>CM063263.1:6313133-6816400 GCA_032158295.1 Pycnopodia helianthoides
GTTGTTCTGAGCGTTTGGTGAATCTCAGCTCGATTGGAGACAAAAAAATAAAAGTGCTCAGAATGCTCTGAGACTGATTTTGTATCAGAAACCAGGTTGTTCTGAGGCGTTTGGTTGAATCTCAGCTCGATTGGAGACAAAAAAATAAAAAGTGCTCAGAATGCTCTGAGACTGATTTTGTATCAGAAACAGGTTGTTCTGAGCGTTTGGTTGAAATCTCAGCTCGATTGGAGACAAAAAAATAAAAGTGCTCAGAATGCTCTGAGACTGATTTTGTATCAGAAACAGGTTGTTCTGAGCGTTGTGAATCTCAGCTCGATTGGAGACAAAAAAATAAAAAGTGCTCAGAATGCTCTGAGACTGATTTTGTATCAGAAACAGGTTGTTCTGAGGCGTTTGGTTGAATCTCAGCTCGATTGGAGACAAAAAAAAAAAAGTGCTCAGAATGCTCTGAGACTGATTTTGTATCAGAAACAGGTTGTTCTGAGGCGTTTGGTTGAATCTCAGCTCGATTGGAGACAAAAAAAATAAAAAGTGCTCAGAATGCTCTGAGACTGATTTTGTATCAGAAACCAGGTTGTTCTGAGGCGTTTGGTTGAATCTCAGCTCGATTGGAGACAAAAAAAATAAAAGTGCTCAGAATGCTCTGAGACTGATTTTGTATCAGAAACAGGTTGTTCTGAGGCGTTTGGTTGAATCTCAGCTCGATTGGAGACAAAAAAATAAAAAGTGCTCAGAATGCTCTGAGACTGATTTTGTATCAGAAACAGGTTGTTCTGAGCGTTGGTTGAATCTCAGCTCGATTGGAGACAAAAAAATAAAAGTGCTCAGAATGCTCTGAGACTGATTTTGTATCAGAAACAGGTTGTTCTGAGGCGTTTGGTTGAATCTCAGCTCGATTGGAGACAAAAAAATAAAAAGTGCTCAGAATGCTCTGAGACTGATTTTGTATCAGAAACAGGTTGTTCTGAGGCGTTTGGTTGAATCTCAGCTCGATTGGAGACAAAAAAAATAAAAAGTGCTCAGAATGCTCTGAGACTGATTTTGTATCAGAAACAGGTTGTTCTGAGGCGTTTGGTTGAATCTCAGCTCGATTGGAGACAAAAAAATAAAAAGTGCTCAGAATGCTCTGAGACTGATTTTGTATCAGAAACAGGTTGTTCTGAGGCGTTTGGTTGAATTCAGCTCGATTGGAGACAAAAAAATAAAAGTGCTCAGAATGCTCTGAGACTGATTTTGTATCAGAAACCAGGTTGTTCTGAGGCGTTTGGTTGAATCTCAGCTCGATTGGAGACAAAAAAATAAAAAGTGCTCAGAATGCTCTGAGACTGATTTTGTATCAGAAACCAGGTTGTTCTGAGGCGTTTGGTTGAATCTCAGCTCGATTGGAGACAAAAAAATAAAAGTGCTCAGAATGCTCTGAGACTGATTTTGTATCAGAAACCAGGTTGTTCTGAGGCGTTTGGTTGAATCTCAGCTCGATTGGAGACAAAAAAATAAAAAGTGCTCAGAATGCTCTGAGACTGATTTTGTATCAGAAACAGGTTGTTCTGAGCGTTTGGTTGAATCTCAGCTCGATTGGAGACAAAAAAAATAAAAAGTGCTCAGAATGCTCTGAGACTGATTTTGTATCAGAAACAGGTTGTTCTGAGGCGTTTGGTTGAATCTCAGCTCGATTGGAGACAAAAAAATAAAAAGTGCTCAGAATGCTCTGAGACTGATTTTGTATCAGAAACAGGTTGTTCTGAGGCGTTTGGTTGAATCTCAGCTCGATTGGAGACAAAAAAAAAAAGTGCTCAGAATGCTCTGAGACTGATTTTGTATCAGAAACAGGTTGTTCTGAAGCGACTTGTGAATCTCAGCTCGATTGGAGACAAAAAAATAAAAGTGCTCAGAATGCTCTGAGACTGATTTTTGTATCAGAAACAGGTTGTTCTGAGGCGTTTGGTTGAATCTCAGCTCGATTGGAGACAAAAAAAATAAAAAGTGCTCAGAATGCTCTGAGACTGATTTTGTATCAGAAACAGGTTGTTCTGAGGCGTTTGGTTGAATCTCAGCTCGATTGGAGACAAAAAAAATAAAAAGTGCTCAGAATGCTCTGAGACTGATTTTGTATCAGAAACCAGGTTGTTCTGAGGCGTTTGGTTGAATCTCAGCTCGATTGGAGACAAAAAAAATAAAAAGTGCTCAGAATGCTCTGAGACTGATTTTGTATCAGAAACAGGTTGTTCTGAAGCGTTTGGTTGAATCTCAGCTCGATGGAGACAAAAAAAATAAAAGTGCTCAGAATGCTCTGAGACTGATTTTGTATCAGAAACCAGGTTGTTCTGAGGCGTTTGGTTGAATCTCAGCTCGATTGGAGACAAAAAAATAAAAAGTGCTCAGAATGCTCTGAGACTGATTTTGTATCAGAAACAGGTTGTTCTGAGGCGTTTGGTTGAATCTCAGCTCGATTGGAGACAAAAAAATAAAAGTGCTCAGAATGCTCTGAGACTGATTTTGTATCAGAAACCAGGTTGTTCTGAGGCGTTTGGTTGAATCTCAGCTCGATTGGAGACAAAAAAAATAAAAGTGCTCAGAATGCTCTGAGACTGATTTTGTATCAGAAACAGGTTGTTCTGAGCGTTTGGTTGAATCTCAGCTCGATTGGAGACAAAAAAAAAAAAGTGCTCAGAATGCTCTGAGACTGATTTTGTATCAGAAACAGGTTGTTCTGAGCGTTTGGTTGAATCTCAGCTCGATTGGAGACAAAAAAATAAAAGTGCTCAGAATGCTCTGAGACTGATTTTGTATCAGAAACCAGGTTGTTCTGAAGCGTTTGGTTGAATCTCAGCTCGATTGGAGACAAAAAAAATAAAAAGTGCTCAGAATGCTCTGAGACTGATTTTGTATCAGAAACAGGTTGTTCTGAGGCGTTTGGTTGAATCTCAGCTCGATTGGAGACAAAAAAATAAAAAGTGCTCAGAATGCTCTGAGACTGATTTTGTATCAGAAACAGGTTGTTCTGAGCGTTTGGTTGAATCTCAGCTCGATTGGAGACAAAAAAAATAAAAGTGCTCAGAATGCTCTGAGACTGATTTTGTATCAGAAACAGGTTGTTCTGAGGCGTTTGGTTGAATCTCAGCTCGATTGGAGACAAAAAAATAAAAAGTGCTCAGAATGCTCTGAGACTGATTTTGTATCAGAAACAGGTTGTTCTGAGCTTGGTTGAATCTCAGCTCGATTGGAGACAAAAAAATAAAGTGCTCAGAATGCTCTGAGACTGATTTTGTATCAGAAACGGTTGTTCTGAGCGTTTGGTTGAATCTCAGCTCGATTGGAGACAAAAAAATAAAAGTGCTCAGAATGCTCTGAGACTGATTTTGTATCAGAAACCAGGTTGTTCTGAGGCGTTTGGTTGAATCTCAGCTCGATGGAGACAAAAAAATAAAAAGTGCTCAGAATGCTCTGAGACTGATTTTGTATCAGAAACAGGTTGTTCTGAAGCGTTTGGTTGAATCTCAGCTCGATTGGAGACAAAAAAATAAAAGTGCTCAGAATGCTCTGAGACTGATTTTGTATCAGAAACAGGTTGTTCTGAGGCGTTTGGTTGAATCTCAGCTCGATTGGAGACAAAAAAATAAAAAGTGCTCAGAATGCTCTGAGACTGATTTTGTATCAGAAACGGTTGTTCTGAGGCGTTTGTGAATCTCAGCTCGATTGGAGACAAAAAAAAAAAGTGCTCAGAATGCTCTGAGACTGATTTTGTATCAGAAACAGGTTGTTCTGAGCGTTTGTTGAATCTCAGCTCGATTGGAGACAAAAAAAAAGTGCTCAGAATGCTCTGAGACTGATTTTGTATCAGAAACAGGTTGTTCTGAGGCGTTTGGTTGAATCTCAGCTCGATTGGAGACAAAAAAAAATAAAAAGTGCTCAGAATGCTCTGAGACTGATTTTGTATCAGAAACAGGTTGTTCTGAGGCGTTTGGTTGAATCTCAGCTCGATTGGAGACAAAAAAATAAAAAGTGCTCAGAATGCTCTGAGACTGATTTTGTATCAGAAACAGGTTGTTCTGAGCGTTGGTGAATCTCAGCTCGATTGGAGACAAAAAAAATAAAAAGTGCTCAGAATGCTCTGAGACTGATTTTGTATCAGAAACCAGGTTGTTCTGAGCGTTTGGTTGAATCTCAGCTCGATTGGAGACAAAAAAAATAAAAAGTGCTCAGAATGCTCTGAGACTGATTTTGTATCAGAAACAGGTTGTTCTGAGCGTTTGGTTGAATCTCAGCTCGATGGAGACAAAAAAATAAAAGTGCTCAGAATGCTCTGAGACTGATTTTGTATCAGAAACCAGGTTGTTCTGAACGTTTGGTTGAATCTCAGCTCGATTGGAGACAAAAAAAATAAAAGTGCTCAGAATGCTCTGAGACTGATTTTGATCAGAAACAGGTTGTTCTGAGGCGTTTGGTTGAATCTCAGCTCGATTGGAGACAAAAAAAAAAAGTGCTCAGAATGCTCTGAGACTGATTTTGTATCAGAAACCAGGTTGTTCTGAGCGTTTGGTTGAATCTCAGCTCGATTGGAGACAAAAAAAACTAAAAAGTGCTCAGAATGCTCTGAGACTGATTTTGTATCAGAAAACAGGTTGTTCTGAAGGCCGATCTTGGCTGAAATCTCAGCTCGAATTGGAGACAAAAAAAATAAAAAGTGCTCAGAATGCTCTGAGACTGATTTTGTATCAGAAACAGGTTGTTCTGAGCGTTTGGCTGAATCTCAGCTCGATTGGAGAAAAAAAATAAAAAGTGCTCAGAATGCTCTGAGACTGATTTTGTATCAGAAACCAGGTTGTTCTGAGGCGTTTGGTTGAATCTCAGCTCGATTGGAGACAAAAAAATAAAAAGTGCTCAGAATGCTCTGAGACTGATTTTGTATCAGAAACCAGGTTGTTCTGAGGCGTTTGGTTGAATCTCAGCTCGATGGAGACAAAAAAATAAAAAGTGCTCAGAATGCTCTGAGACTGATTTTGTATCAGAAACCAGGTTGTTCTGAAGCGTTTGGTTGAATCTCAGCTCGATTGGAGACAAAAAAAATAAAAAGTGCTCAGAATGCTCTGAGACTGATTTTGTATCAGAAACAGGTTGTTCTGAGGCGTTTGGTTGAATCTCAGCTCGATTGGAGACAAAAAAATAAAAAGTGCTCAGAATGCTCTGAGACTGATTTTGTATCAGAAACCAGGTTGTTCTGAAGCCATTGCTGAATCTCAGCTCGATTGGAGACAAAAAAATAAAAAGTGCTCAGAATGCTCTGAGACTGATTTTGTATCAGAAACCAGTTGTTCTGAGCGTTGGTTGAATCTCAGCTCGATTGGAGACAAAAAATAAAAAGTGCTCAGATGCTCTGAACTGATTTTGTATCAGAAACGTTGTTCTGAGCTTGTTGAATCTCAGCTCGATGGAGACAAAAAAAAAAAGTGCTCAGAATGCTCTGAGACTGATTTTGTATCAGAAACAGGTTGTTCTGAGCTTGTGAATCTCAGCTCGATGAGAAAAAAAATAAAAGTGCTCAGAATGCTCTGAGACTGATTTTGTATCAGAAACAGGTTGTTCTGAGCGTTTGTTAATCTCAGCTCGATTGGAGAAAAAAAATAAAAATGCTCAGAATGCTTGACTGATTTTGTATCAGAACGGTTGTTCTAGCCTTGGAATCATCGATGGACAAAAAAATAAAAGTGCTCAGAATCTGGCTGATTTGTGATTTTGTATCAGAAACCAGGTTGTTCTGAGGCTTTGGTTGAATCTCACTCGATGGAGAACAAAAAAACTAAAAATGTGTCTGGACTGAATGCACTAGACTGATTTTGAACATGTAAACAGTCTGTCGATGGACAAAAAAATAAAAAGTGCTCAATGCTTGAGAAATGAATATAAAAAGTGTAGCTCTGAGCGTTTGTGAATCAGAAACGGAAAAAAATACTGAAAGGCTGCTGAATCTCACTGATTGTGAAGAAACATAATCAAAACGTTCGAAAGCTCTGAGAATAATTAAAGAAACAGTTTTCTGAGACGATTTTGGTAAATCTCAGCTGATTGGTAACAAAATAAAAATGGGACAGAAAACTGAAAAGTTTCAGAATGCTGAACTGTTTTGTATCTAGCGTTTGGTTGAATCTCAGCTCGATTGGAGACAAAAAAAATAAAAAGTGCTCAGAATGCTCTGAGACTGATTTTGTATCAGAAACCAGGTTGTTCTGAAGCGTTTGGTTGAATCTCAGCTCGATTGGAGACAAAAAAAATAAAAGTGCTCAGAATGCTTGAGACTGATTTTGTATCAGAAACCAGGTTGTTCTGAAGTCTGTTGAATCACTCATTGGAGAAAATAAAAGTGCTCAGAATGCTCTGAGACTGATTTTGATAGAAACCAGTTGTCGAAGCGTTGTTGAATCTCAGCTGATTGGAACAAAAAAATAAAAGTGCTCAGAATCTCTGAGACTGATTTTGATCAAAACAGGTGTTCTGAACATTGTTGAATCTCGCTCGATTGGGAAAAAATAAAAAAGTGTCAAAGCTCTAGATGATTTTGTTAGACAGTTTTGAACTGGTTGTCTCAGCTCGATTGGGACAAAAAAAAAAAAAGTGCTCAGAATGCTCGAACTGTTTTGATCAGAAACAGTTGTTCTGAGCTTGTGAATCTGCTCGATTGGAGACAAAAAATAAAAGTGCTCAGAATGCTCTGAGACTGATTTTGTATCAGAAACAGTTGTTCTGAGGCGTTGGTTGACTCGCTGATGAACAAAAAAAAAGTGCTCAGAATGCTCTGAGACTGATTTGTTAGAAACCAGTTGTTGAGCTTGTTGAATCTCAGCTGATTGAACAAAAAAAAAGTGTCGAATCTCTGAACTATTTTGATAAAACAGTTGTTCTGAGCTTGGTGATTTCAGGAACAAAAATAAAAGTGTCGAATGCTCAGCTGATTGATCAAAACAGGTTGTCTGAGCTTGTTAATCCAGTGATGGGACAAAAAAAAAAGTGCTCAGAATGCCAGATGTTGTATAAAAAGGTTGTTCGAGGCGTTTGTTGAATCTCAGCTCGATTGGAGACAAAAAAAAAAGTGCTCAGAATGCTCTGAGACTGATTTTGTATCAGAAACAGGTTGTTCTGAGCTGGTTGAATCTCAGCTCGATGGAGAAAAAAAATAAAAGTGCTCAGAATGTTGAACTGATTTATCAGAAACAGTTGTTCTGAGCCTTGTAACTCAGTCGATTGGAGACAAAAAAAAAAGTGCTGAATGCTTGAGACTGATTTTGACAAAACAGGTTGTTCTGAGGCTGTGTCACTGTGGAGCAAAAAATAAAAGTGTGAATCTCTAGACTGATTGACAGAAACAGGTTGTTCTGAGCTGTGAATCAGCTCGATGAGAAAAAAAAAAAGTGCTCAGAATGCTCGAGACTGATTTTGTATCAAACAGGTTGTTCTGAGCGTTTGGTTGAATCTCAGCTCGATGAGACAAAAAAAAGTGCTCAGAATGCTTGAGACTGATTTGTATAGAAACCAGTTGTCTGAACGTTGTAGAATCTCAGCTGATTGGAACAAAAAAATAAAAATGCTCAATTGCAAAATAATTTGTACAGAATGTTGAATGATTGTTGAATCAGTGTTGAGCTAAACTAATGCAGAAAAAAACTAACTGATTTGTATAAAACAGGTTGTTCTGAGGCGTTTGGTGAATCTCAGCTCGATTGGAGACAAAAAAAAAAAAGTGCTCAGAATGCTCTGAGATGATTTTGTATCAGAAACAGGTTGTTCTGAAGCTTTGTTGAATCTCAGCTCGATGAGACAAAAAAAATAAAAGTGCTCAGAAGCCTGAGACTGATTTGTATCAGAAACAGGTTGTTCTGACATTGATTACCAAAAAAAAAACTAAAGCTCAGAATTGTTAGAAAGTTGTTAGACCAGTTCTGATTGTGATTGAGCAAAAAAAAAAAAAGAAAGCTGACTATTTTGTTGAACTGTTTTGAGCCGGTTTTCTGTCGATTGGGAATAGCTCGATACAAAATAGTTCAGAATGTCTGAGCGTTTTGTTGAACCAGTTGTTGAACGTTGAACTCAGCTCGATTGGAGACAAAAAAAATAAAAAGTGCTCAGAATGCTCTGAACTGATTTTGATCAGAACAGGTTGTTCTGAGGCTTTGTTGAATCTCAGCTCGATTGGAGACAAAAAAATAAAAAGTGCTCAGAATGCTCTGAGACTGATTTTGTATCAGAAACAGGTTGTTCTGAAGGCATTGGTTGAATCTCAGCTCGATTGGAGACAAAAAAATAAAAAGTGCTCAGAATGCTCTGAGACTGATTTTGTATCAGAAACAGGTTGTTCTGAGGCGTTTTGGTTGAATCTCAGCTCGATTGGAGACAAAAAAAACTAAAAAGTGCTCAGAATGCTCTGAGACTGATTTTGTATCAGAAACAGGTTGTTCTGAAGCGTTTGGTTGAATCTCAGCTCGATTGGAGACAAAAAAACTAAAAAAGTGCTCAGAATGCTCTGAGACTGATTTTGTATCAGAAACAGGTTGTTCTGAAGCACTTGCTGAATCTCAGCTCGATGGAGACAAAAAAATAAAAGTGCTCAGAATGCTCTGAGACTGATTTTGTATCAGAAACCAGGTTGTTCTGAAGGCGTTTGGTTTAGAATCTCAGCATCGATTGGAGACAAAAAAAACTAAAAAAGTGCTCAGAATGCTCTGAGACTGATTTTGTATCAGAAACCAGGTTGTTCTGAGGCGTTTGGTTGAATCTCAGCTCGATTGGAGACAAAAAAATAAAAAGTGCTCAGAATGCTCTGAGACTGATTTTGTATCAGAAACCAGGTTGTTCTGAGCGTTTGGTTGAATCTCAGCTCGATTGGAGACAAAAAAATAAAAAGTGCTCAGAATGCTCTGAGACTGATTTTGTATCAAAACAGGTTGTTCTGAGGCGTTTGGTTGAATCTCAGCTCGATTGGAGACAAAAAAAAAAAGTGCTCAGAATGCTCTGAGACTGATTTTGTATCAGAAACAGGTTGTTCTGAGGCGTTTGGTTGAATCTCAGCTCGATTGGAGACAAAAAATAAAAAGTGCTCAGAATGCTCTGAGACTGATTTTGTATCAGAAACAGGTTGTTCTGAAGCGATTGGTTGAATCTCAGCTCGATTGGAGACAAAAAAACTAAAAAGTGCTCAGAATGCTCTGAGACTGATTTTGTATCAGAAACCAGGTTGTTTTGAAGCCACTCGCTGAATCTTAGCTCGATTGGAGAAAAATAAAATAAAAAGTGCTCAGAATGCTCTGAGACTCATTTTGCTAAAGAAACCAGGTTGTTCTGAAGCAATTAGTTAAATCTCAGCTTCATTGGAGACCCCCCCAAAAAAGTAGTTCTCTAAGTCGTACGCTTTTTGTGCTCAGAATGCTCTGAGACTCATTTTGTATGAGAAAACCGGTTGTTCTGAAGTCTTTAGTTGAATCCCAGCTTGATTGGAGACAAACAAATTTAAACTAGACATTAAGTGTTTGTGAAGAAACACAAAGCTGTTCCGTATTATAAAACTTTGATGAAACGCTCCAAACATTCAAAGTGAGCCTCACTTTGAGATAGAAGACCCTTGATCTTTGACAGGACTTTGTGGTTCAGAACAAGAGATTTTTTAAATTTGAATGTACTGTTTAGACCGGAACTAAAGGTCAAAGTTGGGTCATGTGTATGGATAAATGTCAAGTGTGTCACAAGCTACAAGACACCACATTGATAAGGAATACATGACATGTGGTTCAGGAGATATGATTTTTATTAATTGAATGTTCTCTTTGGACCGCTAGGAAAGGTCAAAGTGCTTTTGACTAAAATGTCAAATGTGCATTAAGCTACCAGACAGCTCAAAGATTAGGACTTTGACATGCGGTTCAGGAGATCTAACTTGTATACTTTGAACTTCCTGTTTGGACCGGAAGGAAAGGTCCAAATTGGGTGATCGTTTCAATAAAACGTTTCATGTGTTGTAACCTACATAACAACACAAACATTATGACTTTATGACATGTTGTTCAGGAGGTATGATTTCTTTAAAGTAATAAGTTTTAATTACTGTAACTTGACACCCGATGACGTCACGATGAAAAAATGTGTTCTTCATACTGATACATTTTATATGGTACAAGATCGTATGTAACTTATCCCAATCAAATGCCTTAAAAAACACCTCAACTTACCTAGGAATTACATGTGTTGGTCATGCACAAATCCAATGGGGGTATGTACTAACTAATTGGTCCACCTTCGGTTAGGAATAAACAGCGGCGCAATCTCAGACACACTGCCGTGATTGCGCAACCCAGTGTTTTATCCATGGGGTTAGATTTACCAATCTAATTGTTGATTATAATGATGGTACAATGTATTTTGGTTATTTTTAGTGGCTTGGAATAACTCTTAGTTAAAGGCCATGTACACTATTGGTAAGATCGAAAAACACAAATGTTCACAGAATCACACATAACTTACATGACTTAAAGTAAGTAATGGTAGAAAGGGTTCCTTAAAATATTTCTGCCTAAAATGCTATCGTTTCTGAGAAACGAGTAAAACAATAGTAATTATCGCGCGCGATAATTTGAAAAAACACAAAACACATAAGAGCTCTTTTCACTATTTTCTTGTGACCTCGATGACCAATTGAGCTCAAACTTTCACAGGTTTGTTTGTTCATGCATATGTTTAATCACACAAAATGTGGACACTGATTTTGAGCTGTTACCAAAAGTGTACAATACCTTTAAAGCATTTAATTAAATGATTTGTGGATTTTAAGTAACTAAATTATACTTATTTTGAAATTTGACCAATTAAGAATTTACACTTATAGAGCCTTTGGTTTTGTACACAGATACAACACGCGCAATAAATGACGTCATCGTGACGTCGTCCGTAATTTTAGGGCAGGAGGCACATACAGTATACCAGACGTCTAAAACTGAAAAAAGTTTGACGATCGGGGATATACTTTTTGAGATATGGTGTCAACAAGGTTGGCTAGTTAAATATTCACCCCACTTTTAAGTGGCTAATTAATTAAGAATGTTAACATTTATTACATTAAGAGTAAAATTTATGTTCTTAGCTTCAATTTGATATAGGATCTAACTCTTTCGTATTTACGCTTTAGATATTAGGCTTGAAGAAAAAACGTGTACAAATGCTATGGGATTTAGGCGGAAACAAAGAATAATAATAATAATAAAAATAATAAAAATCTCGACGAAAATAAAACCTGTTCCGACCTCGGAACAGCTAATAATAATTCCAACAAAAACAGAACCTGTTCCGACTGCTAAGTCTGAACAGCTAATTATCACAAGATCAAAGAAGATTGAGAGGGGACCAGCATTCTAAGTTAGGAAGAGTTTGGTGAAATCGACCGCAGTTGCTCCTTGACTTCAGGCCTCTTTTGCGGGTTACTATACTTGAGCGTGCGCGTAGAGTGGATCTAGTTAAAACAGGCCTAGTTAAAATGTGCAGTATGAGCACATTTAAACGAACCAATTCCCGGGGTTTTGAGCATAGAGTTATATATAAGAAGTAGAGGGCGCACTAGCCAAGTATTATAGAAGATAGACTAGCGAGATGCCGCGCTTCGCGCGCCACCCGCTAGATGGGCCTACTTCTTGTGTGTAAATAAAATGTTAAAAATGTAGGGTAAGTGGGTACATGGAGGGGGCACGCAGAGGTCAACTTTTTTTTCTTTTTTCTTTTGGCTTGATAACGTTAGTTAAACTGGGTACGCAATGTTGTTTTGTCTTATGATAAAATGTTGATCATGCAAAAGGTGTTGAATGGGGTCGAAACGTCTCCTGGTCGCACCCTTCTCTTCCCTTTCCTCGATCTACACGAAGCATTTTGGTGGTGTTTGCACTGGCTGTAGTTGAGTTTTAATATCGGGAGGGATGAACTTGGCAATGATGCATGCTTGGCATAGTATTTAGGTATTTATCAAGACTTGTGATAAGTGACTAGTAGTATAATAGGCCTAAGTAATGCACTGGTTTCTTTGTAAGGAAATTATGCTTCTGTGCTCCTAAAATGCATAATTTGTTTGTTTTGATTTATTACTTGATTTCCTGTTTTCTTTATTTCTGAAAAAATTGTGTGTTTCTCCTTTTCCAATCTTATAAACGTGTCTTTGTTTCAATAATTTCTGTATGCGCGTTTTCCCGTTTGTTTCTCTGTATCTGTGTGCGAAGCCTAGATATAGAATATAATACCTAGATCGGCCGCGCGTACATACGCGGATTCTGGCATGTGCGCAGCCATTGGTACCAAGCTGGGCCCAATTTCATGGCTCTGCTTACCGACGAATTCTACGCTTACGAGGCACAGTAAGCGTAGAATTCATTTCACAAATTTAAGTGCAAAGTGGGTGGGATCTTGTTGGCGCAGAGAGATAATTAAGGTCAAAGGTCAAATTTTACAAATTTCTTCCGTACAACACTACATGATTAAACAAAGTAACAACATGCTGTTGTGACCTTTGACCTGTAATATTTTTGAGCGCCAAACAAATCCCATTTGGTTTTTGCTTTTTATGTGTTGCTGAGAACCTATATAATCGAAAAATGCAGACAATTTTAATGGGATCATATTGGCGTGTGCATTTCTTGAAGACGCAAAATTGCGCGAAATAGTAAAAATTTGTAGTTACGTGTGACCTTTGACCTATATTATATTTGTGCGCCAACATGATCCCAAGTATTTTTCAATTTAAATCTGTTTAGGAACACTAGACTAAACCAAATACAGGAAAACATTGTTGGGATCTCGTTGGCGCAGGTATTTACAATAATGAGAAATGTGCATGTTGTGCCAATTCTAGGCTAATATGCACGGAATGCCAATGCTTAGAAAAATTTCAAAAAATCTTTTTACATGCAAATTGTAGAGATCCCAAGGTTCTTTTTTCATTTGTCATTAGAGGAGGACTGTTCCTACACCTGGTTGTCATTTTAAAAGTTTTCTGATGTTGGCGCGCGAGGTTACGGAGTTGCGAAAACGGAAGAAATTTGTAAAATTTGACCTTTGACCTCAATTATCTCTCTGCGCCAACAAGATCCCACCCACTTTGCACTTAAATTTGTTTGAGGGCTGTTAGATCTTTCATCAGAACTTAATTATTTCATGGGATCTTAAAGGCGCATTGAGTTATAAGGCGTTGAAATTGGCACGAGGGCGCTGTTCGTCAAAAGTTCAGGTCAGCATAACATGACGCGCCAACGAGATCCCAACTTCCCCCCCCCCCCCCCCCCTGTAATGAGCTCCACTTGAGGTTAAACAACATGTTTTACTCTTGTTGGGACGAGCTTGGCGCATGTTTTTCTGTTTACTTGGAATGTACTCTTCGTTTTACGAGGGTTTTTTGGCTGAAACTTTGATTATTTATTACGCCCAAACCGAAACAGTCAGCAAGCTAAAATTTTGGATATATTAGTTTGGTATGATAATGTATCACTCTGATTTTTTAGAAGAAGATCCGAGAACCCATGAATCACACCCCCCCCCTAATTTGGTACATTCTTACAGGCAGTGACTCTTAATTTCGTGACTTTCCTCCAGCCGAATTATTCATACAATTTAATGTAATTAATGTTTTAAGGCTAAAGGATGGTTGGAAATTGCTCTACAGCCAAATGTCTCAGCAGAGAAAAGAGAAAGGGGCCCGAAGTCCTTCGTAAGCTGACATACCATAGGTAAGTAGGCCTACATGTTTATCTAATTTTTAAAATTTTAGCAATTAGCTAATTACCATTGATATGTATGAACTCCATTTCGGTTATTTATCAGGTTGACTCTTTTGTTTTCTCCATCGTATGCTGTAATGATGATATTCATTAGGACTTTGGGTCTAATACTTCTCTAGGCTATAGAGTGTTTATTGCACGGTAATGAATGGGTTTATACGGTGCGATAGTATTATTGTGTAGTGGTTGTGATTTTAGTCGTTGTTTAATTAAACTCCTCTCAAGTGATACGTACATTGTTTTGCTCAATGCTTGTAAAGAAAAACTCCATTAAAAATTTTAAATAATTGTTATTTCACTCCAGATTCCCCCATGAAGACTCGAAACTGATGCGCGAGTGGGTTCATCGAATAAAAAGGATGCTCCCGAACGGTAGAAAATGAAGTCCCACTGCACAAGACTGGCTTTGCAGCGACCATTTTGCTGAAGAATGCCTGGAAGTGCGGTGGGGCAAAACCTGCCTTCGGGATAATGCAGTGCCATCAATCTACGATGACTATCCCAGTCATCAAAAGACCTGTATGTCATATTTATTGTTTCCTTTGTTATAACACTTTTATTTTAAATTGCGAGTTATTCTTTCAACTTATGTCAAACTTGGATGAATTCGTAACGTTTTTTTAATTCATACATCCTACTTTAGAAAAACATCAACTTCAGTGTATATTCCATTTTTAAATATTCTGAAATAATTGTTAACATCTGTACTTTTTATTATAACACCCCTTACAAATACTCTGCCTTTTGATCGGTTTAGAGCGCGTCACATGATACGTCTTAGTTTTCCGCGCGCGAACCGCGCGGTACTATCACACGGCCGCCGATGTACTATTCAACGATAGCCTAGCGACCGATGTACTAGTGCCATAGACTAGTGCATGGATACCCTGGTACCCTGACTACATTGACTTCAAACATTGATTTAAACGAGCTGCTTGACAACCTCGAACCCGGTGTAAGAACAAAATATGTGCACTTGAAATACGGTTTAGAGAACGAACGTAACAGCAGTAGTCTGGTACACCCTCTTATTTTGTCAAAACTCGGTATTTCAACGTAAGATTTTACAGTTCTTGTTTGACGATTGATTGCCACGTACGTAAAGTTTGTGTGAATTAATTTTATTAAAGTATACAGATAGAATCAAAGGAAGAGGTGTTATAAAACAAATATTGACTGCTTTGTCTCGTGGCGTAGTAAAACTAGTCACTCTCGGTGATCCCAAGAGCCGCCTATCTTCCCTCGGCTTCGGGAAGATAGGCTGCTCCGGGGATCACCTCGAGTGACTAGTTTTACTATGCCACTCGAAGCAGTCAATATTTGTATACTATTGTAATGCGCATCGGTACATATTTTTTTATATATGAAACTTGCGCATATGAATAAATTATTAGATTAGATTAGATTAGATTAGAATTATTTATTCAGCCAACGTTAAAAAGTTAAAAACCAAAAACATCGGAAATTGTAGTGCAACTCGAGCTCTTTAGATTTTACATTATCACTGTAGGCCCTAATGCTGTTTTATGGGTTACCCGACTCTCTACTTGTTTAAGCTTCAACGGTTTCAAAACTCTGCTGCAAGACTTGTTACTTATACTCGTTCACATGAACCCATTTCCAGGCCTATAAATTATAGGCCTAGAAATGGGTTCAAACTTGCTTTGTTTTCTTTAATTGTATAATTCAAATTATGCACGGTCTACGTGCACACTGCAGTGTTTTTGTGCTATTACCGGTGACAAATAAATGACTCGCCCGTGTTATACTTACACCTTTGTGCTTATGTTGAGTTTATGAATCTTGCTTTTTGTCAACCTTACAAATAATATAGTCCACCGTGTGTTTAAGGACTTTTCTCAATGTTCATCTGTAGTGCGTTACCACCAGCACGTGACTTTTTAGCGCGTCCATGAAGAACCAGAAATGTTTGTGTACGGTTTATGGCGCGTATGTACGCGCGGCCGATCTAGGTATTATATTCTATATCTATGGTGCGAAGGTGCAGGTGCGCGATGTAAACACAAATCGTTCTTTACATCGCGCACACGCGCTAGTCACTTTCGTAGATACGGTGGCTGATCTCCGCCAACAACTAAACACTTTTTCGGTACAGCGTTATTTAGGGAATAACAGTGCGATGAGCCGGTCTTCACTGCGTGGTAATGACCGGGCTGGTGGCTGGCCGCTCGGTCCATTAACAGCAGCCAGCCACCAACCAAGGTCATTACCACGCAGTGAAGACCGGCTCCTCGTACTGTTATTCCCATTAATAAATGCCTTATAACGAAAAAACTGTAAAAATCGTCAGAATTTGTGATTTTTCTTTCGCCGTTTTTTTATATAAATGTTCTACTCATGTTTGGCTGTTTGACTTTTGTGTGGTACCCATAGAGCTATATTTATTGACTAGAGTGCTAACTTGCTCTGAGTTTAGAAGCCACCCTGGGCGCAGACATGTTTGATGTGTTGCGTGACTACGGAACGATTTTAATTTTAAGAGAGCACACATGGCCGCGAAAATTTTGCATTCGGCGTGCGCGCTTACGTACGCGCCATATTTAATCTAACGATCATTGCTCTTGTAAACAGGTGATTTTAGTGATGTCTTAAAAAATATGTAGTAGGTGATTCTCTGATGTTGTTTACGTCTTAGGAAAAATGCTGAGTCGAACTAAAGCCTTGTTTGGGAGTATTCATTGCTTCAAGATGTCAAGGGGAAAAAAACGAAATCTGCTTCAAGAATACACAAGAATGCGCCCACACGGTTTCAAAACCTTAGTGCGTGTATAACGGGGTGTTAGCGCTCTAGTCAATATATATAATGTAGATCAATGGTCGACCCTAGGTCTTCCCCCGGTGCGTTCGAATAGCTTTGACGTCATTCTCGGGGCTCACCCGGGTCAGCCCCAAGTGCCCTGCTTGTGGAGCGGGTCACTAGGGGCAGACCGAGGAGCATGACGTCACCACTTTCAGGAAGTTTGGCATACATTTTCACCTTTTAAACAGTGACTTTGTGAGCAAAACTAATTTTTTTATTCGAAGATGGGTAATTGTGTATCAGCTAGGGCGTGTAAAATAATTTAACGTTGCAGTTTCACCTTGATAATTATTTTACGAGCAAGGCATGCTGGACAAAACGGCGCGGGAACGAGGCTGGTCATTATACTTACTGCGCCCTCTAGAGGGCTCTCCCGGGGTAAACAAAAACAATGTCTTGTACCGAGACTTAAGTCTAGTTTTGCTTACCTCCTTCCTGTTGGTGTGGTACCAAGGGTTTGCCTACATGATGTAGTTGTCCTTGTTTATTTGCTGTGTTTTGTGTGTGTGCGTGTGTGTATGGATGGTCGGTCCCATTTAAAGCGACGGTAAGTAACTTGAGGACATATTTAAATTATTAATTATCGTGCATTTCCAACTTGTATGTACAACTTTTGAGGAAAAAACATAGATTGAGCTAGGAGGAGGAGGCGCCGTGGATGTCGTGAGTCCTACTCCTAGTTTTGAAATTTGACAAAAAGCTGTGGCACTTCTCAGAGCCCCGTAAACGACATGAACGAGTATGTATCAGTAGGCATGGTAGGTAGGTAGGGAGGTACATAGCCCCATGAATAGGGCCAATCCACTCTGTATCCTTGGCCCTAACACCACTGCGAACCTATTCTTTCGCCCTATGATATTTCTGATCTGCAAAGATCTAGATCATGAAATTTACCGATCGAATGCTAATGTAATGTACTTGTAGACATGGTAGACAGCCGGACTGCTGGAATTTGTTTGAAAATAAAATGATTTTCGAGAGTGAACTTTTAAAACAATCTTGATTATTTGCACTCACGGCATCTGCGAGTAAATTAGTCTGGTACCAACTCGATCATAGCAATTGATTGTATCGTTGTTCTAATGTTGTTTTCGAACCCAAACATTTCGATCCCATCGTACAGTAACGCTGTCTCGTTGAGACATTTCTAAATATTAACTCTTGAAAATCATTTGATTTTCACCAAAAACTTGTGATGTTTTTAAAACAAATTTTAGCAGTCCGGCTATCTACAAGTACATGGGCATTCAATCGGTAAGTTTCATGATCTAGATCTTTGCAGATTAAAAACATCCTGGCGAAAGAATAGGTTTGCAGTGGTGCTAGGGCTAAGGATACGGATGGATTGGCCGTATTCATGGGGATAGTAGTAGTAGTACTACAGTCATTTGACCAGTTCGGGATCATTGACCAGTTCCAGATCACTTCAACTTTGCAATGACCAAACAATTAAATTACTTCTCTCATTGACATTACAAATTTCTGTTGAATACATATGTGAAGAATAACATCCAATAAACCAACATACCCAAAATAAGGTGCCAAACGTCATCGACAAATAAATTATGGCAATTTTTCTTAAGTTTGTCTGCGATATTGATCATTATTATGAAAGGTTGAAAAATGCTGTTAAAACTTCTCACCTTTAGGAGGGTTAAAGGAAACATTTTTTTACTGTTTGCAAGAAATATTTAAGTATTGCATAATACCTGCATAAATTTGTAGTTCAAAGTATTCTGGTACAACAACATACATGTATAAAATATAACTTATCTATTAATATATAGTTAAATTATCACACACACACACAAACAGAATACTTAAAAACCTGTGAAATACATTGGTAAATAAACGAGTTGAACATGGCAAACTGGTGGTCCATTACACATGTACATGTTGAAATGGAATGATATTAGTACGTGACTATTTCTTGTTAAATAAGTTTGCCTGAGTAAGCATTGATCTTTAACAGCAAGATACACATATGTAATCTGAAAGGCAGGGTATACTTTTAGTAACTGTCCAAGACCAGTATCCTCACTTAGCGTATCCCAACATAAACTGTATGCAAAAAATTAAAAAACCTGTGACTATTTGAACTCAATTGGTCCTTGAAATTGCAAGAAAATGTTACAAGAAACAACACCCTAGTTGCATAGAATTATATGCTTTCAGATGCCTGACATAGGCTTCCGATTTAAACTTTGGGGTGAAGTTGTGGAGAAATTACACAGAGATGCAACTTTTCCGTTTTTAATCGGAAAACCGAATTTTCTGATTTTTACCCCAAAAATCTAATATGTATAAATCGATCGAAAATATCAGATTTTTCCCTGATTTATGCTTCCAAATTTGCTGTGTTTAAATAAAAAAAATTCGGAAAGCGCCGTTAAAATATTAACACAGTCCCGTGTGGTATCGTCTGGTATCGTCCAGTACCGCGTTGTTATCACAGTTGCACAGTTGAGGCAGGGCACCCGTCTAAAATTTGACAGGTGCCCTGCCTCAACCGTGTGGTTTCACGGTTGAGGCAGGAGGCAGGGTACCCAGGATCCTGCTGAGACTAAAGAGCGTGATCGCATTGATGTAGTTACGTACAATAAGTTCCTGGGGCACTAGTACAACTGATAAACATCAAAATTTTCGTACAAAGAGGAGTACAGCGCCCCAGTAACTGGGTCTAATGAAAATGGAGATTTCATATCAACATACATTCGAAAGCTTAATTTATCAGGTAAGAATAAACTGACTTAACGTTAGGCCTAAATTGAATTTTTCGTGAATTATAATAGAAAGCAATTGCATGAACTGTTAAGTCAGAATATCAATAAAAAGTCAAATTTAAATTATTTTGAGCCTATAAAGTATAATATACAAGAAAGAGTGCCTAGTGTTGTCATAATTAATTTAAGTTTTCTCAATTACCGTTGGCGTAGCTGTGTCTCACCGCGCCCCAGCCGGCCCCATTCCGGGTTGCTATGCGCTGTTGGCGCTCTAACAGGCAACTGCACATGATTTTAGACCTTTTTGGCGCGGTGTTATTTCGCTCAGCACCGGCAGAATTTTTTGGTTTGGATTATTGGATACAATATATGTATACTGCAAAGGAACTGCCCTGTGTTGCGAAAAATAAACCTGCTGGCCTGGTGTGAAACGCGGGAATTTGTATAGTAGTGGTGGCTACAAATCGGAACACACCTTGGCCCAAAATCTGGACACACAATTGGCCCAAAATTTTGGCACACATTCGGGGTCCAAAATCCGGACGCAATCATTTTTCAGATTTTTCAATCTTAGTTTTTTGTGAAATCAGCTTTTAATACATTTGCACCGAAAGAACTTCACATATCAAGGTTTAGCTATGTTTTGAATTATTACAATTCCTTAAGTTACCCGGATTGAACGTGAGTCTTAAACAAGGCAAGCTTTAAGTAATGCAATCTTAAGCATACACTGTCAACAAGTTTTACTACTTTAAAAAAGCAGTTACATTTTAATACAGAAACAAGTGCGATGTACTAAATTAAACTTCAACATCATTGTCTTCTTCAACATTACATTAATACGGTGCAATCCCAGAAATAGCAGAACTAAAGAAGATGCAAATTAATTTAAATACTAAAATTAGTTGAAGTAATGAATCTAGACTTAGAGTGTACTTCTTGTTGAATGCAAGTTTACTTCATGTTAACTTGCTAAACACAACAAAGGGTTTCAAATCACATCCTTTCAATCAAACTGCAAAGTCATCTGGATCTACGTATGGGTATACATGTACTGTAATTGATGGACAGTTGGTATAAAAATTGTATTGTTACATTCAAAATAACAAAAAGACCAATGAATTAATGAACACAAATACTAACTTTCCACACAGCACTATTCTAACCGTGTAACACCACCATATTCTAAACAACTGTAAATATGATGAGTTCATGATGGCTGTACATGTAGGCAAGTTTTTAGTTTGCACCATTAAACTTACACATCAGAAGATTCTGAAATGTCCCCTTGAACATTTTCAGGTGCAGCTCCATGAGGTGTTGATGTAATCGGTAGAGCTCTCAAAAAGGGGCAGAGGTACTGATGATTGGACAGCAGATCTATAGTTAAAAATAATTGTGTCTATGTTAAATTTAATCAAGTATGCCTAATGAAAAAAATACATCAATGGCAAACAATAAAAATACAAGAGCACATGAAAACTGAAAAGTACAAAGTTTTTGCAGCATTATGTAAGTGTAATCTTAATCTTAAAGAAGTCAAATGGTACACAATATTGAATATCAAAATTACACGGGCCTAAAAACGTAAGTCAAGATTTCTGGCCAACCCAACCGCATCCTACAGACTGGTCGCATTGGTACTAATTTATTAATAATAAAGATTCATATATCATTATCAGGGTTCTCCCCAGGATTTTTTAAAACTGGGGGGCTTTTTAATCTGGCTAAGTTGCAATCCAAGCATGCCTGGCGAAGCCCCTTGCGGAGTGGGGTCCGGGGCAAAGGAGACCTTAAACCAAAACAAAATGCAATATAATGGTCAAAGGCATTTTTATTTAATATAAAAAAAATTGGCCAGGGGTTCCCCTACGGATGGTGAACCCATTTCAACTGATTTAATTTCAGTTTACACAGAAAATAAGATTCTCTGTAAATTAAAATTAAGTTAATTTTTTAGATTTTTTGTAGGAAAAACACCAGGAGTTTTAGGCAGTACCGCGATAAGAAATACTGATAAACGACTCGTTGTGAGAACTCACAATAAAGGTGGAATAAAGGTGATTTGATGCAGATTTTGAGCTATAACAATGTGTGAAACAGACAGCAACTGTCAATTTACTTTGTACACGTTCATATTCCCTGTTATTGCCTGTATTTATAGCGTAATGAGCCCATGCAGTTAGATCGGGGAGATTGTTGCTCTGGACGTTACGTGTGTTTTTGTTGTCGTGTGATTGCCCCGCATGGAGCGTGTTTTCTCGACACTTTCTTATCAAACGGTGGTTATTTGCAACTTCATAAATTTTTAAAAGGTCTCATTTCGGTAAGCTGCTTTATGTTACAGGAGAATTTTAACACCATTTTGAAGCTTATAAAACAAACATTTAACAATAGTACTCTAGTAATAGCATTTGTCAATCTACTTAACTTTTTTTCATTACTAGAAATATAAAAAACAGAGAATTTTTATTTATGAAACTAAACATTTTTGCCACAATTTTCCTGCATTGTACTATCGACATGAATTATGAAACATGATCTATTTTATATGAGAATAAAGATAATTTCCTACTTGTCATGTGGGCATGAATCAAATTGTGGAGGGACCGTGAAGTAGGGTACAAATACAATTTTATTGCTGAAAATGATACATGTAGATGAGGTCTAGATTCAGAATCTGCATTTGGCACCTTTGGGAATTTTTTTTTATTGATGTCACAAGCCATGCCCACTTTTTTTGTTATTTAATAATTATGACAAATGTAGTTTGTCATACAAACATATACACATGTATGTATCATGTTTGGTATCAAATTAAAGCTATTAGTGCATGGGATGCAAATAAACAGATAACAAATCAATAACAACAAATGTAGGTTACTTTACAGTCACTAAAGGTCATACAGGGTCAAATATGAAGGTAAATTTAAGCAATACAGTATAAAATGTGCATATAATTATGTCACCTGTATTGTCATAGCAGGCAATCAAAATGAGACTTTATGTACCATGCAAACCAGTCGAATGGATAGTGCAGCAATCCATGATCACCTAATGGTTGGGAATATGTATGACAAATGTTAAACGTTTGTTATACAATTGTCTAAAATGTCCATAAGGTGTTGATCTTTTATGCAAGAATAATACTATGTACATGTAGATGTCACTTCCTGGCATCATGTTGCAGAGCTATGAGGATGACAGGGCTGTGGCAAACTCTTCTGACTCGCATGTAAGGTGTGTCAATGCATCGACCTTCTTCAAGGTACATGTATATACATGTACTCACTCAGCTAAATGTTCTATAGATGCCAGGAAGTGACTTTGTTCTAATGATATTCTTGCATAAAAAGATCAATTCCACATGATTGACATCCATTTTGGTCCCTGGACTATATATAAGACATGCCATGTATTGAGAAGTATAATACTTATTCGTCATATTATTTTGTATTTGTATTTATTGTCCAAACCAACAGCGGATGAACCGCCAATTACAGGAAAGGGAAAACAAAAAACAACAGAATCTTTAAATTCACAGATAAAAACTAAATACATAAATGTTAAGAATTGAAACAAATAAATATATAAATCCATACAAACATACAAACATAAATAACAAATAAATACACCAAAGAACAACAATATAAAAAAGTACATATAAATAATTATATTGTATATGAATATGTTTTTGTTTGTGCTTATTAATGCCTCAAGTTTCATGGAACCCATTGTAGGTGGATGAAATCCTGGATATAAATCCACGCTTTGTCACCTCAACGCGATTCCATGGAACATGTAGGATGCGTTTGTTGGCTCGCCTTGTACGACGATTGGGAACATGTAAACTAAATGGGTTGAAGTCAGTGTTGTTATAACGATTGTGGAAAAATTTATAGATAAATAGACAGTCATTAATAATTCTTCTTTGTCTGAGGGGTGGAAGACTGTACATTTCACATATAATCAAGATAATCCAAATTACAATTATAAGCACTGACATTAGTAAGCGTCCTGTGTACAAATTCAAGAAAACGGTATTGAACTCCTTCTATCCTATGTGCCTGATGAGTGGAGATTGAATTAAAAACAACTGTAAAATTTTCTAAATTGGGTCTAATTAGTGAACGAAACAAGGTGCGTAAAACGTGTTCATCTTTCATTGAACGAAAATTCCGCCATACCAGACCACTCATGCGGTTAGCTTTCTTTATGCACGCAAAAGCCCTCGACAGCATGGTCTGCGACGCACAGTTCCTCAAAAATGTTAGCTTGTTTACGAAAAAAGACACACTGTGTAGGCTTTATTTTACAAAAATGACACCAATTTGGACACTTTGGATCAACAGAAAGATTAGTTTACTGTATTTGTTTCTTCTGTAATATGTTTTGCTTTGTTTTTTGGTGAACTTTTTGAGGGGTGTTTGCGCAAAGTCAGAAAGCTGTGGTAAAGATGCATTGTTTTGAATCACATGCCGATTGTGTAAACAATTTTTTTGACTTTAGATTTTTTTCTGAAATACTGTTTTCGAAACACTTGCCTGTCTTGCTAAATTTTGTAAAATTTTGTTTTTGCCATGATACCCCCCAAATTCGACAAAAATGCTGTGGTGCCCTTTTTACACTTGAAATTGCTGCGATGCCCTTCAAATTTTAGAAAAAGCATGGCAATTATTGCCGTGCCCTTTTAATCACCAAGTTCGAGGCCTGAACATAGTATTAAGAAATAACTGCAAATATAGAAAGCTATGTCTTAAGTGGCGTTTGCAACCGAGACCATACTTGCCATAGATACCATTCAATCTTACCAGTGTACGCACTTGGATCATTTGGCGTTGGTAATCTAGCCGAGACGTTGGTGAAACAAACCAACTGACTAAATATAAACACATGAGGGGGCTACGCCAGTGACCTTTAATCAGATGTGACAAAATACCATGATCTAGCTTGTAAACACAGCAAATAAAAGTAAGAAAAACAATGCAAGCAATTTCTGAGTTCTGTATACCGCTGCGACAACATTATGAGTGTGAACATTACCAGTTCATGCATGTCATAGTTCACTTCCGACGATGCCTCCTCACTGGACTTTTTTGGCTCATCAAGTTAACTGTTTCATCTTGTTTAATATTGCAAAAATTATGGAGAGGGCAGCAAAATGGGCAGGCAAAATTATTAAATGAAATACTTGTTTTTAAAGTAATCTCACAGCCAAAACCATTTTTTTTTTTTAAGGGACACACCGGCTTTGTGGGCTATTTGGGCAACAAAATAGACTAAAACATGGATCCAAAGGTCTTCCCTGATTGGAGAAGATCGGTTCCTAAAAGAAACCATGAAATTTTGCCGTTTTCTGAACATTTTTCAAAAAACAAAGGTCACATAATTTATCCGAACCAAAATGTGGTCTTTGGAGTTAGTTTTACTATAAAAGTAAATAACTGAACCAAATTAAAAGTTTTTCTTAAAAAAAACTTCATGAGTATTTAACAAAAAAAGACTACATGTATTCAGATTATGGATACAAGTTTATGATGAAAGATCAAACGTAAGATTCGCATTGTTTTACAGTGCACCAGCAGGGGGAGCTACATGTAGCAGAACGTAAACCTTGGGGCATATCCTGTACAGCCGGTGCCATGTCTCGTGGGGCCAGAGAGATGAACCCTGGGGCATGAACTCGGAGCTTGTGGAAGGGGTAGGGAGCCAGACCATTGAATAGGTTTTGTTTAATGAGGGTTTTAGTCTGTACCCCATTGCCTATTACTCATAGCTGCACTCTGGCCACAGAATACAAGTTGGTGTGGATCGGACTAGACTGACGTGTGTTTATGTGGGGTTTGTAATTACACGTGAATTTGTGCTTGATGGATATGAAGACTGGATCCTCATGCCTTGCCACTTTTATAATTAATACATAAACAGAGCACCAATCTACTTACAACAATGTCACATAAACTTGACAGTTGCAACAGCTAGAAAAGCGTTTACGCTGACCTTTGACCATGTTTTTTTTCTTTCATATTTTCTGTTATATACGTGATATTTTGATAACAACCATCTAAAAATGATTGTCTGTGATTCCACATCACTAAATTGGGTAAGCAGTAAGCCGGTACAATGCATGTCCCTTTAACATCACCCATTCTTTTAAATAAGTTTTATAAATCAATGACGTCCAGGCAGAATAAAAGTGAAGGAGTTTGTAAAGTTTGACAACCAGATTTTGAAGTCTTTTGTACTTTCCATCCTTTGGAATGAACATTTATGAATGTGTGTACCGGTACTGTAATTGGGGTAATTTTTTATGTCATTGTTTTTATGGTTTATATTTGTTAATGTTTGTACTTACTCAGATTCAGAAATGTCTTACTTCCTTCAGAATCTGTACTATTTAAACAAATCTAAATCAATTTTTGTTTTTTATTGAGCTGTTGACATACATGTAACCCTTTTCTTTTAGGATAATAAATGAATGAATGAAGAAATAAATGATGGTCACATACATGTATACATATGTACATGTACATGTACATGTACATGTACATGTGTGTATGGGGGATGACTTTAACAATTTAACTCTTTTGTTTTTAAAGGTGGTTACAAGAAGGTGATCAGAAGTGAAACCAGTTTGAATGTTTTGGGAACTACACGATCTTCATCTGTGGGTTGAATATCTTTGTGTTGGAGGGTATCATGGCTGAAAAAATGGAGTTTGAATTCGATAACCCAAGCAAGGTAAGCAGTTTTGTTTGTTGATCAAATTCTGAAAAGAGTGGGCATACATGTACATGTACGCCCCAGGGGTGTAACATTCAATGGCAATTATTCTATGTTAACAATTGAAAACATGTTGTAGAATTGTAGTTGAGTCTATAGGCCTATTATTTGTAAACTGGTTAAAAAAAGAAGCAGTCTCTGATTTTTAAAAGCTTGCTTAAATTTATTCTATTTTTTAAATTTTGACTTTGAAAAATGTTTTAATTTTTTTGTTTTTAAATATTTGGTGTGATATTTACTCAATAAATAAATACCTTGGAGAATTTCTGCACTCTGATAGGTAAAAGGCTGGTCATGTGGGGCGTATTAACGTGTGATATAAAGACTGGCTCTGTGAACCAGCGAATAAATGGCCCCTAAGCATGCTACATGTGTAAGCAAGCATTTGTGTAAAAGTTATGTATGTATGCACTGTGCTTGTTGTGCAGGAACTTTCAAATCAATTTTCTTTGTGTGTAGTTTTTAAATGTTTTTTTTGACAAGGAGAGATTGTACTGCCTGCACGGGCATAATACAATGTACGTTCTTAATTTTGGTATGCGCGAAGGCGCTGTCAATGAATCAATTTATTTCAGGTACATGTAGCTAGTACGTGCATAAACCAACATATTTCGTCTTGTTTATACCAGGGTAGCCCCATCAGTTATCAAAGAACTGTTCTCCCTGGGGACCCTGGGGTCACATGAAAAAGTACATAATTACAAAGTAAAATATGCCTAAAACTAGACTTTAAAAAACGCAAGCCCAAAAATGACATCAAAATCCAAAACCAAAACCATTTAAAAAATAAACAAGAGTAAAAGGGTAAAAAGATCAAACACCAACGACCAGGATAAAAAGACACCTTGAAGCAATTTAAATAGAGTGGGCGGATTCCGTACCTCCTCTCGCCTCTCCCCAGTACAAACTTTTAAAAGTGTGGATGCTGCTTGCCATTTTTACATGATGTTTTTAGTTCATTCCATGCCTTTACTCCTGAAAAATGGAAGGAATGTTTACCAGCTTCTGTTCTGGGTTGAGGCAGACACACATTTTTGCCTTTTGAAGTACGCGTATTGTAACCATGAGCCTGACTAGAAAGAGTAAATAATCCGGAGCACTCCCGTTAACAACCTTAAACATAAGAGAACACAAATGATAATTCCATCTAGTTGATATCAGAAACCACTGAAGTCGCTTGCTTGTACAGTTCTACAGTAGGTGTGGTGTACAGTGTAGTCTACACCGAGTGCTACATGCATTCTAGCAAGCTGTTTGTGTTGTCTGATAAGAATATTTTAACTTCTGATACATCAGGGATCCATGATGGGCTACAATACTCATAGTGGGGTAAAACTAAAGAATTACAAAGAAGCTTTATAGAATTGTTACCTAAAAATTTCCCAAGTCACCTAAGCAGAGCTAACCTACTGGATATCTTATTGGCAGTTTTCTGAATGTGTTGATGCCAGTTAAGACTTTGATCAATCCATACCCCCAAATATTTAAAAGTACTAACATTGTCTAGAAAATCTTCTTTAATATTTAACCGGAGGCCATTTTGCTGAGAAAGTTTACGAGAAGTACCGATAATAGGGGACCTAATAAAGATCCTTGGGGGACACCGACCGCTATGTTGTCCAATTCAGAAATTTCACCTTTAAAAACAGTGACCTGTTGACGGTGAGTAAGGTAAGATTTAAACCATGCTAGTTTATTGCTGAGAACACAAAAGGCCAGAGTTATGCAAAATATTGTAAATCTGCGTATGAACTGCCTTCTCAAAGATCTTCAGTACCATTGGGAGCACAGAAATCGGGCGATAATTACCCAACTCATCAAGATTGCCGTCTTTATAGAGGGGAGTAACCCTCACCCATTTCCATTCATCAGGTACCACAGACTCCAAAATAGATCTGTTTATATAACTTGCATAAAGACCCAGCTACAACAGGTGCGGCAATCTTGAGAAGTCTGGCACTAATCCCGTCAAGACCAGTAGCCTTGGTAACGTTTATGGTGCTTTCGAAGCTCATAGTCTGGTTCTTCAAAATATGCATGCATGTTCATATGTGTAAATAGTTGTTAGAGAGTAGGTTCCATGCAAAAATTGAACCTAAATAATGGCCCTTGAAGTTTGAACATGTTGAACAATTCAAAAAAAATTGACAAAAAAAAAATTCACAAATTCTGATGATTTTTACAATTTTTCTTGATAAAGGTATTTATTAACGGCAATAAATCAAGCACAACAGAATGCAATCCACCTAGCTCTACATCCAGTGGGTACTGTTGGCTTAGTATTGTATGAAACTTAGGAGTAGTTGTGTGGGTAACTTAATACGTACATGATGTGTGTAGTTTCTCTCAGTTGAAAAGGTTGGTTCTTACCAATGTGCCTTTTCACTACCAACCATTTTTAAATGTTAACCCTGCAAAACTTGTATTAAAATGTAATAAATTTAATTCCTGTAAGAACTAGTTTTGTGTTCCAGACTGTTGGTATGGCATTTATAAGCATGGTTTCGAAACCGGCAGATGGTAATTCTGTCAGATAATCTCTCAACTCTTCAACGTTTTTATGCAAGTTATTAGGTGTTTGGGCACTCCGCCTGGAACACCTCTTGTTTTTGTTCCGTTTTTTTTGTTTTTTTGTTTAATACTTCTTTTTCTTCTTCTTATCTCTCGCGATTGTCCGCTAACAAAAGCACACTTCCCACGCTCACACAACCTTCTAACTTTACACATACAGTAGTTAGATATTTACTAGGAGTCAAAAACCGTTGCAGTGACGTCATTATGACGTCACCAGGTGTCGAGTTACAAGCCATTTAAGTAAAAAAAGTGACCTCATGCCAATACATGTATGTTTCTGAATAATATAGCTACAGTATTCATATTTGGACATATGATAGATCAAGACATGTGCAACATTTAACAAGTTAACGTCAAATTCACATGACCTTTACTTCCGGTTCGTACCGGAAGGTCAAAGTTTGCCTCTGTGTAATTCTTTAAAAAAACACTTTCCTTGTAAAAACATTAACTTCTGTATATCAGATCAACTTCAAATTAACACCATGTTAGGACCGTAATACAACCTCCCTCAGGTAGTTGTGACGTCATGATGACGTCATCATGTGTCAAAATACAGTAAATCAAACTTTAATACTATAAAAATTCATAACTCGAGAAGTACTTTAGCTATTAATTCAATCTATACGTCATCGGAGAGGTCTTGAAAAATGTAGCAATTACTACACAAAGTGTTACACCATTTGACCTTGACTTCCTGTTCAAACCGGAAGTTAAAAATTTCAAATTTCATACTTAAAGAAATATTCATACTTTTTACACATACACTACTCACAAATGTTACACCATGTTGTAGGTCCATAAGCGGTCTTAAACTTTGCCACAGAGATGTTACCTATTTGACCTTCACTTCCGGTTGAAATCGGGTACGCATTGACCCGCTGTTAAACCGCGGGAAAATAACAGCACTGAAAACACACACAACGCGTGATACATACCGGTTGCATTGTGAGCGGCTTTCCTCTATTGACCACAAGGATCAACGTGCAAACATGCTTGTACTCTAGTCCAAGGTTCAAGGTTCACGCAACCTGATGTTGGCAATAGCTTTGTTAGTCTCTAAAACAGCCGTCCATGCAAACCTCGCTAACAATCAAACGCCAGGCTTCTTCTCCCCCGCGATTGTCCGGTAACAAAGACACACTTCCCAAGCTTACATAAACTTGAAACTTCACACATGGCTAGATGTTCATTAGTAGATGAAACCAATGCAGTGTCGTCATGATGACGTCATCAGGTGTCAAGTTACAATGTTTTTAATCATTAAAAATTTTAATCATTGAAAATCCATATCAAATCAATATGACGAGACCGTCAGTTGCTTTTTGCAGAAATATATAGAGGTAATATAGGTCTTTATTTTTGTATGTATGCGTGACATGACTTGACCTCTACTTCCGGTCGAAACCGGAAATGCCTTGTAATTTAAAACGGCCACATTTTTGAAGTTTTTTTTAACGGTGTTATAGTCAAGCAAGGGTCTGGTTTAAAAAAATAAGACAAGTGACGTCATAAAAGTTTAGAGCGCCCTCTAGCGGCAGGTTAAAAACAGTTAAAAATACACTTTTACTAGATGTCTGTGGCGAAGTTTAGGATAATTGTTTCAGAATTGGTATACATTAACCTTTATGCAGACAACATATGTGTGAAGTTTTAGATTGATGACGTCATCATGTGTCACGTGGTATTGCCTTAAAGATTTACTTTTAAAAGCCGTGTATCTACAAAACCGCAAGTTTGACTGAGTTGAAACTTGGCATGTTAATAGACAGTGATATTGACCACGTAAATCTAAAGAAACAACATGATGACGTTATTCCTTTTTTTGTTACAAATATTTGAAATTTTGACCAATTATTACGGGTATTTATTGACCCGCTGTCAAACCGCTAGAAAATAACTGCGCTGAAAACACATACAATGCGTGATCTATACCAGTTGTATTGTGAGCGGCTTTTAGCTCTATTGTCCACAAGGCTCAAAGTCCAAACATGCTTGTACTCTAGTCTCTGTTCAAGGTTCACGCAACCTGATTTTGGCAATAGCTTTGTTAGTCTCTAAAACAGCCGTCCATGCGTCCATGGACCGAACACCATGTTTTTGTTTCAACAATGTGAGCCTTCTGGAGTGAGCTTTTATAATCACTGAGGTTTCAGATTGAATTAATCATTTTGATTGTAACAATGCAGCTCTTGAAACAAAATGTGAAAGCTGCACTTAAAACAAAATGAGAAAACTGCACTGTTAGTCAATGCTATTCTCTATTGTCAATCACTTAACGCCGAGTGATGTGTACACAATTTAAGGACGCGAGAGCGGAGGGTTTAAAAAGCTTTTAAAAAAATTTCCAGCGGTGAAATAGTTGTACAGTACTTGAGTAGAATTTTTTACCTATTCTGTGTCTTACTCATATTTGCTACTTACATTGTAGCTAGCAGACTTCACTTTAAGTCTGTACTTGATACTCTAGTTAACCTAATTTTTTTTTATTGCACTTAGTCATAGTGTACTCTAGTCAAATATCGGACTTGATTTCAAGTACTCCTTGTCAAAATAACCCCTTTCCAATTTATGTGCTTAAATATTAATGCACTGAAACATTTAAACACTGGCTTTTGGAAAAGCCTTGTTTTTTATTTGATTTTTTTTTTCTTCCCCGTCTTATGTAAGAAGATCCCAAATCCCATAAACTTTGTGCATACATGTGGATTTTCTGGACGGCACTTGACCATTAAACAGCCTTAGATGTTGATCACACTTAGCATACACATGGACCTACATACACACATAACACCATACATGCCATAAAGTCATCACAAGTCACTTGACATATTGATGGCATTACCAATTTACGTCGGTATTTAAAATAATTTTCTGTCCCCAGCCATGGTATTATTCTCAGACGACACTCCAAAGAAAATAACAGCAAAATAACTTATTGACTCTTGGCACAGCTTCAACTGTTTTATTTCAAACAAGATCTGGTCAACTACCAGTTTGGCAAACATGTACGAAATACATGAAAATTAATCATGACTTAATCAAGGGCAGCTTTCCCAACCAAATATACCTGGCCCGGACTCCTTGGCAGCTTGCCATAGATAAAAAGAGGGGCAGCTTGCCCAGCCTCTATACCACACTAAAACAGCCGTGTTTTCAAATGCTTACAAGGCTTAAAATGATTGTCGATAAAAAAAGGGGGGAGGGGCAGCTTGCCCGCCCCTATACAACACTAACAGCAGTGTTTCTAAAAAACTGTGATATATATTAAATAATCATACAAGGGTTAAAGTGATTCCACCGCTGGTACATGCGGTTGGATTACATGAACTAGCCCCACCGGAACAAGAGGGTGCTACATGTAGTGTTACCAAATAAACATTACAACGTTAACATTGCAGATTAACCCGCCAATAATTTGTTTGACCCAAGGCAGTGGCAGTCCACTTCCTTAGAAAATAATGCCAGACGTGTGAAGCGCGCCCCAAAAGGAAGAACAGCCACCGTAGCCAGGGGACAAAACATCCTCGTAACCATTTTAAACCAAAACGCGCCATAAAAAAGTGAAATATCCTAAACACAACTACTGGGAGGAGGCATGGCCTTGACATGTAAATACCTCATCTATGCAAGCACAGAGGTTATCTAGAAAAAACCTGTTCCCCATCTGGGACAAATGAAAGCCATCAAATCTAAACATGGTAAAAATTGACCACAAAAATTGCGGATGGTGGAGAATAGCAGCCCCAATGCGTCCACTAAACGACTGCGCCCACCGACTGATTGCCCGACACTTCATTTCCATACGGCGTTGAGAGAATGCACCAAAATAACAAGCTCGGGGCAATATGTCTGACCAGACTAATTCGGCGTTCGGAAACCGAGCACGGCATTCCTGCGTAAAAAGGGAAATACCTTGTGTAGAATGAATCTGTTCCAACCAAACCATTGGTGCCCAAATGTACAATTAACAACTGAGGAGACGGCCACCGAGCATAAGTAGGGTGTCTAGCAGCTTATGGACATCGGAATATCGTGCGCCTCCGCATCCATTCCTATGGACCTGCAGCCGGCATCCAAGCCTTTGGGATGCTCTGCGCATGATAGAGTCCCCCACAATCCAGACATCACCTGTCGAAAAACATGTGAAATGGAAAACAACAAGCTAGCAAGCACAGGCCACACAACACCAGAAAAGTTGTTCAGACGGTCGACTATACCGCCGGAAAATGGCAAAATGCTGCTGGGCGGTTATAACTGTGAACAGCATCAGACCGCCAGCAACCCATGGATTGAATGTCTGCCAAAGGAATACCAGCTGCTGCAGCAGTGGTAGCCGCCCCAATACGAAAAGAATGCGTCCGGAAATTTGCTTCACCCAAACTGGAAAACTTTAATAACTTCCGAAGCTAAGAAACATTGAACGCTAGAGGGCGTTTCAAAACAATACGATGGCATGAGAAATATACCAGAGCATTACGCGACAGCATACAAAATCCGGTTACAGACACCTTGAGGAAAGATTATGTTTCTATGCATGCAGAAGGTTATTCTGCTGGTGTCGCGATAAAAGCTAATACAGCACTTGCGTCGCTGGTCCGCACGCAAAACCTGTTGACAGCATGGTCTTCGGAGCACAGTTCCTTGGAAATGTCAGCTTGTTTTACGAAAAAACTGCGCAACTATTTTACAAAAATGACAGAATTTAGGATCCCTGGATGAATGGAAATATTATTTAACTGTATAAGGTAAGATTTGTTTCTCTTTATTTTATTTTTTCTGTTGTTTTATGGTGTTTTTTTTTGCTGGGTGGTTGCGCCAAGACAAAATGCTGTTATGAAGACGCATTGTTTTTGATCGCATGCATGGTTGCGTAAATTATTTTTTTAACCCTAAATTTTGTGTCTGAAACGGACGGTTACATGTTAAAAAAAATAACCTGTAGGTTTAACAAGTCTTGATATTTGCTAGATTTAATGTGGCCGCGATCGTGATTGTGATCGTTCATTTCTAGTAAAACACGCATGAAATAAATCTAGTCTGGCTTGTTTTGCTTCCCACGTTAGTATTTCTTTTTAGAATATGCTGACATTTCAAACGGCTAATATTGACTTCACAATTCAGCTTCACAATCAACAGCTCGCAGAAAATACAGCACAAACTGCTATAAGATGTATAAACAGACGATCTTACATTTGATTTCCAAAAGTTTCATCAAGAAAACAGCGACAGCAAAAACACATTAAAATATTATAGTAACGGAAAAATGCAGCTGGCCAGCCCTATCGTTTGTATTCAACACGTGCACAGTTTACATTCGGGTTGTGTGTGTGTGTGTGTATACCATGGTAGAATGTATGGCGCTGCCAGACGGAAGAGACTGCCCATATTTACATAGCGCGAAACAAGTGTTACTATTGGCTGTTGAATTCATACATACCGCGTTACGAATTTTCCCATTGGCCGATTTGGGTTTTTTACAACTACATTGGATTCTTGGGGCTGGCAATGAGCTAGCCAGCGAATTAACCATTGGGGGAACTCGACCGTCCGCGCGGCGAAACGTCTGTGGGTCCTTTCTCTATGGTCCGTGGTATTTTCTTGTAGTTTTAGTTTCAAAAGGGAACCTCCTCAGGTTAAAAAAAAACAAAACAACAATTTCCGCAAATGTTTTTGACTGGTCAGTCGGACCTTTTTTGACAAGGTGTTTCAGCTGGCTCGCTGCCGTTTCAACTGCGTTTCGTCAGCGGACTACCGCTATTATCTAATGGGTGCCCTAAAAGTGGTTTCACCTAGCGCACACGGACCTTCAAAGGGGGATTGGATGATTGGCGACGGCCTTTTTCAAACCCAGTCGGATAACAACGTTCTCTTTGATAAGGAAGTTTATTGTCTGCTAATCCTTTGGCTATAATGGGTTAATTGCGGGGATCGTGTTTCGGACGGATTAAGACACGCTATTTTACGACCGTGTTTTTCGTGTTCGTGTTTCACGAACACGATGATCGTGTATCGTGGGGGCTTTTACTCTGAGCGTAAAACCTCAAAAGAAGAGGTGCATATATGAGGGAGGTCCTGCAATAAATATGACAACAAAGGCAACGTCATGGGCAAACGCTGATCTGCTGCCCCAGAATTATCCCTCCGACAGCCCTCCAGCAATTTAGCCACCAGGCCATCTGGCCAATCACGCAACTTTTGAAAATACCCCACCCCAGAAACATATGTGGCAATTGTAGCGGGTGCCAAATTCTGTAACGACAATGAGGCCATGAACTCACGAACGTCCCGCGCCGACGCAGGGGAAACAAACTCGTAGGAGCCGCTCATCTGTTTAAAATGACAAAAAGCCCGCCAACCAACTTGATATGTCTTATGAGTATTGGGCGCAAATGCTGCAATTAGCAAGCGGGAAATCTCACCTTCTACCACATTGGCGGCACGTTTGGAAGAGGTGTCATGGCTAATTCCGCTCGCGGAGCTACCTTCTGAAAACGGTCGACCTGGAAACGTGAAAACGAATCAGCAATATCGTTACGCACACCAGGTACATGAATTGCCTTGAACGCGATATTGTGTTTGCAGACACCGACATACAGATAACCGAACCAAATGCATAATCATATCACATTGTGAAGTCTGCTTATTAATGATGTGCACACCAGCACTGTTGTCACAGCGAAATCGCACTTAATGATTCGCCAGTAAACCTCCCTAACAATACACGGCAACCACCAACGGTTAAAACTCTCAGAAAGTGATAGATGGTGACAGCACTAACAATTCTGGGTCCCACTTAGCAAGAAACCATTTACCATCAAAGTAGCCCCCGAAACCAATGCTGGCAGCTGCATCGGTAAACAAGTCAATTCCCTCATTGCTCTGCCACTGATGGTGTAGAAAAGGGGATACACCATTAAAATTGTCAAAAAATTAAAGCCATTGGGTCCATTTTTGCACCAGCAGAGATGCGGACTTGGTGATGTGGTTTACGCAAACCCAGCGTAAGGCCGGTTAAACGATATGTAAAAGCTCTACCGGGGGCAACCGCCCTGCATACAAAGTTAAGGGACCCGACCAGGGACTGGATTTCCTTCAGTGACAATTTACTCTTGCCTAAAATCCAGTGACAATTTACTCTTGCCTAAAATCCTATTGATTTGCTGGCGGAGAGCCATTACTTTACCAGCAGGCACCCGTACCAGCTGCTGGATGGAGTCTAATTCAAGACCTAAATAGGTTATAACCTGGCTTTGTCCCATTGTCTTTTCTTCTGCAAGTGGTACACATAACTGATTGCAAATGCTACGAAAAGTTTGCAACAAAGTAGCACAATCCGAATGAGACTCACCCACAACCAAAAAATCATCTAAATAGTGGGTAATATTAAAGGACTGGGACACTCGTTTAACCTGAAATTCGAGGGAAAGTACTGAATGCCACCGGAAGAAGTCGAAATGCAGATTTTATATCAGATTTTGCTACCCATGAGCGCTGGCCCGATGACATAACTAAGTCAACAGCCGTGTCAAATGAATTTTAATGCACTGTACAATCATCTTTATCAATAAAATCATTAATTGAACTACCAGACGGAAACGAAAGATGGTGAATGAGGCGAAACTTGCCTGGTTCATGCTTGGGAACCAGACCAATAGGTGAACACTGTAAATTAGGAAAAGGCCCATGCTTGAATGGTCCAGCAATCCTACCCATTACAATCTCTTTATTTAACTTTTCTAAAACTATGGTTGACCGCTCAGCGGCAGAACTGAGGCAAACCGAGTCCCGACACAAGCGTGGGCCATGGTAGCCGAGTTGAAACCCTTGAGAAAACCCCCCACTTAACAAACAAGCATTCCGTCTATCCGGATAAAAGTAAAGCCAATTACTTAAAGTGGCAATATTAATTGGGGTTGGAGGGACAAAAATTAGCTGTGTAAACAGCCTTGCTGGACACAGGCCGAGCCCCCGGTAAGAAGGCGGATGGTGAACTAGCTACGCCAGCGCGAACCATGGAGGCACCCCCACCAGTTCCCGTGCCGCTGCTCCATTCTGAGCCGTACCAGTAGTAAAACTATTGGCACTTTTACTAAAGCCCTTGCCTATGCAACAGGTAGCAGCCCCGTGCCCAAAGCGTGAGCAACCAGAACAGCGATGCGGATACTTGCACAGATTCCCTTTGCAGCCCCCTGCATTAAATGCATGGCAAGCCAACATTCCACCTTCTGAGGAATTTTTGTTTTCCCATGGAATTATTACTATAATTAGTATTAATCGCACACGCAGCGACTGGCAAAAAACTGGTAGTTGTAGCCGCAGCCACAGTCACTCAAAGCTCCGTGTCTAAAGTTGCCCAGGAGCGTGAGGGCTGTGCCTCCTGACGCAAGCGAAAAAGCTCATCGTAGCTCTGCCAACCTAACCCGGGGAACTGCGCAGTGGCTAGGCGAATGGTTTCCGCATATTTTAGTAATTCACCAAAACACATAGGGTGATGCACAGTGACCACAGCCGTAAATGTGTGATATGCACTGGTCCAATGATCAATGGTCTGCAATTTCCACGGTTGTGCCGAGGCCGAGCGAAAGACAACCCACCCTTGCTCAACCACCATCGACAATGCAGCTCTAGCCACTGTCGGACAAAACCATTGTCGCAAAACAATTTTTTTCCAATTTTTTTCTTTTACGGCCTGAGTGACATGCAACCCAAGCCCACAATCATTCACAGATGGAATTTGGGTGGGTCTCTTAACATGCTCAAAACCTATTAAATTAGGAATATCAGAAGTAGCAGCAATAACCTCAGAAACAGCAGGTAAAATCCCTGCACTCTGTTAGTTAAACCCAGTACTAGAGGGTAAGCACTAACATGAAGAAAGCTATTAATATTACTATTGACAGCATAGCCTTGACCAAGTCATTGGAGATTAATTTGGTCTTCATTAATTTATTTGTTTTCTAGCCAGAGCTAGCGTGCCTTGTTTGCGTGTCACTGCACTGCATGCAGTACAGTACTGCTATGCGCCGCTCTGTGTGTGCGTACGTGTATGCTGCGTGTACTAACCGAATCAATGCCTTGATGTGTCTGTGTTGAAGCCATGAGGTCATTACTATAATGCGCGCGAAAGACAAGACTCCATTGGCCAGTGGCGGAAGTCATGTTTACTAATTCTTATGCATACATGAAAGCAAGATCCAGCTGCGGCTCCGGCTACTGCATACTGCACTGGCGCGCAGTGGATTAGCTGATTGATGTGATCATCCAGTGTTCTGTTTAATCATAGAGAAAGGAATTCAAAAATTTACAGGATGCAGTCACACATGATACATGTGAATAGAAATTTAGCTGATAACCTTATTCTAGTAAGCTTATTTTTAGTTTACTTAGCTTTGGTGCTTAAGCAGTCTATAAAATTTGGGCAAAAAGGCAGCTTTTGGGCCGGCGCCGGCGGCCCGCAATATAAAAAACTAGGAGCAATTAGTGCAATAAATTGTTCCTCCAAGATAAAACAACCAACAACGATAGCTTATTGAGGTCTATGTTTTGTATAAATCCACCAACAATGATTCAATCACTGTTGTTGCAAAATGGAGGTGGGAGATGGCCAGTCCCGTACGCCGTTAAAAAAAATGTCTTCAGAAAAGCGTCCACTAATACACTGCCATATCACAATAAAATTCCAAACAATCGGATGAAAATGAAGACAAAAGTTCTCGTCTACAAATTGAATATATAAAATGGCAAAAACCACGCAGATTATCGGTCCACTCGCTGTGACAATAACATAACGGAACCGAATTCAACGGAACCACACACGAACACCATTTTGTTGGTAACTACTCACATCGCAGGACGCTCAGCAAGCATAACACACGGTACACGGTCATAATGAGGGAAGCACGTGATTGGACGTCATTCATTTATTTTGATGACGGTCCGGCTGACGATGACGGTCTGGCTGACGATGACGGTCTGGCTGACGATGACACTCCGACTGCCCCTTCAGCATGTACCACTGCTGGCCCTGCTTGCCCTGCGGTGTACCCATCAACAGCAACTGGGATTGCAGAGCTGGCTTTGCTCACTGGAGCCTCCGGTTGCTGGCCCCTGGGCGGCTGATGGCTTGGCCACCGACCTCTCATGCCACGGCCACAACCAGGGCCACGGCTTGGCTGCATCGGAGAGTCTAACCGACCCGGACGCCTCTTCTGCCGTGTTGGACGAGGCGAAAATTTAAAGTTCGCAACTCGCTCCGGAAATTCCAAAATTTCAAACTTCTCCAACAAAACAACAAATGTTCAAGAAGAATGACTCCGGAAAATTATTACAAAATTTGCAGAATTCTGATGTTGAAAACTGAAGATAAATTAATTAAACGAACAGAAGATTGCAAAATTGTGTTTACTCAAATGAAAGCTGAGCAATGTGGTGTGGGGGTCATCTGCGGCGAATAATGTATTTTATCATTTATGCAATAAAAGGAATTATTTTTTGGAGGTTCTAAACTGCTCTCTGGATAGATATTAAGAATTACATCCGATATACGTCACAAAGTTTAGAAAATTTCTGAACAAATGGTAACATGTAGAAAGAAGGGTGGGAGGGTGAGAAAGTACATATGTACATGTGTAATTACTAGTATCCATCCAGAGAGTGTCAGTATAGAACCAAAGTTTAAAATCAACTTCCCCGAGGTAAGTCTCGTTCAACTCCTCAAATCTATTTTGCCCTCTGGCGGATACAGATTTTCTTGCGATTTCAATGCAACTGGTTCTGATCCATGACTTCTAGACAAAGAGTGTTCAATTGAAGTAGTTACCAGAATTATAACCCAACAGTTTTGCAAAGGGTCAACAAAGAAAAATATCGTTCCCAACGTCATAAGCGCACAGAACTTATAATAACAATTAATATAAACATTTAAAATTGTACTTCAGCTGTCAACTTAACATCAATTAAGCAATTAAAAAATAATAATAAAAATTACTAAAATGAAGGTTGAACTTTGCATTTGGTCCAATGCCTATGTTACAGTGAACTATAATCAGTAAGAATATGGCTAAAGACATAATCAATGTTCCCTTGGGGCACTAACTTTTGTGTGTGTCATGTTGCTCAATTACACCCATGGTTTTCTGTGTCTTTACTGGTTTGTTGTACGTGTAGTATTTGGCAAAGGTACTTGCACTGCTCCGACCTGCAGTTTGGAGGATCTGCTCAAGGCAGATCCTCCACCAATTGGGATTGTCTTGGAAGTGGATGCCGATCAGACACTGTGGGGCTTGTAATTACATACATACATGTAAAAACATTTACACCCGTCTTTGCCATGTAGATGTTTTGATCTACATGTAACTGTACTGATCTTTGATGCTGAAATGCATTTATGAGGATTCATATACACATGTACATACATAGCTAATGAACAATTTTGACTCACCCTTTCTTAGTGTACTGGTTCTCTCTGTACACTCAGCGGAAACTACACAATGTATGTTAAAACACAATTGTCCCTATCAGCTGGATTGCTTTAAACTCGAGTACATGGGAGGGGGTTACTCTTGTCGACTTCACCTTCAAAAGGTCTGCCATTCTTACTTAGAATTGAATTTGGATGACTTCCTTGTCATGCTGTTGAGATTTAGTACTGTCAGATTTGAACCGTGGCACCTATTAACTCTTTCAGTGCCTGCTTTTTGGGGGTGTTTGAGCCTAAAATCCCAGCTTTTTGAGGTTTTCAAAAGTCTTTCTCACCAAATGAAATTGTATCTTGCTGATCTTGCTGAAATCCCAAATTCATTAGTATTTCTTTACAGAGTGATAGATTGTGAATAGGACTGTGCATCCACTGGTACTTTTAGACTTGGGTACCCGATGTGAATACCGGTCGGGCCCGGGTATCCGGGTACCCGGACAGAGTTTAAACAAATTATTTACCATTTAACTTATCTTGGGAACAAAACATGTTACAATCAATAGATGCAGACCCAAAAGAGTGATATCAACATGACGTCATCACATGTCACGTGACATCAAAATAAAATTGCACATCTTGTAAAGGTACACTTTTTCTGGTGTCATTACTATACAATTTGCCAAGTTCCATAATATTTTTTTGTGTTGTTTCCCTCAAGAAATATTTCAATAGTAATTTATTTTCCTCGATGAGTAACGTCGTTTTTATGAAAAATAAATCAACTGAGTTCTAGACACTCCAAAATAGGGACGATAGGAGGTCCCTGATTTCAGGCGTTTGCGCCAAGTGCAGGCATGAGAATCTTCTGGATTGATATCGATAAACCCTGCTGAATTGGGTACATGGTGAGGCGTTTTACCCACAAGTGGGTGTAAAAGCTTCATTAAGGGTTTTGTTTTATGGAATCTAAAAGCCCTAAGTGAATTAATTATACAATGACAGCCATACATGTATATTGCAGTGTTCTCCACAGACTTTTTCTTTGGGAGGACGGCATGACGTAAACAAAATGGCGCCCGTTGGTATAAGACGTCATCCGACGGGAAAGCAAAACACACTTGAGATAATCCTTTTCTTAACAATAATGTTATATAAACCCCCGGGCCCCAACACTATCTAAGGAGAATGATTTACATCCATTCCGGTCGAACTACAACCTTATTGTAAAAACTAATTCAAAAACCTCCAATTTGTTATACATTTTCCTCTTTGCGCCACGCCAAAAACATCACAGGGATATGCCGCACGGTGTGGGGTTTTAGAAAGCTTGGTGATTGGATACACACGTGCACACAATTCTCAAAATGCAAAAAAAAAAACATTAAAAAAACACACATTTTTGGACGATCTTTTTACCTTAATTCTGTCCTAAATAATACTTTTTCCATCAACAACAATTTTCATGGATTCGTGATTAGTGGAGCCGTTGTTTAGGACTGCGTTTAGAACTTCGTTTGCAATAAAATCATCGAGATTCAATGATCGGTCGACAACGCACATAGAGAACAAATTCAATGAACTTTGCCCCGCATCGCCCTCTGTCGGCAAAAGTTGTAAATGTTTGAATATCCTTCATCCAAGGCTGTGTATTGTGCCAATTCGTAGGCGCGTGCGGCACACTGTGTGGAAATTGTTTACTCTGCTTGTAAACTACTGCATTGGAGTCTAACCGAGCTCTCTTATGAATATGGTAATTATCAACGGCCATCAACGGCCAATCACAGTGTGCGGAATGTTGGTTAGCTTTGGACTTTTGACTGTGCTGTGTTTTTGTACTGTGTGTTGGGTATGCGCTATGCATGGTGTGGGCGACCGAACGTTGTGGGGTCCGGTGCCGATGCACGCGCAGTGGATACACATGTGGTTGTGTGCATCGCTCGTGTTTTAACGTTTGCATACTGAAATGAACGATTGCAACTCCAATGCTGCGGTTTGGAAGTGTTAGTCAGGGCAGGGCTCGTCGCTATTCATCTGATTGTATTAAAGACACTGGACACCTTTGGTAATTGTCAAAGACCAGTCTTCTCACTTGGTGTATCTCAACATCATATGCACAAATAACAAACCTCTGAAAATTTGAACTCATTTCGTCGCCGAAGTTGCGAGATAATAATGGAAGAAAAGACACCCTTGCCACACGAAGTTGTGTGCTTTCAGATGCTTGATTTCGAGACCTCACGCGTGAGGTCTCAAATCAATTCAAATATTTTACTGAGAAATTACTTCTTTCTCAAAAACTACGTTACTTCAGAGGGAGCTGTTTCTCACAATGTTTTATACTACCAACAGCTCTCCATTGCTCGTTACCAAGTAAGTTTTTATGCTAACAATTATTTTGAGTAATTACCAATAGTGTCCAGTGCCTTTAAGTGCAGGCTAAAAATAGTCTGTTTGTAGTTTTTTTGGCAGGGCGACCAATTATTTTAAGCAGGGCGGCCAATTCTTTGGCAGGGCGGCCTTAAACTTTGGGAGGGCGGCCGTGTGGAGAACACTGATATTGTGCTTCTCAAAAACAAAATTACAGAAATGTTTTCGGAATTTAAAAAGAAATGTTGAAGTTCGTTTTACAGTGTTGAACATTGTGCACTCAGGACTTTATAAAAAACTTAAGACTAAACTTTTGATGTTTTAGAACTAAATTTGAACAAACTCGCTACAACACACCAGACATGCAGAAATTGTTTAAGCAAAAACCAAACTCTATGTCACTGGTTCCAGTTGAATGATCTAAAACAATGAAAACCTTTAACGGTCATAACTCCTTATTGCAATGTTGTTCTGACTTGAAACTTGAATCAAATATTGCTACTTACATATGTACAAAAACTGTAGATTCATATGAAAAGATAAAACTCAAAGAGTAGGCCTATATATGGGGTTCCAGTTGAATGAGCTAAAACAATGAAAATCTAAAAAATGTTCATAAATTATTGCAATGATGTACTGACTTGAAACTTGAATCAAATATTACTACTGACACAAAGATTCAATGCAGTCTAATTTCCCAATATGTTTCACCATGCTGTCATATTTGAGCTTCCTTGCTTTTCTGTTTTTTAAATGTTTATTCACCTGTCTGGATACAACCCCAATTTCCCATATAGATTTTAAATACAGACGCTTACATTTTTTGTTCCCCCATCCTGAGCCTACCCCAATGCCGTCTAAACACACCTCCAACTATACAATGTGTTTGAAGTGCCAAACACATTGAGTACTTTGTGTTGGAAGTGTGGTTATGTCTCTTTTCATTAATTGTTCCTCTCCTGTTTATAACTATCTTAAAAAATAAGAAAGAAAAGTGCAAATCTTAAGAACTTATAAAGAAAGGAAAGCAAGTAGTTCATGTAGGCCCTGTGTATACATTGTATACATGTAGTAGCAATTCTTTTCTGGCTTGGTAAAAAATGTCCAAACTTGGTGATACTATCTGTACATACACACACACCTCAAACACATTGTATACCTGTTATATGCAATGTGTTGGGTGTGTCTATGAATCTTATTATTTGTTATGTATTTATTTGTGTCTCTTACTTGTCAGCCCTCACCCATCCTTGGCCACTCTGTCACTCCCACTTTAAACCAAGTACGCATTGGTCAAGTGCATACATGTACCTGTTAACGCGTTAGACTGCCAGGTCATCATATTCGTAGTGCGTTCCCATTTGCCAAGTGCATTTGCCATACCAAATAGGTACTATACAAAAAAACAAAAAAATTAACATGCACATTCTAAGGTCGATGTCCTCACCGCTGCCAGGAAGCGTATGTGTTGCGTGCTCAGTGATGCCAGTGTATTTGAATATAAATACAAAGCCCTTTCATTCACTACGGTATACTCGTATACTCGTAGTGGCAGAATCCGTCTAACCCGTTACTATGAATATACTCGTAGGCGGCAGTCAACGTGTTAATGTCCCCACCCCTAACATCAGTTGATCAAATGATTGATTTTTCTAAATTAGTCTTTGTTTTTCAAACGACAAATTTTATGGACCCTGCCATGTTCGTTAAAGCGGCGTTCTACTGTACTTACTCGCTTCTTAACTACTTTTAGCATGAGTGCAAAATGCTATATTCTCCCCGGGAAAACATTTTGGGAATGAGGGCTAGCTGCAAGCAGGCTAGTTACACTGGCCTTGTCTAATAAAATTCACTGGCAAGAACCAACCAGTCAGTGTCCAAAAATTTTGAATTTTTGTTTTTAATGAGATTTATCTTGATAAACATTATTTGGTATGTTTTTTTTTTATCGTGGATTGGTCTTGGGATCCCCCAGAAGCCTATTGTTTTTGGACTACCTAGGTCAAATGTAAAGAAACAGACTAGCTTGGGGGCATGAAATTTATGTTTACCTAACACAACTTTTCTTGTCTTAACTGTTTTACTGATCTTATTACTTCATTTGGGTACCATGATTGGGGTGAGAAGAGGTGATGATTAAAAAAAGTTTACCTGGTGTTTAGAGTAGATTAGAATAAATTAAAGTATATTAAATTTTACTCATTTGGTGCATGCAACTTGAGAACAACTTTGACCATACCCTGCTTACCATAGCATTCACATTTCATGTCATTGATTTTAGTCCTCCATCATTGGTGGACACTGGTAAATTAACTTATAGGGCACAGACTGTAACCATAATCAGTCATTACTGTTTAATTAGTTTGCAATTGGTCAAGTGAACTTTTTGTTGCATGTGCAGTGTTTATCATGGTGATTGGATTAATGCATTACATGTATATTAATTCAACTGTGTCCAACTCTATCCATTACTTACATGTAGGACAGTCAACAGTTTCAAAGTTGTGAGGACCAAAGTACAAGTAATTCACAAAGTTTGGTAAGCATTATTAATTGTGTGTGTTACGTGTGCAAATTATGCTCAGCTGAGGATGCGTCATACAAGTTCAAAATGGGCACATCTGATCACTTCACATCACTTTTTTTTTCTTCACAAAATCGTAATGTTTTGACTAAGTACTCTATATTTTGCAAAAACAAAAGAAGAAAATGGCTGTGTTGGATATATCTGATGATCACATGTCTGATGATCACAGACTTACGAGGATGTCGAAAGGAGTAATCCATCAAAAGGTTGTCGGCAATCTGCCAGCAGCGAAGGTGTGAAATCTAAATAAGGAATAGAGGAACAGCAGATAGTTGAAGGCATTTGTTTTGCAACATTGAAGTAAGTGTTTAAATAAAAATTTGCAGCTGTCTAAGCAGTTTTAAATTCACAAATCTATCAATGAAAAAATGTATCGGGGGTAAATGTCGTTTTAAATTGTGGCAAGGGTTGTTCTTTCCTTTTAATTGTCTCGGGAGAATGGGAGAAACTGTCTTGGACTACCTTCTATGTCAGCCACTAAATCTGAAGTGATTTCATTGAGATTATACCTTCGACATGTATGTCAGCCACTAAATCTGAAGTGATTTCAGTGAGATTATACCTTCTATGTCAGCCAATGACATGTAGTCTAAAGTGATTTCAGTGGGATTATACCTTCTATGTCAGCCACGTAGTCTAAAGTGATTTCAGTGAGATTATACCTTCTATGTCAGCCACTAAATCTGAAGTGATTTCAGTGAGATTATACCATCTATGTCAGCCACTAAATCTGAAGTGATTTCAGAGAGATTATACCTTCTACAGTGTATGTCAGCCACTAAATCTGAAGTGATTTCAGTGAGATTATACCTTCTATGTCAGCCACTAAATCTGAAGTGATTTAAGTGAGATTATACCATCTATGTCAGCCACTAAATCTGAAGTGATTTCAGTGAGATTATACCTTCTACAGTGTATGTCAGCCACTGAATCTGAAGTGATTTCAGTGAGATTATACCTTCTACGCATGTATGTCAGCCACTTAGTCTAAAGTAATTTCAGTGAGATTATACCTTGTATGTCAGCCACTATGTCTGAAGTGATTTCAGTGAGATTATACCTTCTATGTCAGCCACTAAATCTGAAGTGATTTCAGTGAGACTATACCCTCTATTCCAGCCACTAAATCTGAAGTGATTTCAGTGAGATTATACCTTCTATGTCAGCCACTAAATCTGAAGTGATTTCAGTGAGATTATACCATCTATGTCAGCCACTAAATCTGAAGTGATTTCAGTGAGATTATACCTTCTATGTCAGCCACTAAATCTGAAGTGATTTCAGTGAGATTATACCATCTATGTCAGCCACTAAATCTGAAGTGATTTCAGTGAGATTATACCTTCTACAGTGTATGTCAGCCACTAAATCTGAAGTGATTTCAGTGAGATTATACCTTCTACACATGTATGTCAGCCACTTAGTCTGAAGTAATTTCAGTGAGATTATACCTTCTATGTCAGCCACTATGTCTGAAGTGATTTCAGTGAGATTATACCTTCTATGTCAGCCACTAAATCTGAAGTGATTTCAGTGAGACTATACCCTCTATTCCAGCCACTAAATCTGAAGTGATTTCAGTGAGATTATACCTTCTATGTCAGCCACTAAATCTGAAGTGATTTCAGTGAGATTATACCTTCTATGTCAGCCACTAAATCTGAAGTGATTTCAGTGAGATTATACCTTCTATGTCAGCCACTAAATCTGAATTGATTTCATTGAGATTATACCTTCTATGTCAGCCACTAAATCTGAAGTGATTTCAGTGAGATTATACCTTCTGTCAGCCACTTACATGTAGTCTAAAGTGATTTCAGTGGGATTATACCTTCTATGTCAGCCACTTAGTCTAAAGTGATTTCATTGAGATTAGGTGTATGGATATGGTATTGGGAAACACTACAGTGACATGGTGTCCCCAAATTAGAAATGTCTGTAGAGCATTTAAATTGGGTCACAAACCAAGTTCCAACTATCATCTATTGAAATGAATATGGGTTTGGATAAATTTTAAAATATTTTTCCTACAGTAGATTTTTTAATTGGACAGGTCCAGTTAAATCACGCGTGTTACATGGTGTCCAACATACACGATCAACTCGGTCAAAGTGACATGTAATGGCATGTTGTTTTACACATTTCTTACAACTGCTGTACCTCATTTGTGGTTAACATTATTATCAATTATTAGCTTTTAACACATGATTTTTGACGTTTTCCAAGTTGGACACCGTAACACGCGTGATCTTGGTGGGTTCAACTTTTTGTCCATTACCTCAATTTTCAGTGACAATTCCGGGGAACTAAAGATTGATTTAGAAATACAATTCCTTATACCCAATAGCATTCCCAAATGCAATTTTGATGATATAGGACTACATTATACCTTAAATGCAATTTGTCACGCGCATTACAAGGACACCAAAAGAAATTCAAAAATTGTTACTGATTTTTATTTGATTTGTTTTTAAACAATAAGTATTTATTAACATCTGAACCAATGAACAAACAACATGTAGACTCTCCTGGTAATATTGGTTATCATGCTAGCTCATGGGCAATCAAGAACTAAGGCAAGTACAGAACTCAAACATTCGTAAACATGCTAAAACTACTTCAAAAGTTAACGCAATACGCAATACAACATGTACATTTACAGTAGTTCAACCCCCTGGTCTTAACATCCATCATTACATGTACATGTATGTCTTATTATAACCAGCATGTGCTTTTATATATTTTTCCATATCCAGACTTTCCCAGCTGTCCCATGTACTTCACTATTATTTCGCAAATTAGCCTCTTCATTCCTATTCCATATCCAGACTTTCCCAGCTGTCCCATGTACTTCACTATTATTTCGCAAATTAGCCTCTTCATTCCTATTCCCCACCCTGCACACCCCCTTTCCCATTGTCACCTTATTGCTAATAATGTTATTTGTGTTCTTTCAGGTAAGTATTGACCCGAGTTGTCACGGATAGTAGTAGAGCCAAGTCAAAAGCGAAGTGGCGACTGGAGACGGGGTGGGGGGCAGGGAGAAGTGTGAAGATTCCACTCTTTTGCACTGCATCGGCATCATCATCCAATGGCCAAATGTAGCGGTTGGGTCCTGTCTGCTTCATAAAGTTGATCAAACATGTGTCACCAGTGATCCCCTTTACCATTCCAGGATACCATGTGTTATCGTATATCACTCCTACATAATCATCCACTGAAAAATGTAGATAAAAGAAAAATGTAAACACTATCAATGACCTGTCACAGAAAAATGTACCACATTGCCTTAACTGCATTTATCTCCAAACTAGTCTGGCCAAACTATGTTGGCAAACGTCTGTTATTAATGTACAATATTTAACTGATGATGAATGAAATAAATGAAATATTTGACAACATGAATCTGAAGGAGAAGGCATTATATCGCTGAAGAGAATCGCTAAAAGAATCATGTAAGCATGTACGTTAAGTATGTCACTCGCACAAATCGTGTCAGTGATATTTTGCTTTCGTTTTGCATTTGCTAGAATCGGGCAAGTTTGTCCGTTTATAATAATTTTAAAAACCTTTGCCGGCGTGCACGTGGTGCGGCAGTTGTGATAACTGGAGTCGACTGTAGTATCATTTCATTGTTTTACTGTTTAATGCCTACCTGTGACGTTCTCTGTTTGACAGGGCTTGTCTTCAGCGGCTGGGGGCTCGTCTTCAGCTGCTGGGGGCTCGTCTTCAGCTACTGGGGGCTCGTCTTCAGCGGCTGGGGGCTCGTCTTCAGCGGCTGGGGGCTCGTCTTCAGCGGCTGGGGGCTCGTCTTCAGCGGCTGGGGGCTCGTCTTCAGCGGCTGGGGGCTCGTCTTCAGCGGCTGGGGGCTCGTCTTCAGCGGCTGGGGGCTCGTCTTCAGCGGCTGGGGGCTCGTCTTCAGCGGCTGGGGGCTCGTCTTCAGCGGCTGGGGGCTCGTCTTCAGCGGCTGGGGGCTCGTCATCAACGGCACCACCATCTAAAAAAAAAAAGGATGGAAGAAAAATAGTAATTATCCACCAGCATAAAGGTGCACTGCATGCAATTAATTGTTAGGAATCTAAGAGTAAAATACATTCAGGATCATTTAATCATTTGTCTTCACAAGTTTGTACTTACGAGCTATATTGATAGACCGCATTGCTGTCTTTCCAAGTAGGTTGCATTCATTCCATGCACCGGTCACATCTGTATGAGAACAAGCACCTAGCACACTGGTTACACACGCTGTACAAAAACAACTCCTCTCTCTTGCTGCTACCACGTATGGACGGACGCCGCGTATGCTGTGCAATGCCATGGTGTTTTTCACAGGCTTTACATTTGCGCGATCTGGTCTATCCCTGTTTACATCGCCACATTTCACATAGAAGAAACTTCTCTTGCTGTGAACATGACTACCAGCTTCTTTCGGGCGAGAGTGATGTTGCCGTCCATAGTCATACAAGTCGCTAGCATTGGCTACTTCTACACGCCGGGCATTGACATCCAAGGTCACCTGCTTCTTCAGCACACCGATTTCACGATCGCATGGACCCTTCCCGTGACGGCTGCCAAAGAAATGGTGTTCTGTAACAAAACCAAAGTCATTTTGGGAAAACGACGTGTCACAGAAGTTCACTTTACACTTGTATTGGGTTGGAGCTCCATCAGTGAAGTGGATGAGTTTGCCAATGGGGATGTTCATGTCCTGTAGATACTTCACTGCCAACGATGTGAAATGCTGCACTGCATGATAGCAGTGTTTGATGTCGTCGCTGATAAACATGAGAGTATCAGTAACAATGCTATTACAGTCATTCTCTTGGCAGATATATGTAGCGACTGTGGGGTGTATAGTGCACTGCACGTTTGACCAGTGAGCTCCCTGGGCTTCATCCTGTGCTCTACAGGTATAGTTCTCCGCAAAATCACTGCAGAGCACAACCCAGTTTTCAGGAAGATTGCTGCACACCTCATTATACTTCTTCCACTGCCAGTAACCATTAAACAAGTGCTTTGCAAAGGGACCCAGTTCCACCTTCAACTCATTGATGAGCTCCATTATAGTTCCTGACTTTTGCACCTTTGCCATTCTGCGGACGGAATTTTCCCCATAGTTGACACTCTCTTTTTGCCACCGATACCAGGTAATTGGTACATTTCGCCCCCTTAGTCTAAAGTAATTTCATTGAGATTAGGTGTATGGATATGGTATTGGGAAACACTACAGTGACATGGTGTCCCCAAATTAGAAATGTCTGTAGAGCATTTAAATTGGGTCACAAACCAAGTTCCAACTATCATCTATTGAAATGAATATGGGTTTGGATAAATTTTAAAATATTTTTCCTACAGTAGATTTTTTAATTGGACAGGTCCAGTTAAATCACGCGTGTTACATGGTGTCCAACATACACGATCAACTCGGTCAAAGTGACATGTAATGGCATGTTGTTTTACACATTTCTTACAACTGCTGTACCTCATTTGTGGTTAACATTATTATCAATTATTAGCTTTTAACACATGATTTTTGACGTTTTCCAAGTTGGACACCGTAACACGCGTGATCTTGGTGGGTTCAACTTTTTGTCCATTACCTCAATTTTCAGTGACAATTCCGGGGAACTAAAGATTGATTTAGAAATACAATTCCTTATACCCAATAGCATTCCCAAATGCAATTTTGATGATATAGGACTACATTATACCTTAAATGCAATTTGTCACGCGCATTACAAGGACACCAAAAGAAATTCAAAAATTGTTACTGATTTTTATTTGATTTGTTTTTAAACAATAAGTATTTATTAACATCTGAACCAATGAACAAACAACATGTAGACTCTCCTGGTAATATTGGTTATCATGCTAGCTCATGGGCAATCAAGAACTAAGGCAAGTACAGAACTCAAACATTCGTAAACATGCTAAAACTACTTCAAAAGTTAACGCAATACGCAATACAACATGTACATTTACAGTAGTTCAACCCCCTGGTCTTAACATCCATCATTACATGTACATGTATGTCTTATTATAACCAGCATGTGCTTTTATATATTTTTCCATATCCAGACTTTCCCAGCTGTCCCATGTACTTCACTATTATTTCGCAAATTAGCCTCTTCATTCCTATTCCATATCCAGACTTTCCCAGCTGTCCCATGTACTTCACTATTATTTCGCAAATTAGCCTCTTCATTCCTATTCCCCACCCTGCACACCCCCTTTCCCATTGTCACCTTATTGCTAATAATGTTATTTGTGTTCTTTCAGGTAAGTATTGACCCGAGTTGTCACGGATAGTAGTAGAGCCAAGTCAAAAGCGAAGTGGCGACTGGAGACGGGGTGGGGGGCAGGGAGAAGTGTGAAGATTCCACTCTTTTGCACTGCATCGGCATCATCATCCAATGGCCAAATGTAGCGGTTGGGTCCTGTCTGCTTCATAAAGTTGATCAAACATGTGTCACCAGTGATCCCCTTTACCATTCCAGGATACCATGTGTTATCGTATATCACTCCTACATAATCATCCACTGAAAAATGTAGATAAAAGAAAAATGTAAACACTATCAATGACCTGTCACAGAAAAATGTACCACATTGCCTTAACTGCATTTATCTCCAAACTAGTCTGGCCAAACTATGTTGGCAAACGTCTGTTATTAATGTACAATATTTAACTGATGATGAATGAAATAAATGAAATATTTGACAACATGAATCTGAAGGAGAAGGCATTATATCGCTGAAGAGAATCGCTAAAAGAATCATGTAAGCATGTACGTTAAGTATGTCACTCGCACAAATCGTGTCAGTGATATTTTGCTTTCGTTTTGCATTTGCTAGAATCGGGCAAGTTTGTCCGTTTATAATAATTTTAAAAACCTTTGCCGGCGTGCACGTGGTGCGGCAGTTGTGATAACTGGAGTCGACTGTAGTATCATTTCATTGTTTTACTGTTTAATGCCTACCTGTGACGTTCTCTGTTTGACAGGGCTTGTCTTCAGCGGCTGGGGGCTCGTCTTCAGCTGCTGGGGGCTCGTCTTCAGCTACTGGGGGCTCGTCTTCAGCGGCTGGGGGCTCGTCTTCAGCGGCTGGGGGCTCGTCTTCAGCGGCTGGGGGCTCGTCTTCAGCGGCTGGGGGCTCGTCTTCAGCGGCTGGGGGCTCGTCTTCAGCGGCTGGGGGCTCGTCTTCAGCGGCTGGGGGCTCGTCTTCAGCGGCTGGGGGCTCGTCTTCAGCGGCTGGGGGCTCGTCTTCAGCGGCTGGGGGCTCGTCTTCAGCGGCTGGGGGCTCGTCATCAACGGCACCACCATCTAAAAAAAAAAAGGATGGAAGAAAAATAGTAATTATCCACCAGCATAAAGGTGCACTGCATGCAATTAATTGTTAGGAATCTAAGAGTAAAATACATTCAGGATCATTTAATCATTTGTCTTCACAAGTTTGTACTTACGAGCTATATTGATAGACCGCATTGCTGTCTTTCCAAGTAGGTTGCATTCATTCCATGCACCGGTCACATCTGTATGAGAACAAGCACCTAGCACACTGGTTACACACGCTGTACAAAAACAACTCCTCTCTCTTGCTGCTACCACGTATGGACGGACGCCGCGTATGCTGTGCAATGCCATGGTGTTTTTCACAGGCTTTACATTTGCGCGATCTGGTCTATCCCTGTTTACATCGCCACATTTCACATAGAAGAAACTTCTCTTGCTGTGAACATGACTACCAGCTTCTTTCGGGCGAGAGTGATGTTGCCGTCCATAGTCATACAAGTCGCTAGCATTGGCTACTTCTACACGCCGGGCATTGACATCCAAGGTCACCTGCTTCTTCAGCACACCGATTTCACGATCGCATGGACCCTTCCCGTGACGGCTGCCAAAGAAATGGTGTTCTGTAACAAAACCAAAGTCATTTTGGGAAAACGACGTGTCACAGAAGTTCACTTTACACTTGTATTGGGTTGGAGCTCCATCAGTGAAGTGGATGAGTTTGCCAATGGGGATGTTCATGTCCTGTAGATACTTCACTGCCAACGATGTGAAATGCTGCACTGCATGATAGCAGTGTTTGATGTCGTCGCTGATAAACATGAGAGTATCAGTAACAATGCTATTACAGTCATTCTCTTGGCAGATATATGTAGCGACTGTGGGGTGTATAGTGCACTGCACGTTTGACCAGTGAGCTCCCTGGGCTTCATCCTGTGCTCTACAGGTATAGTTCTCCGCAAAATCACTGCAGAGCACAACCCAGTTTTCAGGAAGATTGCTGCACACCTCATTATACTTCTTCCACTGCCAGTAACCATTAAACAAGTGCTTTGCAAAGGGACCCAGTTCCACCTTCAACTCATTGATGAGCTCCATTATAGTTCCTGACTTTTGCACCTTTGCCATTCTGCGGACGGAATTTTCCCCATAGTTGACACTCTCTTTTTGCCACCGATACCAGGTAATTGGTACATTTCCATGCTGGTCAAGAAGTGCTGCTAAATGGTCGTCAAGTTTCCCTGTTCCACACTCATTACATTTCCGATTTAGGCAGACTGACTTGGTATCTTCCCCATCCTGTCTAGGACAGATTGTCCGTTTTGATGCGTCATAACGGTCTTTCAGGGAACACTGACCCAATTTATGCAAATATGCATATGTGTTGAGCGGTGTTATTTTGAAGTCTATGTTCGTGCAATACTCGCATAGACAAGACAGACGCTTGTTGCTGTCCTTTGAGGCGATGTTCTTTGACTTCAATTTTTTTAATGTAGTGAAGGCAAGGGAGATGGCTGGATGTTCTTCTTGGAACTTTTGGTAGGCACTTCGCAGAGACCTTTCCATAACCTTTCTTCCAACAACAATATTTCCTGTCTTCTTTGCACTCCGTGCATCGGGAAGCGCTCGCGAAATATCACCTCTATTGAAGAATTCTTCCACTTGCTTGACTGTCTGAACGTCCAACTTATCGCTCCTGGTCTTCCTCTTAGCAAAGAATTGAATTGAATTCTGGCTCTTCTTTAGACTTTTATACCCAAACCCAAGATGTAAGAAGTGTTGACGAACATAGTTTTTCTTGAAGCATGATGCAGTGGTAATCAGAATTCGCTTCTTGTACATATCTGTGGTGTTCCTCTTTCTTTGAAGCTGTTTCATTTTTTGCTTGATAGAATCTGCGCTCTCTTCTAGAAATGAAAGCCGTTTTTTTGTGTTTGGGCTAATCATACCTCTCCGTTTGAGTTGCCGTTTACTTTTTGGGGTTGCGGATGCACTCAGATGAGTTATCACATCTACTGCCTTTTGAGAGCTTCGCGGCATACTCTGCCTTACACGCCTCGCGGCTTGCCTTAATCCACTGAGCGATCTAAATGACATACTGGGTTCGGAGGTGTCACGTGGACTAACTGGTTGCTGGTTTTTTTTCTTCTTCTTGGCCTCCAAAGCTGCCTTCTTTATTTCTCTTTTCTCCGCATACTTCATCCTTCTCTTTTCCAGGCTTCGTCTATGTTGCTGCGCATTCTCCCGTGACCTCTGTTGTTCCTTCTTGTCTCGCCAGTACGCCCTTTGTTTATCTATTCCAGCACGGGTCTTTCGGGGTGGCTTTGTAGTTTCTTTTCCATTAGCTTTTTTGGCAGCTCGATGCCTAGCAACACGCTCTCTCGTCTTTTCTCTTTGTGATGCTAGTTTTTCTGGATTGTCATGTAGTGATGCTCTCCAAAATTTGCAGCGTAGTTGATTGTCAGCCAAATGCTCCTTGTATTTTCCAGGATTGCCCTTCAGTCTTTGAAGATATGCACGTTGATTTTCAGCTGGCGTTTTGGGGACTTGCTTAGTTTTCGTTTGCACCTTTGTAGCCGACGTAGAATCATAATGTGGCTTGGCCTTTAAGGTTAACCTACAGCGCAAGTTGAACAATTTGTTCTCCATCCTGAAATGACAAAAAAAAAAAAAAAAAATTAAAACTTTTTTCTTTTTTTTTAACTGAAAATTTTTAATTGGGAGGGTGAAAAAGTGGGCTAAATCCGGTGAGATTGAAGGGAAAGGGGGCTGGGGGTGTTGAACTTACTATACACAACAATCATCTTGATTTTGAGTACAAATAAATAATACAATCCACATTTAAAAAAATTAATTTGGACAAAATGAAAGACCACAACTTATGATTCTAAAATTTGGGGTCCATTGTAACAAACATAACTTTCAAACTTACAGGCCAACAAATTAACAGACAAAAACGATCACATTTAAGCTATATTTTAGCAGATGATATAAAATAATACCACTCAATGTCAATGAACATGATAAAACATGACAATAACAAGTAGTTTTCTTCATTCATCCATAAACATTGGATTTTAATTTTTGGAGGGTAAAATATGGTGTCTACAGTAACGACCGTAACTAAATTAGTTTTACCTGGTCACTGGTATTATAAATACAATGACACTTAAATAATAATTGATACTGCAATTACAAAAACAAAAACGTAAAACATTTTACTACATGTATTAAGAAAACAAATTTAACAATTTCATAAAAGACGTATCAAATCTCCCACCTGATTTGGCTCGTTACACGAGACGCAAATAATCGCGGCGAATTTGGAGTCATTGAAACGAACAAATAAAATGCAGAACCAAGGTATTTTAATCAATAAAGAACACAGCCGCGCTCAAATAAGATCAAGCAACATAAAACAATGAATAGTAGGAACGTTTAACGGAGGATTTGGTTGAATGTAAAGCGATGTGAATGCCATGCAACAATCGGCGGCACGAGAAGCCTTGATTCGTTACACGGGAAACGATAAAATAATCATTTTTAATGGTGATAATACAGTCACGGGAAAAGTCTGAAACTGAAGATCATTATCGCTGTCAATCTCACTCATCATTGCAGTTATTAACAAAAAAAACATTCATATCGGTAGAGCAAATATTACAGTTATTGTACATACCTTGATTTCTGCAGTATTTCTTCGTATTTGTAGCAAATGGATGGGATGGTTTTCAGCAACGTACGCACATCGAAATCGTTACGTGGACGCCACTGTAACGATGGTGATTTGGCGTGAGAAGATCGACCCCTGACACACGTTGCATTGTGGGATACGTATTGACAAAGTCACGACGTCACTAATAATATCGGGGCCCAAAATGGTATGGTATCGATCATGTGAAACTGATTCCGCGAAGGATTTTTTGACGCAAATTATGTTCGTTACATTTTGACACCACGATTTTGGCGATTTTTGAATTTCTAGTAAAATTTAAAAGATTAATCAAGGCATTTGTAGCCATTGTATATATTGTAGTTCTGGTTAAAATACAACTTTCGGGAAGTTTTGAAGCAACACAAATGGTAAGATTTATGTTTTAAGAACGCTCAAAAATGTATTGCTTATGAAGACACCAAGTGTATCGAGCATAATGCACTTTTTCCCGTTCGTTTTTTGGGTCAAACTATGCAACTCATTTCATGTAAACTGCTGTTATTATTTAATTAACACTCTTGACAATATAAATACACTATTTTATTTCAGACACACGCTTCCACGAATGTATTATTCAATCTTCTATTAGATGTGTAAAACCGTGTCACGTTTGGTGGCGCCATTTTTACCAAATTTGGTCCCCCAAAACGGCTATAATATTTTTTTTTTACGAATTTGGCGACATTTTCCCCTTGAAGTTATCTCTTCATATATATCTCCATGATTTTTATTTATACCACGACACAGAACAGGTATATTTATTTCCCAATGCTGCAAACAAAAAGGTAACCCCTACTGTTTCCCAATACCATGTCCATACACTTATACCTTCTATGTCAGCCACTAAATCTGAAGTGATTTCGGTGAGATTATACCATCTATGTCAGCCACTAAATCTGAAGTGATTTCAGTGAGATTATACCTTCTACAGTGTATGTCAGCCACTAAATCTAATACATCAAATTAAAGCCTGCGCTCTAACTTAGATCCAGTAGCAGTTCGATCAAGGGTTTTTATTCCTTTGTTGACGATATTAACAAGTCTACTTCACTCTACTTACCGGTAGAGTGGAATTACTAATTTGCATAATCCCTATGCCGCCAGGCAATATTGCTAAGACTTTTACATACAATAGCGCCCTCAACCGTCCTACCCACAGTGCCCCGCGACATGCATGCCACGAAGACGTCCTCTTTTCTCTTAGCCACAGAGCGGGTAAGATCGTAAATTTTCTGTGTCCGCAGTTTTGCGATATAAAACCTTACCTTATTGCTGTACTTAAAAATAAAAGAGAAATAAAGAAAAATAAAGAAAGAAGTAGTAGCTTAGTTGAGTGTATTTGTTTTGAGTTGAGTAGAATTATGAGGAGTAATTCTCGGAAGTTGGGGAGGGCTCTGACTGGCGTATGTGGGGGTACATCCGTTCCCCCGAGTCAGTCCGAGCTCTCGGAGGGCGGCACCGGTGACACTCCGTCACCGGGCTCGCAGCCCTCCAGCCGGCCCCCGCAGCCTCAGTCAGCTGCGTCGGCTGGCGGACCCGCCGACCAAAGAGGGGAGACTTCCCGTTCCCCATCTTCGGTCAATGTGCGTGGGTCTACCCAATCAAAGGTTAAACGCCCCGGCAAGGCAGGGAAATCAGCCGGTGCTGGGGCGATGACCAAGAGAGGAAGGGCTAGGGGTGGCTCCAATCCGGAGCGCACCGTGCCCACCCTCAACCCGGCCTCGGGATCGCTGCAGCTGGAGGGCTTCCCCCCTCCGCACGGCTCAGCTAACCCGGCCCTCACCGGCCTCGTGGGTTCCCCCACGACGGTCTTCCAAGATTCGACCCGGGGCCATTCCTCGCACAAGAGGAAGAAGAGCAAAAAAGGCCTTCACGCTCGACATTCCTCGTCGGGCTCTGACGGGTCTTCGTCTGGCTCCCACCGGGGCAAGCGCCACCGGGGTGGTGAGCCGTTGTCACGATATGATTTTATGGCGGCCTTTCAGACCCTCTCGGCCTCAATTTCCGGCCGGCGTGAGGATCAGAGCTTTGGCCTGCCGGGCCCATACATCCAGCCCGGCCCGTCCGGTCACGGCTGGGTGCGCCCGAATCAGGGCGACCTCCTGTGCACAGTTAGCCGTGCACCGTCCTCCCCGCACAGCCAACGCCCCGTGCCCAGTGCACAAGAAGTTGCGTGGGGTATTGCAGGATGGACGGTCACGGGCACCATCCCCGCCGGGGATTAGCCTGCATCCGTCAGGGTCCCTCGTGTCCGATCCAGGATCGGGACCGGAGCACCGTGGAGTGGACACGACTGCTCTGCCGTTGGGTGACACATCCTCGAGCCCGCCGACTCGTCCCCGGAAGAGGCATGTTGGCCACTAGCATTCAGCGGCTCTCAAGCGGGACATGACTCGGGTGCTGGGCCTTCCAGCCGCGAAATCTGAGGACCCTCCCGTTGAACGTCAGTCATTCAAACGGAGGACAGGCCCGACCCCGAAGAGTGGGGCTCATTTCCCAGCTATGCCACTCGATCGGGTCTGCAGTGACCGCATCAATGGCATTACGTCGGCGACCACTTGGAGTGCTTACTCCAAACGGACGGAGACTTATTATCGGTTCCCCTCGGGGGACTTTGATAAATATTTTGCAACCCCAGTTCTGCCGGATTCGGTGGCGGACAAACTGGCCGCCGATAGAGGGGCGACTTCTTCCAAGCTTCCCTTTGCAGACAAAGCCCAAGGGAAGATGGAGTGGTCAGGAAGATGGACTCGGCATCCCACTTTGGAATGTGCACATCGTCCTACCTGCTCCTCCTGTCCGAGTACCTCACGCTAGCCTGCGATGAGGACTCAGCGGTCCCACTAGACATGATGGTGGCAGCCCTCCACTGTCTGGACAATGAACTGCGTACCGTGCTAGACCAGTTTGCAAGGGTTTCAACCCTGGCGACTTCGGCCCGAAGAGCGAACGTCTTGGACGCGCTGTTTCTCCCGTCTGTGGGGGCACGCAAGCGTCTAGACGCACTCCCCCTGACTTATTTGCAGGGAGAAGAAGCACAAACAGGCCTCTTTTGTCATCCCCCGCCGACACCCACAGAAATCCGCCCGCGGTGGATTTTTGTGGGCATTCCGGTACAACGGGGGCTCGCACGCAGACCCAGGGCCAGCAGCGGGCCCAAACGGGTCACGGCTTCCGTGCGTTCGCTCCCCGGTACCCCGGGGCGTGGCGCAAGTGACTCTCCTGTCTCCAGGCGACCTCCCGCCGACGGACCCATGGGAGGCCGCCTTCAGGATTTTTGGGGTCCTGGGCTCATTTCACATCCGACAGGTGGGTCGTCGGGACGATCGAGCGCGGTTACGCACTCGAGTTCACGAGGACCCCCCCGTCGGACTTGCTAACGCGGCCAACGCCCATCCCGTCAAATCCCGACAAGCGCCGTGCCCTTGAAGAGGAGATCAGTTCCCTTCTCCTCAAACAGGCAATACGCATCGTCCCCGACCAGGGGACTCGGACGGGATTTATGTCCACCTTCTTCTTAGTTCCCAAGAAGGAGGTGGACACTTGGTGGCCGATTTTGAACCTGAAGCCCCTAAACAAATTTATCCGCCCAAAGCGCTTCCGTATGGAGACGCTGCGGGCAATTCTCGAGTCAATCGATACACCTGCGTGGGGGGCGAGCTTGGACCTTCGGGACGCGTACTTACACGTACCCATCAGGGCCGAGCACCGCAAATTCTTGCGCTTCCACTACAAAGGGACACTGTACGAATTTGTGGTCCTCCCCTTCAGCCTGTCCACCTCGCCGCAGGTACTCACCCGCGTAGTGCGGGCGATCGGGGCAGCGCTGCGGAGACGAGGGATAATGATTTTTCAGTACCTCGACGATTGGCTAACCGTGGGTCGGTCCAAAGAGGCGACGGACACAGCGCTCAAGATTGCTTGGCGCCTCACGTCCGACCTCGGGTTCTTGGTGAACACCGAAAAGTCGCACCCGATCCCCTCTCAGGTCCCCACCTTCCTCGGTGCGGTCCTCGACCTACAGAGGGGGCTGGCCCGCCCATTGGCGGACTGCGTGCTGATTCTGCGTCAATGCGTGGCCCTTTTTCTCCCGGCAACCGGCGCTGGCCTGGCTCAGATTACTGGGCCTTATGGCCAGCATGGTGGATCTGATCGATTTAGGATGAGACCTATTCAGCTTCACCTCCTCTCCTGTTACCGGCCCAAGCGGCATTCGATCTGTGTGGATGGGGTCTACGAACGAATACTTACCGGTAGAGTACCCCTCCCTCCTTCCCCACATACTCGGTTCTTGGGTGCTTACATAGAAAAGAGGACGTCTTCGTGGCATGCATGTCGCGGGGCACTGTGGGTAGGACGGTTGAGGGCACTATTGTATGTAAAAGTCTTAGCAATATTGCCTGGCGGCATAGGGAATATGCAAATTAGTAATTCGACTCTACCGGTAAGTATTCGTTCGTAGACCCCATCCACACTACTGTGGGGGGGGGGGGATTTAAAAATATGTATCACAAAAGCCAAGATCTCACATTTTCGTTAACATTACGTCGTTCAAGGCATCACTTTTGACGTTGAGCCCATCTCAAAAATAAAGTCTCTTTATCATTGTCCCACAGTTTTAAAAAAACATGTAAACAAAATATGTATGAAGACAATTGTTGTTCTGTTGTGGAACAGGTTCGCGGTATTCATAACAAACGTGCAGTTGTGCAGCAATTATTATTGCAGAATGTTGCTTTACCATTCCACTGATCTTCTCTCTCTCTCTCTCCTCTCTCTCTCTCTCGCTCTCTTTCTCTCGCTCTCTTTCTCTTTTTTTCTTCCCCTTTTAAAATATTTTTTCAAATTTTTTTTTTCCTCTTCACATTTTACCCGTGGGGTCGTGCCCGGCGCCCCCCCCCCTGAACCCGCGCCTGAGTAGTACATCAGTTTCTATGGGTATTTGTTGTATTGGGTACAGCATGTCGTGTCCTTGCAGCTTTTTAGTAAAAATAAGACGAATCATTTGAAGTGCTCTAAGCCAATCCAAAAGCAGAATCTTTGTAGAGGTGATACATGTAATATATATGCTATTAAAGCTGTAACCTGCGCCAGCTTGGGTTTTAAGTGTGCCATCTTAGATTGAAATTGTGCCATCTTGGCTCAGGATTTCGCCAGCTCAGTTTTTGGTATGGTGACTTTGCTGCTGTCTCTGTTGCGGTCGCCCCCGGTTTGTCGATGTACCAGATTCGGTAAACGGTCATCCAAACTGCTGTGGTACAAGATGCCTGGTTGGGTGTTTGAGAAGAACCTCTTGATTTGTCGGATGCTGAGCTCTCTGCAAAAAAGCTCCCGAATTGCCATATTCCAAGTGTTTCATTGGCTGTTTGAGACGGACCTCCTGATTGGTTTTGTGTTTGCTTTTTGACTTCTGACCGGCACCCTTTTGGTTGGGTCGAGTTATAGTCGGTAATCCACATACCACAACTGCTCACCAAACTGACTGTGTAATGAGTATGGAACTTAATATTTATAATGGAAACACATTTGTAGTGTTTCAGGTACACCTTGTTTGTAAGTTCTTTGTGGTACACATGTCTCATCTGTGGTATTTTATATTACCAGTAATATGCATTTTTCAACTTGTGTCCTGCACTGTGCCTGGGGTGGGCGCCTCAGTGCACCAAGGGAGGCTGTGGTGGGCAGAATGAAATACTTACATATGATGTTGTCCCTCAGGTAATAAGCTTGGTGGGAAAACAAAATAACATCATCCTAAATGAAGTTTTGATGCCCTATCATACAATGATGAAGGCCTTAGCAAGAGGCAAATATACATATTGTGCTGCTTCAGTTCATAGCCCATTATTATAAACATTCGAAATGAGAACTGCATTTTGTTTTGGACTGCCAATTTTCTTTTTTCTGTGGCTAAAGTATCAAGTTTCATTGCTAAGTGGAGTTAGCATGGTTAGCAGCGGAAATTTTAACTTCTTACTTTTGGAGTTAGCAGCGAAGTTAGCTAGCTTTTGCGTTCATACAGTCAAAAATTGCTGCTGTTCGCTAGCAGTGAAGTTGGCTACTCGTGTGAACGTACATGTACCAAACCTTGAGCACATTGTTTATTCATATGATCTTTGTGCGGTCATTTGCCAATCCGTTTGAATTTTTACTTGGGTTAAAGATCTTCAGTTGGAAAAAGACGACCATCGTTCATGGGTCAGTGAGGCCTCGAAAGTGCTCGTTCGTTTGGCATCAATAATGGAGCGATACTGAGCGATTGCGTGCGGGACCGGGTGGGGGAGGGTAATTACATGTACGTTCTTGCTCGTTGAAACTCGCATTTGTTTTGGATAACTACCTTTGATCCTTTGATCATCACTGTATCTTTTCTGGGTCTGAGCCAATTATTTTCGAGCAGCTTTCACGCCAATGTTGTTCACCTTGATCAGACCCAAGTAACCTGCTTTTGGAGCAGGGTTTCTGCTAATGGGACGCAGATGCGCTATATTTTCCTGTAATTGACGAGCACACTTGACGTGACATGTAGCTTTAAATGACACATTACAGAACAGGGTTTAGTATTGCTGTTTAATCTTGTTGCTATGTATCGACCAATCAGAATCTAGGATTCAGGTTTGCATGAAGATATAGTTTTACTACCAGAAATGAGAAAATAAGTTTCAGTACACAAAACTGCTAACAAAAATTCACACATAGTTTCAGTGTAATAAATGTGACAGTATACAAAAAATCATGCATGATGATTTGTTTTGAGTTTTAGGACTTGGGCTCCTTTGCCATGCCCTTTCTGGAGAGTGAGGAACATATAGAAGAACTGGATGGAGAGAAGAAACCACTTGTTACTAGTGGAGGAAGTCCAAGTGGCTCATCATCACCACAGAGTCCCTTAGAAACCAGAAGATATACATTTCCTTCTAACCCCAGCAAACATGTAAGTAACAGTTTCCTTCTTACTAATATTATGAATTTTCAGCTAAAGAAGATCTCAGACAGTTGCATAAAAGTCGCGAGATCACGTAAAAAGTCAAGACTGAAAAGCCCTTTGCTAACGCTTTAGCTAAACTGATTTCCAACAGTCGCTTAAGATTCGCGAAATCATATCCAGTTAAATCTGTTACATATTCAGCAGAACTGATTCCTGGCAGTAGCATACAATCCGCGAAAGTGATCACTTCTATGTAAGGCACCAACTTGATTTCTGGCTGTTGCATAAAAATCCACGAAATCAATGGCAGTTATGTAACCATATACAGTCAGTCCGCAGCGCCTGCGTTAATGAGGTCAAATCCCAAATTTTATCTGCACAGCGGAAAGCCCACAGCAGCGCGCAAGAATTTACGAGATTTTGACGAGAGTTCGACGACCCCTAGCTTTTTTTGGACCACTGACATTGCCATTCTCAAAAAATTTGAACATTATTCTGTTATTTAGGATTCCCTTGTCTGTTTCAAATTCAAGCGAAAACAAATTGGCAATTTTCGTGTAGAAAAAACAATATGCCCCCAGATTCAGCTCCGGCTAGCCAGGCTCTTTGTTGTTTTGACTAACGCTATCTCTGCGGTCGGGGCACTGCCCACGAAAAACAGCAGGCTGAACGTCAATAGATGACGTCATGGTATTGCGCTCTCAGCCAATCACTGTGCAGGAAAACCATGTGGTACATGTATAATGGTGGCTTTTTTCGTAACAGGAGTTTTGGAATACCGGTGGAAATCGACCGGTCTCGCTTTTAACATTTCCAGGTAGAATATGAAATAATCTATCCATGTACACTATTTGGGGACTGTGGGCGACAGTGATAACGGGACAATCTGCCGTGTTTTTGTGACATTCTTTTTTTTCTTTTGAAGCCATTTTGTACGTACAAATTTCTCTTTTTAAAATTCGAGTTGCACCGATTTTTGTCATACAAAATGACAGACATGTTCTTCATTTCAATTTACTGGTACATAATTTCTGTTAATACTTTTCAGAAAAGGCCGAAAAAGACTGAATTCCAGAAGCCCTTTTGCCTAATTAAATATGCATACTGAGGTCATGCACGGAAACCCATGCATACTGTGCAGATAAAAGGAACGACTTTTCTGTGCGCTGCGGACTGACTGTATATTTTTTAGCAAAGCTGATTTCTGGCAATCAGGTTCAATCCACAAAATCAGTTAAAACAAGTACCACCAATGGGTAACAGAGGCATACCAGGAAACCCACCAAGCAATAATTGATAACACAACTACAGGTTAGCAATTTAACATCCACAATCCGATAAGCAATTAAAATCATAACCAGCTCCCATTAATCAAAATAGCATGTCAACACACAGCCCATCCAGTACTATTATCTTCAATATTCCAAGGTTGGCATATTGTTAACTTACCATATCGACCCCCAAAATTAACAAAGAGTGGTGATTAATAGCATCAGGTTTATGTCACAAACTTAAAAACATGCTGAAATGGCAATGAAAACATTTTGCAACACAAATTGAAATGCAGCATTAGACAGAGCCTGTGCTCTGTCCGGCATAAATAATTGGAGATTTGACCACACAATTTGGGGGTGAGTGATCAAACCGCCAGGTGGGTAAGGAAACATATTCCCAACACTACGATTACTGGCTCGTCCTCCAGCTCCACCTTGTTCTGTTTTATTGGCCCAGCATAAGACACTTTTGGCAATAACTCTGACCAAAATATAATTGAGTGGGGTAAAAGTTCTGATCTGTGAAACTTCCAGCATATTGTTTATTCTTAAGATCTTTTAATCGTTATGAGCGTGAGTCATTACCTGTCATTTGCAAACCTGTTTGAATCTTCACTTGGGTTAAAGATCATCAGTTGGGAAAAGACGACCATCAGTCATGAGTCGGTGATCCCTTGAAAGTGCTCGTTCGTTTAGCGACTCGTAATCTAGTGATACCGAGTACCTAGTTAAAACTTGTTAAAACTCATTCTCCCTCCTTTCTCTTGCATTTTGGGGGGATAACTACCTTTATTCATCACTGTAGTTTGAGACTTGTTGGTTTCTGTAAAAGTCTACTTCCTAATTTGTTTTATAACAGACAAGAAGTATTTTTTGCTTTCTACTCATTTGTTTAGAGTAAAAAAAGATGGCATAGTGGTCCCTCTGCTCAGACTTCAAGTTTACCAGGCAAGGTCATGTATACAAGCCCTCAGCCTAGAACAGGTAAATAGAAACAAATATACAGAAACTGTCATTGGATATGGTTCTAAAATATTAAATTGGGTAAGTATTGATTTAGGTGTGATCGGGCTACATGACAGTTAAAGGTTGTATGGCTTCTGACTGCCATCTCTGAACAAAGATATTGACAACACAGGGAGACCATCAACATAGAGCCAGATAGCTCAGTTGGTAGAGCACCGGCATTTTTAATCCTGAGGTGGGACAGTTTCCCTTGTGGTTTATTACTTGATATTTGAAATAAAAAAGTTGCATCCCCTTAAATTGATCCCTTGGCTGTCGCTTCCCAGGTTGTTTCGTAAACTCGGGTGTGATCCCTGGATACACGGCACCCCAAATCATTTTGTGACAACAAAAAAAACAATTTCAAGTGCAAAAAATAATTTGCTTCAAGTGAAATTGAATTATTTGTGTTTTCGACCTTGAGACTCTTTTTGCTGTTTCTGGAAACCACCAATAGGACATGTGCTCGGCATGATACAAACTTAAACATGTAATTGAATTGTTTTTTGAAGAAATCAACTACAAGTCAAACAGTAAATGCATAGAGATGAAGATAAACAATCTTCACCAGTTCGTATTGTGGTCTAAAGAAAAAAAACACTATTTCAAAAATCAGAAAAAGGGGGCTAGTTTTTCTGATTAAATCTCAGCAAAATTGCAGGGCAGAAAACTTCAAACTTATCACCAATTAATAACTAAGCGCATAATAAAACAATATAGGGTAAACTGGGGTAAAAACGCCCGTTTTTTAAGTTTTAGTTAAATATCTCAGAACTTCTTGGAGACACAGAGAAATTAATGTGTGGTTTTATCCATTACATATCTCCTCTATTGTGTGCAAATATAAAATTACAGTCACTATGTTGATAAAGTGAAATTTTCCACCCTTTTTGGATGGAAGTTTGGCGGGCGTTTTTACCCGGGTCTCGGGGTAAAAACGCCCGCCCGCCCAGAGGTCGCTATATGACAGGTTTCTTTTGTAATGGAATCATATTTATTAAATTAATTCAATATTGAGGGATACTACATTAACTGCAAACAACTTTTCAAACACAGTTGGTTCATTATAACTACAAACTCAATCATTTTAAACCGATAACTTTATGTGGTAGGTTGAAACATTAGCATTCATAATTCACGCACAATAAACTTGAACACTTATTTTATGTACCAACTTAGAAAGGTCTAAGGTTAACTCCAGCAAGGCTTCATTGGTCTGAGGAAATCATCCCAGAAGCTCCTGGTGCTGATTTCACAAAGCACTAAGATTCATCTTAAGATGAGTTGTCAGTACTACCACAGTGATTTTTAGTGTGACATCACACCTACATGTAGCTTAGCAAGTAAGATGTGCATTTAAGCCCGCGAATGTACATTGACGGTAAGAGAGAGATTTTGTCACATGACCGCAGTGGGATGACTATTGACTACACAACACACATAAACAGGAATAGGCCTACTGGTGTAACAGAAACAGTCAATTGGAAAGAGATAAGAGCACACAGGACACCAAGAGATGAACAACGAAGAGGGTGACAAGGGGGGGGGGGTAGAGGGAAGGAGCTGGTATGACCACAAGAGGTTGGAAACACAAAACACAATACCAAAGGTGGGAAGGGGGTTAGTTAGTTAATGAGGCAGACTAAAAATGTGTATATCTGTGGGGATAAGGAGAAGGCAAAGACAAAAGGTTATTAGCCGTTTCTTTTTGGATGTTCAGACCAATGGGGTTGAATGATCTGGATGCACTTTATCCACAGTTTCTCCCTACTCAGGCGAACAGTTTCTCTGTTGTTACCTAGTGCCTTAATGCCCTGTGAAATCATGGCAGAAATAGTCCTATTCATGAAGTTATAAAATTTAGGCCTAATCATTCAACATAATCTTTTAATTCCGTTTGCAGTGGTACTTAGCATGAAGGAAAGTTATTTGTGAAAAAAATCAAATACGTCACAATAAACTTTGCAAATTTTAATTGAACCTTAACCTAATTGATCAAACCTGAATAAAAAAATATAAGAAATACACAGTTTTATATATAATAGGCTTCTAATAGTGAATATAAATTTAAAATATGGCTGTTAGTTACTAATATTGAGGTTTTTTAAAAGATTAATGAGGCTTTAATGGAGTTCGATGTTAAGGATGCTACTGGGCGTTTTTACCCCGAGGTACTTGATTTATCCTGGGGTAAAAACGCCCACTTACAAAACAATGTTAAGCAAATATTAAAATTGATTTTAATATTTTGATCATTTATTATTGTGTAGTTAACCCATTTTAACAAATATCAACTAAAGAATAATACAAAAATAAAACAATGTGCTGTTTTTATTTTATTTTAAGTGAAATACGTTAAACCTTCGATAGTCATTTTTCAAAACTTTTTTTTCCGAATTTTTTTTAACAGCACCTATGCACCCTTAAAATATGTTAATGAGTTTAATTATTCTTTTCATGTTTTTTGCCATGCATAGTACCTATTAGAAATATATTTCATTTAGTAATTCTATGTGTCTTTTTTTACTAGCAATGGAAACAAGTTAAGTGGGCGTTTTTACCCCATGGGCGTTTTTACCCCAGTTTACCCTAAAGAGTCAAAATAGTTTTAGTGATTTTGTTCAAGTTGATCTTTAATTTTTCTTTATCAGGAATGTTTTTATTTTATTTGCTGTAATGAAGCATAATAGCCATCTTCCTTCAGTAGTCATACTTTTCAGGTGTGAATCTACTAAACAAACACTTACTCTTAATCTCTCAAAGTTTTCATCTTGTAACTTTTACCCAATGTTTTAATATGATTTTACACTGCTGCTGTAAAAACTTATTTTAGGATATCTTAAAATAATTGTCCTGTTACAGCTGGAAACTCACCTCAGACTCTTGGCCTAGAAAGACTGAAACTGAAGGATTATCAAAAAGAGCCAGAAAGACGAACACCACGAAAGAATCTGCAAAGACAATTTTCAGAAGGAGAGCATTTTACAATGGGATTCCATCCGGTAAATTAATGTGTTTTTTAAAGACCTTTCGCTAACAAGAATTTGACACCAATAAAATGTTTTCATTGCATTCATCAATATCAGATCCACCGATGTAATGAAAACCCAACTTTGGAAGATTAATGGTCTGCAGGTAAATTGAACTGTAGAAGAAGCAGCACATGAAGAGAGAATTGTTCACCTCTGCCGTTTGTGGGTTTAGGATAAGTGTAGTGAATGACAGCTATAGCTGCCATGATGTCGGAAAATTGATTAATAGTTATTGTACTTGATTGGTAGTTATTGTAATTGATTGGTAGTTATTGTAAACAACTTTTGTGACACGGTAGCACAGGCATGAGAATCTTCCGGATTTTTCTGTTTTTCCAGATTTTTCACTTCAAAATATGTGCGAGTTCAGTGTGAATTTGATATAAAATTTTTGGGGTAGGGGGGTATACCTGTATATTTCACCAATCTCTCGCCTTATTCTGAAATTGTAAGTTTACTTTTGTAATCATGATTCAGATTCATATATTGGGGATCGACACACCACCGTTCGTGAAAGAACAGCCAATTGCCGCTGCTTCCTTGTGCACCGCGTGTGCAGTGAGATCAGTGGATATGTCTAGACTTCTCTCATTTCTCGCTTCAATCACGTCGCGGTTTATTAATTGTTTGAATGTTGTCAGTACGATTTTTCATTGGCAAAAGGGCTGTTGCTTCGATACGTTTAATGTGTTTTACGGCTAGAGATAACTTTAAGCATTGACCTATGACTGGCTGGGAGAAACTTTGAGACGATGTGCATATGGTCCGACGCACGTTTGTGGAGAATATCATTGACGTTTGCATTTACCGTTAAGTCTCACATTTTTAAGTCTCGATTTTTTTTGTACGAAATGGATTTCTGGATTTTTCATTATCGCTGATTCTCATGTCTGGTAGCATGTTGAAATGGTTAACAGTGTCATAGTGTTAAATTATCATATTTGTACTTGCCCAAATTTCCGTGCCCCATCCATGTCATAAAAAAACTGATATGAAATTCCTGCACCACAACTGTTGACCAACAGCAACTTCTCAATGTTACCGTCGGATGTTCTAGCGCGGGCTTCGGAAGACTACTTGTTTACAACCAGATGTGGGGCGACAGGTCTATGGGCCACAGTAATTACTTTGCTTTTTTTTCTCCAAGCCCATCTGGAAGTAATTTTGTATTGTCTTGTATCGTTGTGTTGGCTGAATAAATAATAATAACAAATAATAATCATTCGACAGTGGACCCAGAACCCCTACCAGTCATGTTCAAATTTATTGATGACTGCCTATGTCTTTGGACCTTCACCACCAACTCTGCTATAGTACGTTCTCTCTGCGTCTGTCTCTTGTTCTCAACCAGGACTACTGACCCTCTTAGAATTCAAGACACTGCTTTGTTTGTTAATTCGATAAACCTGATGTAGAGGGGCATGTTCTGCTCAATGGCTTTCCCCTGTAGTTACCTGAGGGTGAAGACCGTGTAGATTGTGGATCTGGTGCTGCGGAAACCACAATGTGACTCTGGCAGGATGGGCTTTAGACGATGCAGAATAACCATTTCCAAGACTTTACCAGCATATTAAAGCAGAGAGATGCCTCTGTAGTTGCCACACTCCTGTATGTTCCGCTACTTCTTGTAAATGGGTATCACCAAGGCCTCTTTGAAGTCCTGGGGAACTCTCTTCTTGCTCCAGATGGTAGACAGCACGTCAAACAGGGCTTCCATGATGTCGTCACCACCCTTCTTGAAGAGTTTAGCAGGAATGCCATCCAAACCGGCAGTCTTGCATAAGACAAGGTTCTTCAAAGCCGAGCGAACTTCTTCTAAGGTGAGGTCACAATCACCTTGCTCTGGGACAGTCAGGCTTTGCAAGTTTTGCTTGATGCGCACTACTCTTCTGTGCAATCAGATCTGATATGGCTTTGTGGCAGTTGTCAAATCAGTCATGCTTCTTGCGTTTTGGATTTCCGAGGACCTCTTTATTGTACTGTATAGCTTGGTTGAGCAGATGGGACTAAGTGGTTCCATTTCTCGACAACTGTGGCACTTGTCAGTCGGGCTCACTAGCTAAAAACGGCGGTGGAGATCGTTCTGCTCGGACAGTAGGATCATTCAGCTTGCCAACACTCAGTTTCCTTGGTGGCTTTGCAGCAGTTGTTCTCTTGCCATGCTATATTGTCAGCTTCAAGTGACACCGGATCATGTAGTTATCAAATGCACAGTCAGTACCTCTCATGGCCCTCATGGAGACACCCTTCAGCTGCTTCTGGCTGATCAGTATGTGGGCCAGTGGCCTTACCTAGGGTGTTTCCTGGAGAATAAGTGGTTGTCAGGCATGTTGAAGAAACTGTTCTTTGACAGCGAGCTCAAACTCGTTACACAGTTGCAGGAGGAGCACACCATTTCTGTTGAGGGAGCCCCGTCCGTGTTTCCCCAGAACTTTTGGCCAAGTGATCCAATTGCTTCCAACCCTTGCATTGAAATCTCCGAGTATGATGACTGTGGATGGTGTTCAGAGTTTCCTTGAGCTGTGTGTAGAACACACCAATGTCAGCTTGAGCACTGGCCAGGGTGGGAACATATGCATTGTTGTACACTTATGAGAAAGACATGAGTGCTTAGTGAGACACACCCTGTGGCGAGCAACACACAACTTTTTGTAAATCATCCTTTATTCTTTGTTTAATTTGTTTTCTTAGTTGCTGTTGGTCAACAGAATTGAGCAGCATCACCCCAGCTAATTGCAATAATCATAACCCCCTCCATTGTCCTGATGGTTACAGACCGGAAGGGGTATGACAGACTCTAGGTTAAACTTTTGCAACCTTTGGGGATCTTTTTTTTTACATCTTGAATGTACCCACATTTCAAACATTGAGAAAAAAACAATGTTAAAATTTGTCAAATTTGTTACACAGTTCGTCAAAGCTCTTAGTCTTTGGTTCAGGGGACTTGACCAAGAGTTAAAGAGCTACAATTACCATAGCTAAATCCCATCCTAATATTTTCTGGCTTTAAGAGTTTGCATCAAAACAAAACAAAATTACAAGGAATTGAAAAAGAAAGAATTGTTCATAATTTTGTTTAATTGGATAAAAACATCAAATTTTGTTTGTTCACTTGCCGCCAGGAATTTTTTCTTGCTTACACACGGGATTAAGTTTTTGAGTATTCAGAATATTTTTGTTATTGAGAATATCCTTGTCACAATGAAACCATGGCTGGACAACTAAAGACAACAAACATTCTCATAAAGACAACAAATGTTCTCTTTCGAGAAAATGTGGGTTTCTTTTACCGTGAATTGGCCAAACATTGGCTGTAAGTGCAGCCAAGGCTGATAATTGGCCCTGGCATACTGGAATCTCCCTTTGTGACTCTCTTTTGCAAGGCAAACAAAAGCGTAACACAATAAGTGCATGTCTGGGCAGAGTTCCTTATGTGTGTTTATAGAAGTTTTGCTTGTTTAAACGTCTTCCAGTGATAACTGTTTAAGAGCTATGATCAGAGCTAGAGATAGAGAGAACCAGACTATGAGCTCTGAAAATGAACACTACCATATATGGAAATACTTTTGTGGTGCTCGGTTTTATGCTTAGCATTATGTTGGTTTCATGTGCATACCAGCTACCTTAAATTGGTACATTGTTTGCGCGTACATGCAAGCGTGTTGTATCCGCATGCTCGCAACACAAAAATCTGTTGCCATTATATCAAAGCAAAAATATGCACAAAGTTAACAGTTGATTCGATAGTTCCCTGCACAGCATGCATAAGTGCATGAGCTTTTACACAACAATATGCTTGTTTAGGGGCCATTTATTCACTACACATAGTTCACAGCGCCAGTCTTTATACCACATGTTAATACACCCCATGTGACCAATAAGAGTACGTAAACTCTCCAAGGTATTTATTAATATGTTTTAATGAACTGTGTTAATTTTCCAACTGGTGTCTTACATGTTACCTGTAACCCTGTAGACATGTCACAGTAGTATTGTTTATACATGTATGCCTGGTAGAATCAATAAATATTTACAAACCTTTTCTTTCAGGTGGTAAGATGTCCTAAACAATGGTATACAAATAAGAATTATTGCACTTTTCTTCTAACACTATAAGAATCATCTTTTCAAATGAAGCTTTGACATTCAACTCAATAAATGTCATTGCAACAGAAACATATTCTGATGTCTCACCTGTCAAATAGACTTTTCCTGTCTAACTATCTTTTTCTTGTCATGTATTTTTTCCTTTTAAGTGCATGAGGACTTCAGTATGATGTTTACATTGTATGTGAATTGTCTTGTTAATATTTTTTGTATTACATTCATGATATGCTAATTCGTGAATGAATTACAAAACTATTTTATTTCAGGTGGCAATATCTCCCAAAAATTTAATTATAAAAGATTTCTGTTTGAGAAACTTTGAAGAATATTGGCATGAAATTTAAGGTGAATTAATAAAGCCTGGTTAGAACTTCACATAAATAGCAAAAACGAAGCGAATTTTCCTTGCACCACAATTGAAAGATAGCTCTTACTTGACTCGCTTTGCTTTTGGTTTCATGTGAAGTATAAATCAGGCTTTTGCATATTTGATGACCTTTGACCACTAAAGGGGACATTGCCAAGCTCTTTACTATCTAATGCTATACCCTGGTTGTGGTTTCTGGAGCAGCTCTTATGTAGGATGATCGCAAAAATCATTGTGAAAAATTATGCCAATGATGTGAAATAAAAACAGTCAAAGGAAAGGTCAAAGTAAAATCAGACCTACATACAATGTATGTACATTTTATTTCAGGAAAAAACACGATACACTTGTTGAGTTGCAATGAACTCCAAACTAAAGGGAAACAAAGAACTCAACATGCTGTATGTTTGAATTGCTAACTACACAACATTTTCTTTATTGCAGCGGTGTTATTCAGAATCTTATGTGAAAATCAAAGGTCAGTTACTTGATTTCTTTAGTGTAGTATTGACTACCCACTCATAACTGCTTCATTGTCACTGCGCTTAGCTCCATATTCCCACAATTCCACTGTTGAGCAGTCACTCACCTTCATGCCAATCTGACAAATCTTTGATATTTTTGTTTTACCAATGTTGGTGTTTTGTTTGATTTTGTACCACCTCATGACCTTTCCTCGTTTCTGTTTGTTATGTTTGTTTGTTGCAGTTACAGGCCATTGCTGATAATGATATAGGAAGTATGGAAGTAGATTCCTCAGGTAATAACCTCCCAACCTCATTCTAACACATAACACAAATGTTCAAACTAACTCATTATTAATGATGCATGGTTTGATTTGGTTGTTTAGAAAAGAAAACAGATTCATGTAATTGCCTTGGAAAATCTAGTTACCCGCTTTATGCCGTATAGCTGGAAACAGTTCAGTAGATATGAGTATCCCAACTGGGCTTGTAATGCAACCCAAGGTGCTGTGTATAGCTAAGATGTCAATACAAAATAATAAAATAATAGTAACAAGTAGAAGTAGAATAATTACTAAAAAAGTAATTATAGCTAATTACAGGATTTGAACTGGCCTTTGATACTGACATGCTTGGTGTTTAGTGGTGAGCAGGGTAGATGGCCTTAGCTTTCGATCCAAACCGGACCTTCGTCAGAGGCATAAACCAGCACAAATGAAAACATATCCATTTATAGCAAAAAAGAGAGGCAAAGAACAATGGGATGGTATCCAGAAAAAGGAGGGAAAATTATAACCAATCAAAGTACAAACAGTGGGGTGGCTAAGAACCAATCAGAGTTTTGTGGTGGGAACAAAGGATGGTCAGTGAAAGGGAGGATTACTGGACCAAGAGGGAAACATGAAAGGACAGGGTTAAGGGGCCCGAGGCTTCAGGTATGATGCAGCTAACAATAGGGGGGAACAGGACCAAAGTAAATACAACAAGGTGAAAGGGAGGTAATTATAGAACAAGTCTGTGGAGAGAAGGGGTTATTAGGAAAAGAACAGATCGATCTCAAAAAAAAACTTGTTGAGAAAAAGAACGGTAACAGTTAGCCAGTGGAGAAAACGTGATTTTTAAAACAACTTGTTGGGAAAAAGAATGAAAAACAAATCAACTATTGAAGAAAACAGGTTATTAGCAGTAACTGTATTTATATTACATAAAATAAATAAGTAATATATACATATATATTAAACTACATTTAAAGATTATGAAAATAATTTATTGTAGTAAAAATAACAATAGTTATAACAAGAATAAGGGTTTGGTATATTGATATTAGTAATGATAAAATAATAATTAAAGCGGCAGATATATACACCTCCCTTCAGCTGTTTAAGAAAGGGAGTGGGTGACATGTATTGTAAAGCATAACTTACAGAACATAGTATCTTTTTCTGAATTCTATTTGTACACAGAAAGTAGGCCACAAGAGATTTTTAACTAAATGAGTTTTATCTCTGGTTTTCACCTTGGGCGCATGCGATAATGTTAAGGGCAGATTTAACAAATTAGAGCATGAAAGCAATGGCTTAATGTAGTATTTGGTTTTTTTTTAACAGAAATTGTACTTCGTTTTTTCATAACTCAAAAGTTCTCTAATAAATAAACAATGAAATAGCCAGCGCGGGCAAGTTTGGCAGCCTCCATGCATTTTTTGGTGTAAAATTGGTGTGAAAGTTACAATTTGAAGTTTGATTTCAAGGGGTGGCAAAGTACGCGAATGTGTTTATAACGCACTGCTTTTTATGTAGTGACTAATTCACCAGTTGGTTTGTGTACATGTTCATACCTCATGTCTCTTACCAAAGATAGATGGATTCATCTTGTTTAAACAATCATCAAATAAAAGTTGAAGTTTTGGGGGTTGGGTCTCTAAAGTTTGTACTTAACTTTTAAATATTCTTGCAAACTTGTGATTTACTAACATTTCTTTGGCACAAAACAGTCTTACTTTAAAGGGATATTTTACCCTCAAGTTTTACTGTTCAAACTTTAAATGTCATTGTACACACTGTGTGAACCTATTAAAAGAATATTTCATAAACATGTAAATATACTTAAAATATCTTCACATTTATGAGAAATAACCAAAAAGCCTCAATAACTATACATGTAGGTCAAAGGCCAGCTACACACATAACCATAACCTCTGCCAGGTACCTCTGCCAGGTACCTCTATCTCTGACATCTCTGACAGGTACCTCTATCTCTGACAGGTACCGCTGTCATAAAAGACATGATTAAAAAGCACAAAGCCCTTGGTTGTTGAGGGGAATTTAACAGACCATCCATATTTAATCATCATCACATCTACAGACTACCCTATTGATTGGCTGGCTTTAAGTGAAACCCTTCCACCCATCAACACTTCACATCACTCAACCATATGCATAGCTACCAACTCTCCTGGAGTATGCAGGACATTTTCAATGAAAATGTGTTAATCTGCTACCTTGTCAATTTTAGTTGTTTTTATCAATAACCAGTTAAGGCTTCTTTTTAACTTGGCTAAGTTCCTGAAAGTATTACTTAGCCAAATTTCATATTGGCTGATATGACATTCTTTGTGATAGAACTTGATAATGAAATTTCTCTTGCCACTAAAAACAAGGTTGGGGTGAGAATCTTTAAAATATATATATAAAAAAGAAAAAAGAATGGCATGTTTTCCAAGCATTTTAGTTTTTGCTTAACAAAATGGTCAAAAGGACTTACATGTACAACCAAAACATCTTTTGTTAAGGCTGCAAACCTGCAACTAGGCATGAATGAGCTTGACATGTTTCCAAACAAACTATCTTTTCAATCTGCTATGCATTCTCTTTATCTTTTATTTGCCTCTGTCTTTATTTGCCCACTACAGTATTCTGATGGAAGGTGGTATATATATCAAAACAAAACACTTTTATTGTTATTATAATTATTTATAATTATGCAATGTATTTGCTACCCATCGCTTCAGTTTTACCATGATGCATTATGAAGACAGAGCAGACTTGATGATATCTGTAAAACTTTTCAATTTTATATGTACACAATCATCCATTGAAACTGATTACCTTTAAATGTACATTTAAATAAAAGATGTTTCCATCACATGTTCATGTAGATGCTTGTATCTATTCTGTTGGCAAGTATCAGAATGAACTCTATTGGAAATCGGACTTTATTTGTGAAAGAGTAGTACACAGAGCAAAGTTCTACACAAAGTATCTTTTAGGATACATTCTAGCTGCATGCTGTGGTGGGGTCCATGGTGTTTTGTACACTTGAGGGAAGCTGAGGGTGCCATTTACCCCCGAGGGTGTACAAACCCCATGGACCCCATCACTGTGTGTAAAGGTTGTTTTGTTATACCACGGTGATACTTAAATAGATTGCAGGAGGGGGAAACACATATTACATGAGTGAAACACATTATATTCCTTTATTCATTTATTGTTGAACATTGATTTTGTTAGCAAACACTTTAACATGAAATTTTACACAACTACAATAAACCATTTATTGAGAAATTTTAATAATTTTTTGAAGATTATTCTAATCAAGGTATTTCAGAGACTAATAGCAGCCTGAGCTGTAAATGGCTAGTCCTCTGCTTCTCTCTTTCCCATTTCTGAAAAAGGTTTCTTGGTCAACATTTGCCACAATCTGTAACTCATTGAATGATTGCATAAGTCCCCATCATAGTTTGTGACAAACGAGAATAATGTAAGATTTTTGTGAAAATAGTTATGTGTTTCTTTCCCTAAGAAACTTTCAAATAAAAACAAAAACCTGCAATAGGAGATGATTAGGGCGTGCAACAAATCACCGAGCTCCGGCAATAACATGTTTATGAGCAAACCACTGATTTCTGTAATTGTTGGAATTGTTATGTTGTGTGATGAAACAAAACCATTAGCATAATTTATTCAATACTACAAAGTTCATTGGAATTGGTACCACTCAGTAATTGTCTGATAATAAATTATTTTCATTAAAGCATTTGTCAAAGCACCAGTTGTGAGCAAAGAAATGCTATCAGAAGTGTCATAAAATTTATTGTGACACTCATGCAACAATAGGTCATGTGAAAGCTAATAAAGTTGCACAGTAACTAGACCAACACCTTTTCATTAAAAACCCCAAACTGGTTAGTTCAGTTATTACAGCACTCGTACTTTATCTGAGAGATCGGGGCTTTGAGCCTGGCAGCTGATAATTTTTCTTAGCTCGCTACTGTTTGTACATTTATATTTTATCTATAAATATAATTTAAATCAGTAGAGTAGCCTTAGCTTTTGAGCTAAATCAGACTTCCTTCAAAGGCATAGACAAAAAACATCATAAAAATACATCTGGTTATGCTAATGAAAGATATAAACGGAATGCAAGGGAAGAAAAATTGGTTGATGCCACTATCCTTTCTCTATGATGCCACATTCAAACTTGCAACCTTACAAATATTGTATGAGTGTGGTATAATGGGTCAGAAGCTAAGAAAAATGTGCTGATGCGGGACTCCAAATGAGCTATAAAAACACATACAAGTCCTCTACCATCTAATCTAACCAGCCCTTATGTTTGGGGCACCGCACTAATGCACATCAGTTGAATACATAAACTTAATATACATTTTCACTGAGAGACAATTGTGGCAACTAACCCTTAATAAACAGTGACAAGAATCTGAAATGACAGTGAATTCCTTTTAGTTTGGGCAGTAAATTCTGAAAAAGAAAATGTTACCAGTTGACTGGCATGCACTAAAAGTCATGGTGATGAATTAAGAAAAACTATAAAATAAAAATCCATTATCAACTCCAGCTAACAATCTGCACCCCTACAACAAACAAATAAAATAAATAAACAAAAGGTTATCAAACACAAATGGACAAAGATTGAAACTATGTCCATTGGAATATCCTGTAGTATTTGTGCTGACACAACCACAAGCATTATATATAAAGTACATTTAAGGATACAATTTAATTTTAAACTTTTAATCACAACACTGAACATTTTTCCATACCTGTAATTTTCGACCAAATTCCAGTCTTCGTTAGCAATATGACCCACATGTAGCATCCATGACCTTGCGGACACATGATCCCAGCACCCCGTCATAGACTCCTCCCCCTGCCAGTTCAGGGAAGGTTTGTAGGCTCTGATGTAAGCTGCCTCCTTAACCCACCTTTTGAAGTATCGAGCATCTCTCTAGATTGTTTGCTTTTGAAATGTGTACATAATGGCCTGGTGATTCTATGTGGATGTGGATGTGTTGAGAAACCTCTGAAGAGGAATAACTTGGGTGATGGTGCTCTAAAAATCTAGTTTTGAGGGAACTCTTGGTCTCTCCAATGTATAGGATTCTCTGCACTGGCCTTGTCTGGTCCGTCCTTGAGAAGGACTACTCCAGTGTGGTCCTTCTTTTCTGTTTTATCCTGAGTGGATGTCTGGGGGTATTCGTGGGCTTGAAGCTTGTATTAATATTGTAAGATGCAAAGATCCTCCTAAGGGCTTCCCTTTGATGTATGAGAGGACCACCTTTTGCTTCTTCTTTTGTGGTTGATTAGGTTGTGGAATGTTCTTTCTTTTCCACTTCTGAAGGGATTGTCTTTCTCGACCTCGTTGGTAATGATGGAATCTGCTGGATGGTTCAATGTTCATGTTCAAATGGGTGATTGGAACCAAAATTGAAATACTGATCCGTGTGGGTAGGTTCCCAGTAGATTATTATTTCTAGGCTGCCATCCTCCTGAATCTTTGTCAAGGTGTCTAGGGAAAAGCAAGGATTAGTCATCCTCGCCTACTAAAATAAACAATTTAGACAGACAGGCTCGATCTTTGAAAGGTGAAGGAGGTAGCTTTCATCAGAGCCTACAAACTCTGTCTGCAATGTCATGGATGCTACATCTTGGTCAAACTCCTAATGAAAACCAGAGTTTCAGTCGAAAATTACAGGTACAAAAAAATTTCCAGTGGTGTGATGAAAAGTTTAACATTAATTTGTATCAAATTACCAACACAGATGAACTTTCATGCTTGCATTTAACACGTTGACTGCCGCCTACGAGTATATTCGTAGTAAAAGGTTAGAGGGATTCTGCCACCATGAGTATACTCGTATTGAATGAAAGGGCTTTGTATTGTTATTTAAATACTCTGGCATCATTGAGCACGCAACACATACGCTTCTGGCAGTGGTGAGGACATCTACCTTAGAATGTACATGTTCATTTTTTTTTTTTTTTCGTATAGTACCTATTTGGTATGCGCCTATGGGCATCGCACTTATGCGCGCATGCGCACCGCACTACGAACATAATGACCGGCAGTCAACGTGTTAAGAATATTTAGGTATTGGGTCGTATGAATAAAAAGTAGTAAATACTGACAAGTACTAGCAAAAAGTAAAAGCATCAACTTCCAAGTAGAAGCATTCAGTACTAGCATCTTCTAAATTCCGTATGAATAAACTTATTCTTTTACTGCAAAGTATTCACTTAATGCTTTGGAGTAAATACTTCTTTATATCTAGCTGTCTGCCATGGCTGGATGGCTCTTAACAAAAGGTTCCCTTTGTATTACAACTCCCATTCACGTCTACGTATGCGCACACACACACACACACACACACACAACCCAAGCAGCATTTGAATTAACAGAAACATAGATATCTACAAGTCAGCCATGAGATTTTGATTCTGATCACAATTTGATGAAGGTGACTCATCTGGATCCACAGAATCAAAGCAAAACGTTGCTGTTAGGCTGATGAAACGTCATAGTGTCTTTTAATTGACCAAAGCACAATTACCAAAAGTTAAAGTGGAACAGGAGAGTTCTATTTATAGAGAAGATGCGAGCTGAATACGAGCATCATATTTGGCTATTTAATTTAAACTTAAAAGTTCAAATAATATATGCACAACATTCTGTTGAAATGCATTTACTTTTTTTCATGAAAAAAAAATCCTTAATGATCAAGGCATACATTTCTGAGAAGAAAAAATTGTTTGTTATATTAACCCAAACGTTTTATTTTATCCTCATCATAAATATTTAAAAAATGGTGTAAAAGCCATGTGAGTTTTTGTGTATTGTTTCTGTCGTGAAACACTGTGCATGAGTCTATTCAGTTTTTCAGTGGTGTGTCTCCTTGGGACATAAACATTTATCCTGTGAGGAACATTCACAAACACTGTAATTTCTTCAGACGTGTCTTTACTTCTGTGTCCAAGGTAGCTCTGAGGCTACCTTGAAAAATGATCAGTACTTACTTGCATTTTGTAGTATTTTCTCCATTTTATTCATACGGAAGTAAGTAAGTGCTAAAAAGAAAAGAATTTACTTTCATGTAGAAGATTCTTTTATTATTTAGTAAATACTTTCCAGTAAAAGCTTTTACTTTCTTTTATTCATATGGGTGGTTAGTAAACACTCAAGTAAAAGAAAATACTAGTTTTTATTCATACGACCCATTGTGCTACATAGAAACAAACACACCAACACCAACAAACACAGATACACCCCATTAAACACCCCAGCACCCCGTAACAAACACACCAACACCCCCAACAAACACCCCAACACTCCATCAAACAAACAAACAAACAAACACACCAATAACCTAACACCCCAGCCCTAGAAATTAGGACTGTTCCTCTGTGCTGCACACAGATACTAAGACTGAAAGGGTCTGGAATTAGGCAGATTAATGTCTTAGCTCTGTACTATAAATCTTTGCCTGTTTGAAGCTACTATTTTGACCCTCATAAACAAACCATGGTGCCAATCTTTCATTTGTAAAAAAATTAACAGACTTTAAAAGCTGTTTGTATTTCAAGCCATTATGCATGTGTTTGCACCAGTGAGCATCAATTGAAAAGGAGTTGCAAAAATTTGCACAACCATTGAGTGTTGTGATATACAAGTAAGCAAGAGTATGCACAACTTGAAAGAAAGTAAGTGGTAATAGATGAGATTTTAATTACAGAGCTAGAAAAATGTTGTGATATCGAAGACATCACTCTAAAATCAATTCAACATTTGAAAACCTTCTTAGCTACCGCCCTCAACAACATTTTGTAAAAATAAACAAAACAAAAGTTTAAATTATTGATGCTTAGTAACATTTCCCTTTCACAGAAGCTGAAGAAATGACCTTTGTCCGATTCATGAAGAACCACAAATGTTATGAAATTATTCCCACAAGTGCCAAACTAGTGGTCTTTGATGTGCAACTTCGGGTGAGTAAATTTTTTTTAATGAAATATTTAATGACCAAATAGTGCACATGGAAATAAACATTAAATTTCTTTGTTAACAAAGAAAAATTGACCAGAGCAGAATTTGATTCTGTGACCTCCTGGATTTAACATGCGGGTACTCTACAAAATGAGCCCGCAATGTTGGTGGCTGGGGTGCCAGTCAGGAGCTACTCAATCTTAAAGACTTTGAAATGTATGTTTGTCGGTTGATTCAGATTTGCAAATATTTGCCATAATTTTTTTCATAAATGATAATACTTTTACTTTTCTGGTTAGGGTAAAGGGTAAAATTTGGGCATGGATGTCTGGAAGAATGATAATGAATATTTAATAGGATAAGTCAAGATATGATTGTTAATGCTTAATATATGACTTGGATCTGTGTATTGAACAATTCAGTGCTTGGCCAATTCTACTAGAGAAAATGTCTCTTCTAAATGCTTTTCCAATGCCCATGTATACACAATTTGCCGAACAAAGAATCTCTTTAGGACAACTCATCCTGCCAGCTTTGTTTAGTTGTTCCAGAAATTCAGAGACAGTTGCTGTCAAATTTTGCAAGCCTGTACAAAAGACGTGTGCTTTCACAATTTATGGCATGTTACACAACACGTTCTGGGTCACTGGTCACCGGTGAGGACTTAAACCAGATGTGGTTAACTTTATTTTGTCCACACACCCTGCTAAAAGACAAACCCAAAGTGGTTTAGCGTTAAACCACCCTTGCCGACCGATTTAACTCATTCGGGTTCAACCCCATTCGGTTAAGTTTTGAGAGTGTTCAGACACACAAAGTTAAACCCAAATGAGTAAAAATTGCCTTAAAACTGATTTTAGTACTGTGTTTGAAAGACCTCATATTTAGGCTTTAACTTTTTTACTACAGAATTTAGTTTGCAGCTGTGACGGAATTGTTTGTACACTGCAAACAAAATTCCCTTTACTCCTTCAATGATTGATGTATATTCTGGCAATACTGTCTCCAAAAATTAGCTCGCTCTACAGAATTTAGTTTGCAGCTGTGACGATTGTTTGTACGTCAACGTATAAACCGCGGTTTATAATCCGAAAATTACGGTACACTGCAAGAGAAATTCCCAACACTCCTTCAATGGTTGATGTATATTCTGGCAATGTCTCCAAAAATTAGCTCGTTCGAAAAAACTCTAAAAAAGTTATGAGTCATATTCTAGACAATGTAGCCCATAAACCATTCATTTGTGGTCTTGCACAATCATGTACATGTACAATTTAGCGAAGGTATGGAACTCGCAGATTTTCATCAAAAATCACAATGCTAATTTGGCTCACATTTTGATCAAATCAGAATCACTAGATTCACTTTTGTTGCAATCATTGCCGGGAAATCCACTGAGAGAGTAAATTTATGGCTTTTTAAAATAGACAAAATTCTTTGACTGTGTGACGATAAAATACCAGTGGCAGCCGCCATTTTGTGCAGTACAATTCCCCACGGGATGCCAACACACACGCAGTTCACAAAACAGTTTTCGGTCTTTCACTTGATATTAGTGCTGTTGAAACAAACATTGTTCATGGTTGATATGCAAAGACCACAGGCAACACATCGATGGAAACAATTAAAAAGAAAACATTTTCTACATCGGCAAGTAGCTCAAGTGGAATGTTTTTCCCAAATTTTTCAGTCTCAAGCTGAGGCCTAGAATCAAGTCTGAGTCCGAGTCACAAGACCGGGTCTGAGTCAGAGCAAAACAAATTTACTCAAGACCGGTCTTGAGTCTGAGACCGGTCTCGAGTCTGAGACCGGCCTCGAGTCTGAGACCGGCCTCGAGTCTGAGACCGGCCTCGAGTCTGAGACCGGCCTCGAGTCTGAGACCGGCCTCGAGTCTGAGACCGGCCTCGAGTCTGAGACCGGCCTCGAGTCTGAGACCGGCCTCGAGTCTGAGACCGGCCTCGAGTCTGAGACCGGCCTCGAGTCTGAGACCGGCCTCGAGTCTGAGACCGGCCTCGAGTCTGAGACCGGCCTCGAGTCTGAGACCCGTCTCGAGTCTGAGACCGGCCTCGAGTCTGAGACCGGCCTTGAGTCCTCCAGCACTGCTTGATAAATCCTGTGGTCCTTTTAAAAAAATCATTCCACTTGGTCAAATACATGTGTCATATTTTATCTGCAGGTCAAGAAAGCTTTCTTTGCATTAGTGTACAACGGTGTAAGAGCTGCTCCTCTGTGGGATAGTGAAAAACAAGATTTTGTGGGTAAGTTAAACATATAAAGGTTATAGACATGTACAATATAAGAGTTAGTTAAATCAGTTGGTAGAGTACTCAAATAATATTTAAAAGGTTGTGGGTTCAAGTCTGGTTCAGCAAAAATAAATCTTTGCTTGTCACCGTTTTATAAACATGTATATAGGCCTACTACAGTGTCTACTTCACTCATACTTACCTGTAGAGCTCAATACTATTTTTGCATATTTCCCTATACTGGCAGGTAATACCGCTAAGATTTAACATAGCGCCCTCTATTGGTCTACCCATAGTACCCCGCGGTATACCGCGTGATCCTCCTCTTTTCTCTTAGCGGCAGGTCTGGTAATCCTTCTGTCAGAACCGTGGGCAAGTACCCCCGTCGGCCAAGAGTAGCAGGACTACCAAACGTAAGGCAGGTTCAGGCAAGGGGCGAATTACCCAGGCCCCCATTACCGGAACCAAAGCCAAGAAGGGTCGACAGGGTAAACGAGGCGTGATACCGGGCCTCTCGTTATCCTCTGATCTTCCCCCGAGCAGAGAGCTGTCCGATGGGACAAGCCTTCACGGCTCAGTGGGCTCTAGTCAATCGTGCGCCCCCGGCTCTGTGGAGTACAGCACAGGCGGCTGGGGCGGGCTGTTAGCCGGGTTCTCAGACCGCGCAGCGCCCGCCCACCCAGTGGGGCCGGGGACGCTGCTGGCCCGAGGGGATATAAGCATGGTTGGGCAGTGTTCCCAGACCGGGTCACGCTCCGGGGGACTCACCACGGCATCCAAATTTACTTGGTGTTTGAGGGTGCCCATTCCCCAACCATCATCTGACGTGTCGTCAGTGACTCCTCATGACCGTGCGTCACACAAAAAGAGCAGGAAGAAGAAGAAAGCACGGCGTTTGCGCCGTTCATCTTCCAGTAGCTCAGGTGACTCATCGGATCGATCCAACCGCGACAGGTGTCGCAAGGGGGACGATTTGATATCAAAGGCCGAATTTTACAGGCTTTTCAGTCGATACCGACCTCCCTGTCGGCCCCCCCGGCCACCCGGCAGGTGCCCGTCGTAGTTGGCCTGCCTGATACGGCCATTCAGCCCCCACAACCATCGGTCGTTGGCCACGGTTGGTTGGGTATAGCCCAGAGAGAGATGCCACACACGGTTAGTCATGCGCCGGACTCTCTAGCGGCATTAAGCCTCCACCCATCGACATCATTTTCAGCTGAGGGGGTGGCTTACACAACGAGCCAAATTCAACGAATTCTACTTTCCAAAACAAAGGCACTTCAGCACCAAGCTCATCGCACATGCTAAGTAGTGGGGATCCCGCAACCAAGTCTGTTGCGGTGATAACTGGGGCGATAACTGGGACTGAGTAAGTTACTGAAGGAAAATTTACACCAGAATGAAACTCACCTATTCTAGAGGTGCCTGGAGCAGCGGCTGACTCATCAACAGAACTTTGCTGACCCGATAGAGGCTGTGGAATACCAATGACTGGAATAGTCAGATCCTCCACGGTGACAGCAGGAGTAGAGGATGAGGCAGAAGGAGTCACAGACGCACTCTCCGTGGTGGATCGCCATAACGGATCGCTTGGATGGGCAGCAACTTTGAGGCGGCAGAAGTACGCTTTGAGCGAGGCATTTTCAGAGCAAAAATGAGTAAACACGCAGAAAGACAGCGAACAACTACGAACTCTTAAATAATAGCCAACGAAACTAACACAACGAAGCAGAGAGAATTTTATCAAACTATTTTTCCTAACAGCGCAAGAGAACACAAAGACTGCTCAAACAAAAGTGAAGTGTCTTTTGCCATGTGAAACAACTGATCCGTCCAAGGGGGACTGCCAGGAGAAACAAGTCGTAAATCAATTGACACTGCAAAGACCAATGGGCAGTTAAATTGTAGCAACTTCTGACCACGAAGCAATCTAACGCTCCATGCCCCCGGGCAACCCGCCATACTGTCTAGTGGGAATAAATTATTTGAAGCTCAAAGTATTGGCCTCAAATCGATTAATTTCAACTTTTAAGTGAGGTAAACACTTTCCCCCACGATAGTGACATTATTAAAAGAAGAAAACATCTAGTCATGTGATGCTCTGCTGTTATGTCTTCATTGTAGAGAATGTGAATAACTTTGTACTTTTAATAAACAGGTATGCTGACAATAACTGACTTCATCTGCATCCTTCAAAATTACTACAAGTCACCACTGGTGAGAAAATGCATGTTTTTAATTGTATGACAAAATCTTTTATAAAAACTAATTTTAAGTAATGAACCACAAGAGAAACATTTGCATAATTTGTGAAGATTTAATGAATGCAATATTTTAAGTGTTGACTTAATTGTTCAAACCGGAAGTTTAAAATAAATTACATTATTGAATATTTGGTTTTGTTCATTAATGTGGTTTTTTATAGACTTTGATGTTTACCTGCTATTCACGAAACTTGAACACCTTGAGTTTGTAATTATACAAATGCTATATTTTGAGTCTCTTTGTATTTGTTCATAATTTATGCAGGTCAAAATGGATGAGTTGGAAGAACATAAAATAGCAACCTGGAGAGGTATGTATTAAAAAAGAATTCTGAAATTGCATTCAGTTATTTAATTCGTTTTTGAAGATTATGGACTTCTTTATTAAGCTGCTTATTACAATGTTATTATCTGTATGGCAACATTCAAAGCTATGCAAAAGAAGTGCATAGCGTCAAATGTAAAACAAACTAGTTAACAGAATAACCATTGCAATTGTGATATTGTCTCATGAGTAGTAGTTGACATAAATATGACTGATCATTCTTAATGCCCTGGTCAAGCTCATTGCACCTCTGGTATTTGGAAGACAACAGCATTGGCTATGTTCAGATAGTGTGCTAATGTGAGGACCGAACTGGTTTAGGGTATTAGTTAAATACATCAAGAATATCTGGTCCCTACTCCTCTATGGGCCTTTCCTACCATCAACTGTTAACAAGCATGACACTGACATTATACACGCAGCTGACCCATGCTCACACACTACTAGTCAAGCACAAACAAATCCTGATCTTAACCTCAAATTTCATAATCTTTTGAAGATATCTAGGAGTACTATTTGAAATAAGAACCAAACTTCCCCTAAAGAGATAACAAGTTTGTTACCAGTTAGTTTTTTATCAACTTCACATATCGAATGTTTTGGCTACAGCAGCACCAAACATCTATTGCTTGAAGTGTGGAGATTCTAATTTCTTTGCACACATATCGAGCCTCTTATTGAGAGTTAGATCCTGATTCCACAAAATAATAATAGTGACTTCTTATATAGCGGTCATATCCTTCCCTCAGTGATGCTCAAGGCGCTTTAACATTCAGTATTTTCCTGCAAGGTATTGTTGAGCTACGTTTGGAAGTACTAGTCTATTCCTTTACATAGCACCATGTAATGGTTTACACAGTGCTGTTACACATATATGTAATGATATTAAATAACAAAGAATTAAACAATGGATATATTTAATGTTTTTTGTTTGTTTTTGTTTTTTACAGATGTCCTAAGTAAAAAAGCCAGACCTCTTGTGTGGATTGACCCTGATGCAAGGTAAAGAAAGAAATTGTTGGTCCTTAGGGGAATTTATCTTGATGCAAATATGTCATTCCAGCTTATTACAAGTGAAGATTAATTTTGGAGAATGAATTTGTTTGTAGATAGATTTATCGACACATGTTATCGATATATATTCGGATTGCGGTAATACCATGTGTATAAATATCTACTTTTCTGTGTAGATTTGTTCTTTAGAGAACTTGTCTTGCTATTTATTCTACTACCGCGGAGTAGATTTTCGGAATTCGGGAGACTTCTCAGTTCTGAAAAGAACTGTCCTGCTTATTAACTACTACCTGGGCGGGAGGTACGAAATCGGCCTGGACTACTACTTTAGCTTTGTGGATCGGGGGGGGACTTCTCGTAATTAACTGCACTGCCGCGGAGTGAGTTCTTTTTGGTCTCAACATTTCGACTAGCTTGCTCTAGTCATGCCTCAAAACCCATACATGTTATCGAGTTATATATTTTCATTTTGGGGATTGGTATGATATGTCACGTAATATTTCACCCATTAAGTACCTAAGATTTTACTTTCTATTTGTATTAAAAACAAAATGTAGATTGTTCTAAACTAAAAAATTGTATGAAGATCTCATCAGTAGAAGTTGAAGAGCTTTGTCTGTAAGGTCCTGGGCCAGTTCAACGGTTGGGCCATGTCAGTGCAATGTTTTGGGTTGTGATACTGGGTGCTTTTTGTTGAGAATGAAGCTATGTTGAATCACAACAATACATGATTATTAACTCAAGTTATTGCTTTGCATGCAACATCCACTGGGTTTCCTCAATGACATGTTGTTCCCAACTCAAATTAGTAGTTGTACTTCAGAGGTCTTTCAGCAATATCTTGCGGTGGATGTTGACAAAGTTAAGTGAGGCATTGCAATCTCACTTGACTTTTTCACTTGGGTTAATCTTCCTGGCACCTTTTGCAGGGTCAGAGTTACCCACACAGATTGAGAATATCTGTTAGGTAAGTCACCTTTTGCAGGGTTAGATGTTTGCAAAGGAACTGGTATAGATCAGTTGCCTATTTGCTTAATAAGTTGTGTGAGCAGAATGACTTTGGGTCAAAATTGGGACCTGACCCATGGAGTTTTTAAAATCTTGGTTAACGCGCGGCAAAGTTATTTCAACTAACTGCAGAGTGCTATAAACACAATATAACTTCCTGGAGAGTGTGGTTTAATTTATTAATTTTATGGTCGGGATGTATCTGTTAAAATGTTGTAAAGGAAAACAACTGGATGCACAGTTCTTAGTATAATGTGTTCTACATGTTATTTTCTTTGGTTTCTACTAGTTTATTTGAAGCTGTAAGGATGTTAATTCAGTCAAAGATTCATCGATTACCAGTTGTGGATCCAGTAACTGGTAATGTTATTTACATTCTCACCCACAAGAGGATACTCAAGTTTCTTGGACTATTGGTAAGTAATAATAATAATAATAATAAGAGACATTTATATAGCACTCTTACACGAGGTACCACAGCGCTTTACAAGAAACTATACAATAAGCAAATAAATAATGGCACAGATAATGGGAAAACAGTCAAAGCAATCAGTCATAGAACAGGAAAGTTTTGAGATGTTTCTTGAAAACTGCAAGTGACTCTGCGGAACGAATTTGATGAGGGAGACGGTTCCAAAGGCGCGGAGCATGTGCGTAAAAAGCACGATCCCCAGCAGCGGAATGCACCTTTGGAACTGCCAAGAGTGTACTGTCTGAACCAGAGCGAAGGCCAGGTCTTCCAGGTTGGTAAATCTTGATGAGACTGGTGAGATATGTAAGTCTGTTGGAGATTTAGTAATTTGTTGATGTTCATGCTATATTGTATACAAAATGACATACTTTATCTCAGGTGACTTTTCCTCCTTCTGCAGCAGGTGGGGATTCGGGAATCATTAAATGATTAATGGCCACCATTTTAAATTAACTAATCATGACAACTCTAATAATAAATTCAACATCTGTCACCAATTCATTTTTTGTTGTTGCGCTTTTGCCACACACAAAAACATTTGAGTTTGACATGGCAAAACCACTATGGTTAGTATTAAGCCTTAGATCCTCTGAATTTATTCATCTTTCCACAGTTTATCAGGGAATCTGTACCTTGATCCAGCCTGAAAAATGATTTGGAAAAAGTATTTATTGTATGCTGATAAAAACTTGTATACCATTGCTGTGTCTGCTTGACACTCAAATGCCATTTGAAAAAGGTTGCTACTCCTATTTGGATTACACAATGATTTCATCTTGAAGTCAAGTGTTTGGTACAAACTACTCTGTGTGTCAGTGTTTCCCCATACCTGTTTGTTTTTGTTGTTTTCTCTGTCCAGTTAACAGTAGGCTATGCAAACAAAGTTCATATTGTCTAGCTCTCAGATGATATGACTAAGTTAGTGCTTTAGCTTGGAATACCTAGTGTAGATAAAGGAGCCTAACATAATATGTAATTCAGATGTTTTTTTTAAGGAGAAACCGCTTCTTAAGGTGGCCTCTAAGGTGTTCCAAACACATGTACAAAACAGGTGTGTATTTCAATAGGTGATTTTTTGTTGGGTGAACTTTTTTCCTTTTACAGTCCTAGTAAGAACACATTCATGTATGCAGTCTTACCAACAGAGAGTGACTCAAAAGAAATAAATAAATGATGGACACACATCTGATTAAACATTAAATAATAAAGATTTACATCTTTAGAACTTTATATGACTGAGGTAAAGTTCACCCTACATAATTTGTTTAGTTTACTTGCAAATCTGTACTCTCTTTTATTTTCAAGAAAAATGAGTTGAGTAGCCCAGTCTTCTTGAAGAGGAGTCTGCAGGATCTGGGGATTGGTACCTATACCAATATTGCCACTGTGAGTGTTGTTCAAAGGCTGTAGCATCATTAGATGTGATAATAATCATGTAACGGAGATGGACAGTCTATGTCATTTACACCACCCGTAAAGTCACCACCTTAATATATTTTCCAAAGACCATTATCAGGACATATGGCCTTTCACCATCTAAAAAGCATTGTTGTTTAAACAGTATTTAACATACTGCCACATTGTTTCCGTATAACTATTTCTTGCTGACATCACATTCTGTTGGGCGACAGGAATTGCTTGAAATAAATGCAAGCATCTCTTAATTAATTTGTGTACAATCTTAGGCAATTGTTTTCGAGTGTGCAGTTTTCAGTTAACAATGAGTAGAATAAACCCATTTATGTTTTGTTTTAATTGACAGGCTAAACCAGACACACCACTCATCAAGGCTCTTCAGATCTTTGTAGAGCGTAGAGTATCAGCCTTGCCTGTCATAGATGACAACAACAAAATCATTGACATATATGCAAAGTTTGATGTGATTGTGAGTTTGACATTACCGTTTTTTATTTATACTTGAGTCCATACACTATCACTTAATATATAAGATTTGTACCTCTTGATGTATTCTTTATCTAAGTTTGCTTTTACTCTTTGAACAAAATAGAAAGTCTTTGAGTTGTTTGAGAACATTACAAACTGTCAAGAAAATCACATGAAGTTTGGCTACAACTTCAGCCATTGTTATCATAATCTTGACTCAAAGAGAATACTTACTTCAACTTTTTCATACACAATAAATGCCAGTCTAATATGGGTTTATCATTGTAAAAAACTAAAACGTCATAACCTGATAATTTACAACAACATTTTGAGTAAATACGTGAAGCTGAGATTAAAAAAAAAAATGTTTAGCTTTTTACAACCCTCATTAAAGAGTAAGAAAGGTTTAAACAAGTAGTGATGTAAAATATTTGTTCTTAAATTGTCATCATTATGTTTCATCAGTACCCACTGTGTTGTACAATAACATGTTGGTTTCACTGTAAATGTAGAATTTGGCTGCTGAGAAGACATACAACAACTTGGATATTACCATCCAGCAAGCATTGCAGTTTAGACAAACCTACTTTGAAGGAGTCCATACATGTCAAGCCACTGAAAAATTAGAAACTATCATGGAGAAAATTATCAGAGCAGAGGTAAATATATTTTGTTATAAACAATAAAATAATTTTTTTTTTTAAACCATTGCACTTTCAAAAAAATTCTTAATCGTTAAAATGCAGTTGCCTCTTGATCTTTTTAACAAACAAAATATTTAAATGAAAGAAGTTTGAATTTTTGTCAGTTTCAGGGACAAAGGTTTTCATAAAAAGGTTGAAGGCATAGTTGATGACATGAAGAATTGAAATCTTTATAATAGTCACCCACAGTACAAATCGCATAAGTCAATGTAAATTTTGGTATGTCTACTTTTGTTGTACATATATTATGTGCTTATTGAGAGAGAACTTGCATTTACTTTTGATGGGTTAGAGACAATAGTGGCTGGAAATGGCTTGTACCCAAATGCACAGAGTGTCCATTTTGACCTACTTCCACTCAAACAAAATTTCAAAAGTAAAGGTCATGTCCTGAAATGACATTTTCCATGTTAAAGAGGTTGGGCCACGCTAGAGGTCACTCTTAGAATTTTTTTTACAACCCTAAATAAACCTATATCTACCAAGAAAACACTGTGACAGAGTTATAGAATGAATGGATATTCGTTCACAATGCAGTTTCTAAGCCTCTTTTCACCCCCGCCTTCAGGCAAAATCGGAACAACAACAGTCTGTGCCAGAAAGCTGTCTCCAAAAATTCAAAATAATAGTGACGTCGCAGTACGTACCCCTCTGTCAAACAGCTGTTTGTTGTTGCTCATTGAGCATTGCTCAGTACGACCATCCGGGCATTAAATACGTAAAGTGACGTCATGTTTGTTTGCTGCCCTCATTTACGGGATTTTGATAAAATAATTTAGGCGGCGGGCTAGTGAACGGAGTAAAAACTCCCTGCAAATATCACTTCTTTTGTTAATGTAATGTTACAAAAGATGCAAAAAATTATAGAAAGCAGAAAACTAAAAAACAACGTCAACTTCAATCACCATGGCCCATCCTCTTTAACATATAAAACCAAATTTCTGTTTCATATAAATTTTTGGGACAATTTTACAAGAAAAAAATTGTGTCCGAAACTCACAAATATTAGCCATGTCTGGGTGTATGGTGTTGATTATACAGAACTAAATGGCCTCTGAAGAATTAAATGTTGAGCCAAGTAGCCTAAATGCTGAGAAGGTATAAGTAATAATAAGTTGTTTGATTTTGGTTTTGTTAAAGGTTCATCGTCTTGTAGTTGTTGATAGCGAGAATCATGTTGTGGGAGTTGTATCTTTGTCTGATCTTCTTACCTTCCTTGTGCTCAGACCTGCAGGTAAGTTGCAATAATTCATTGAAAGAAAGAAAATCCTTCCTTTAAAGGAACATTACAGAATTGGTTTTTGCTAACGAAACAGTTGCTGGCAGTGTAAGCACTTTATGTAATCCACCATATACATAAACTGACAAACCTGCAGAAGTTTGAGATCGATCGGCCATTTGGGTCACGAGAAAATAGTGAAAACCCGATTACACATTTGCATGAAATCGTATAGATTCAACAAATGAATAAAATGCTCACTGAGCGATAAACTCCAATCGGAAAATTAGTTTATTCATTTCTCATCAAATATGGCATTTCAGACAAATATTTCAAGGGATGTTTTCTACTATCATCATTAGACCGTGTAAGTTTTATGTAAATCTGTGATCAAAAAGTATATTTTACAAGTTTTTTTCTTACCAATTCTGTAATTTCCTTTAAAGATAGAGAGATATCTAACATGCAATAAGACTAGAGTCATTGTATCAAACTTACAAGGTACAAGGTGAAGTGAATTCACAAATGAATATCAGATTTAGTTAGTTTGTGTTGAATCCATTTAATGCTTTTGCTGTCAGCTTTTGCTTTCTCAAATAGAAAAATGTGTAAACTTTAGTTGCTATAGAAATAACACCAATATCACCAATATGTTAAAATATTATTCTGGTATTGAATGCAAGTGAACGCTTTTTCGCAGAATATACATGTAATCACAAGGTGAGCAAAATGGAAAAGCCCGTTTTCAGTGCGATGTGTTAGTGAGTATGTATTCTGCGACACTGCAATTACTGGGAACGGAATACATGTACATGTAATATCTGTTTGAAAAATTGAAAAAGCTCACACATAGATCCTTATCATTTGCAAATTGTTCACATTAAACACAAAATAGACATGGAAACTCTTCCATCTCACACTCTATAACTCTTCCCCGCCTGTTTGTCATGTCATGTTGTGTCTACATGGAGTACTCCACATTGTTTAGAAGTTTCTTATTTTTTAAGTGTCTACGTGTTTAATGTGAAAATGTGCAAATGACTATGGTTGAATTATACAAAAGAATGCATTTCGTTCGTGCATTGTCACAGAATGTAATCACTCATTAAAATATGGCATTTCCTTTTTGTTTTGCCTTGTGAAATGGAATATCAGATTTCACCTCCTGATTATATTCTGTAACAATGCACTTATATGCTTCCAATATTTCAAAAAAACCTTTGAAAAGCCAGCATTCATATGTGGTTTTATGCATATTGCATAAGCGTACGTTCAAAGTCATGTATAATGATACTAATAGTTCATTGAAAGAAAGAAAATCCTACCCCGTAAAGATGGCAGATTGTACACTCTGTGACGCAAAGTGGGAACTACCTATTCTGCAGTTTTGTTGAAGCCATAGAGTAAATAGTCTTGAGTCTTGATGTGATATTTGAGAACACAACAAATTATTTGTTTTTTAATTTTGCTTTATCCACACTGCATTACCTTTTTGTTACAGGAGTTGCAAGTCGAAAATCCAGTGCTAATTCACCAGACAGTGAGAAGTAAAATAAAGCCAGTATGATACTTTGCTACATGCTGAATCCAAGAGATGAGACTCATACCTTGATGTACAACCATATATAAATGCTAATTGGTGTAATACTGAATGTGAAGTGGAAGCTTGTTGTAAAATAGTGCCAGTGTTTAGTAGATTGATGATCCATGTATTCTATATATTAACAAAGGTACCGATAATCTTGAAATCCTGTTGTGTATAGATTTGCTTACACTTATTTTATACAGGCAAAATAAGAAATCAGCTACATGCCACACATTTTGTTGATGTTAATATGTTGTAAACTAATCTACTTTGGCTTCTTGCTTGAATGACTATACAGCTCGTAATGCAGTGTGATTATATGAAGACCAACCGAATAACTATATGCTCTTCCATATGTATGTTCTACTAATTTCCATGCTTCCTGTGTATAATAAAGTATCAAAAAGACTTGGGTTGGGGTACACTATTGCAACACCTCATGTAGAGACATTTACCACTACAAAAGAAGTAGTCATGTAGTAACAAATGACTTGATTCATAGTTGTAAATGAACTAGTGCCCAAAGGGAATCGTGGCTTTGTGTAAGTTTTTATGTATAGCTTGTATTTGGTTAATTTAGTGTCTTATTAGATTGTGCAGATTCTATGAATGAGGTGTATTATTGTACACCCATGTTTAATTTGCTAACCATTTATACAAGGTGTGCAGATCACCCATGTGATTGCTGTTAAAAAAATTAAAAAGTAGATCGATGATCCATGTATTCCATAATTAACAAAGGTACTGATAATCTTGAAATCCTGTTGTGTATAGATTTGCTTACACTTATTTGTAAATTTATAGCTGACAAATTCGCCTTATGCATCACCAGTATAACATTGTCATACATGCAGTCTATATATATTTATATTCATCTATCTAATCTACAAGATCATTTTGCTATTTTTCTCTGAGATTATCGGCGGTTTTTGTGTGGAAATTTAGTGCAAGGTTGAAAGGACTGGTCATGACACAGACTCTATCAATGTATGCAAATGCCATGTGTAGCCAGCCAGTTAACCATATGACTAGAACTCATAAACAAAATTTGTCTTGGGGAACTTTGAGCAAATGGAATGTGGAAAATCCACAAAGAAAAAGAATCCATTGCTTTAAATACAGAGCTACTGCTGGCTGTGCTCGGACTCGCAACCAATCCTTTTTTATGAATGCGTTTTATGAAGGACTTATAACATTTGTCATTGGACCTATCGCTTTAAACAATGGTAAATTTAGAAATGAGCATTATTCAAAGCTGATTTGGGTGCACATTAGCGAGAATGTGACATCATCAACCCATGACTTTATTTATACAGCAAATGATAAAGTAAGGGTAAAGGGACATGTAATTTATGCTTATTCAATAAAATGCTGTAATTCAGAATGCATTGGCTTAAAGAAAGGGGGCTTATGTACATACCACATGTGATTTCTTGGAGTATTCATTACTGTTTTATTTCAGAGTGGTGTTACAACACCATAATAACTAGAGATTTGGCTGAAGTTTGTTCCAAGAGAAAGTAATAACTCACTATAATTAAAAGTATAATTAAAACTAAACAAATAAATACAAACTGTAATTGAAGATCATGACAATGAAGCTACCCAAAATTATTGCTCTTTTGCTTAAGCAGCCAGAACCGATTCACTGTACTGATACAATCGGCAGCCTATGCAAGTCACGGAAAAGTGTTAGGATGCATTGAAAATGCAGGATTTGTATAATTACAATGTACTTACCTAGCAAAGAGTCGGAATGCTGTAAATGGCCGAGGATGCATTTTAACATCTATTGAAATTGCATACAAATTGTTGAACCTATCCCGAACCTACATTGTCTTAAAAAGGCTTTTGATTTACCTTTAATGGTGGTGAGAAACTTCAATCTGATATAATGTAAATATTAAAAGAAATACATTTTCTTTGATCATTAGATTACTCCGTTTCATTTTTATTTCAAGGAAACTTTACTGAAAGAACTAGAAAAAATAAATTCAATAGTAAATTTAAATTATTCTTTGTTTGATTGATTGATTTTCTTTTTATTATTGTTATGAAGACTTCTATGGATTGAAAAGTCTATGATATAGAGCAAGTATTGAGTACAACACATTTAGTCGACCTGTGTTTTGACCACTGACTTAGCAACATACACTTCCATTGCCTTTTGCCTTCTAACCCGTCTAAAGCGCAGAAGGGAACCACTGACATCACTGGTTCCCTTCTGCGCTTTAGACGGGTTAGCATGAAACACCATGGCTAGCTTGCTGTATTGCGCAATCACTGCAATGTGTCGGAGATTACTGCACTGCGCTGTATTTTGCATTAGGAGCTACAGCGTCACATGTGAAGACGACAAAAATATTTTTGCCCTTTGTAAAGTCTATGGATTCCTGCCCTATGGCCTGTGTGATAAAAAAAAATATGAAAGACTGCAGCGTTTTAAACTTTATCAAGTGTTCTCTGATGTTAGAATGTATGGAATTGTGAAGTAATTACCTTTACAGCGCCCTCTTTCAACGTATGTTAAATCACAAAAGGTGAAATCTTTGAATTTCAGTTAGAAGGCATTGGGGACAACTCTTGTCCCATATTGTAACTTATAAAACAAATTAGTATTAAAAAACATGTTTTCGTCATCTTGATGTCAGGTGTAAAGTTATATTTGTTAAAAGTTTATTATTTAAAAATGTATATCTTCTGAACTGCATTTCATAAATCTTTGTGCTGTTTTGTAGCTTACAGCACATGTAACAGTTTCCTGAACAACATGTCAAAAAGTCATATTCTTTGTGCTGTCTTGTAACATTGGACACATTTGTTGACATTTTATTCAAAAATATGACCCAACTTAAACCTTTCCCTCCAGTCCTTTCCTTCCGGTCCTTTCCTTTCCCTCCGGTCACTGACCTTTCTTTCCGGTCATGACCTTCCCTCCAGTCCTTGACCTTTCCCTCCGGTCATTGACCTTTCCTTCTGGTCACTGACCTTTCCTTCCGGTCATTGACCCTTCCTTCCGGTTCTTGACCTTTCCTTCTAGTCAATTAACCTTTCCTTCCGATCATTGACCTTTCCGGTCCAAACAGGAATTCAAATTAAAAATTCACATTTCCTGAACCATATTTCATAAAGTTGTAATCTTTGTGTCATCTTGTAGCTTATGACACATTTGACATTTTATTCAAAACGTGATCCCACAGAACTTCCCTTCCGATCCAAACAGGAAGTTCAATCACATGTCATGAAATAATAAACTTTTTTGCAGTCTGGTAGCTAACTACAAATTTGACATTTTATTCAAAAAGACGACCCCACACTGACCTTTCCTTTCAGTCCAAACAGGAAGTTCAAATAAAAAACTATACTCCCTGAACCACATGTCATTAAGTCACAACCTTTTTGCAGTCTTGTAGCGTACAGCACATCTAATATTTAATTTTAAAAACATGAACACACTTTGACCTTCCCTTCCGGTGCAAACAGGAAGTTCAAATCAGAAAAAAATAGTATTTCCTGAATCACATGTTGTTAAAAGTCATAATCTTTTTGGCTTATTGTAGCATAGAGCACATGTAACAATTTATTCTAAAACATGACCTCACTTCAGCTTTATGGTTAAGGTTTTGGGCACAACCTAGAGTCAAATTGAGGATCCTAGTTAGGGTAAGAGTTATGGTCTAATTGCCTCAAATTTAGGGTCAGTTTCGGGGTCTGGGTTGTATAATCATAATAATAATAATAATAATGAATAATTATATTGCGCATTATCTTCCAGTACGCGCTAATCCTCCAATCTGATGCTCAAACCGAGTGTGATATCAGACGATAACCTACTCCCAGTTTTTATATTGCACTCTGCGTATTGTCACGCTCCGCATACGGTCAGTGCACAAATTACATTCTAAACTTTGCGCGTGGAAAACCAAAAACAAAAACATAACCTAACCTCATTGACTTAATGAGGCTGGAAGATAAATTCGTTATCACACTCGTGCTCGTGGAATACGGAAAAATATAGCGCGTCTGCGTCCTCACTCGGCCTTCGCCGTTGGATATGGGACGCAGAAGCGCTATATTTTTTCGTATTCTACTCGCGCTTGTGTGATAACTTATAATATCCACCTAATAAGGTGCTCAAAGCGCATGAAGGAAGAGGGAACAGTAAGAATAAAATCTTTAAATATGTTCACGGTGCTACTATCCCGAATATTTGAGGGTAACTGATTCCAAAGGAATGGTCCAGCATGTGCAAAGGACCTGTCCGCCAAGTTAGTGCGGGTTTTGGGGACAGCAAGTAAGCCAGAATCCAAAGAGCGAAGACGCCTGGAAGGAACATAACGTTTGATGAGACTAATATTATATTCAGGGGCGGAACCGTGGACACAATGGAAGACAAGTAGCAATATTTTAAATTTAATACGAAATTCAATGGGCAGCCAATGCAAAGAATGAAGGACTGGGGTAATGTGGTCCCTATATCTTGTGAGTGTTATGAGACGAGCTGCAGAATTTAAAATAAAAGCAGAATTTTTGCATAAAATAAAACCGGAACAGTTTTGTATTCATCAAAAGGACAAGCACCTTACGTCTAGTTCTCTTTAAATACACTTATTCACCTCTATGTACGCTACTAACTGACAGGAACAGCACCAACAAACACAAATCTCTAATCTCAGTCCAGAAAAGAGCAATATCTGATCGTACCATTCTCATGGTCACACAACACCATTATTTGCCAGATTTCACACACAGACCCTCAGTGATAAAAAAAAAATCCAAACCAGCATTAAGATGTCCAAGCATACTAACAACCTTCCTTTCAACACATTTTAAATTTTTTGCCTTAATTCACAAAATTTACCAATATAACTCCAGATCATGTAAAAAATTACATGTACTACACAACTGCATGCACATGAATAGTCTTTTTTATTATGAACTTTGTCAATAGATTTGACTTATTGTTTTACTTTTGATTTATATATTACAAATGGCCAATCAATAAAATCAGAGTGCTCTGTTGGCTAAATCATAAAATGTTGCATGAACTGAAGGCATGAATAAGATGCCATTAGATTGTCCACACTTATCCTAAATAGTTTCAAGTGTTCAACACGAAGGCAAAAAGGGCTACAAAAAAAACAAAAAGACAGGCTATTCAAAGAGTGAAACAAAAATGGTTTGTTGACAACAAAAACAGGAAAGAAAAAAAGGCATTAGGGCCCCTTAGCACTTATTATTTATGTTCTAAGATTCTAAAGGGTGTGTACATCAAAGTTAAATATACATTAATGACAGTTTTAGAGATTAATCTGTGTGAAGTTATTTTGGAGATGCCATAATTTCACTTGCAGTTTGTTGAAAAAAGTTGGTGTTAAATTCCTTTAAAAACATGTTTTTTTGCTGAGACTTCTATAGAGACAAAAACATTACAAGGCCTTCCCTTTCTGTAGTGTTGGGGCTGCAGAATGGTGGGAGTTGGTGGTTTACAACTATGTATGCTACTTGACAATCCACACAGGTTATGCAGAACCACCAAATTCTGACCTCAAAATGTGTCTGTGTCAAGTGTGAGGGGTTCTTGTCTAAAACTTGCAAACAGGTTGATTACCTGTAAGTAAGTGATAACCCATATTGTGAGTATTGTGTGGGGCAAGCTATAATTGTATTATGTTTCACAATTATTGACAAGTATATCTTTGAATAAATCTTTACAAGTATCCATGCTGTGGAGTAAGTTTAACAAGCAAATTTAAAAGAACTCATTTAACTTTTTGTTTGATATTACCATTTAATACTTTTATTTATATCATAGAATTGTATAAAAGTGATTTTATAGCCGACACACCTTAGTATGACTGTTGTCTTGGTAACCTTGATTTTGTTTAAACATGACAAGGCACCCTGGAATAGCAGTCTTGCTGGTACAGGCATCAGTAAGTGTGCAGTTCAATGGTATATACTACATTGGTACCCATTCAACCAGTTCATCAGTTCTACAGAAGATCATTATGGGTTATAATAATAAAAAAAATGAGTAATTTAGGAGGCTAATCATCCCTACTTGCAGCTGAGAAGTTGAATTGCAAAGGATGCAACTTTAACGAGTTTGAGCTGCAGGCATGAATGACCATGGAGTACAGCCAGAAATCTTAGGGTTTGACTTTCTGTAGGGAAGAAAACTGGAGATCCTGGAGGAGAACCCTCAAGGCATAGGAGAGAATTAACGCACAACTCTTCTCATATACATATATGTTCCTAGCTGAGTACTTTATGCAGTAGCAGCCACACATGCCACCCCCTATAATCAGACACAGTGTCAAGATTAAAGGAGAAACCTTCAACAACTAAGATCAGAATTTCTCAGTGTGTTTTTATACTTTACAAAAACATCCAAAATAACAGTGCTGCTTACTGTGAGCACGAAAATGGATGCTTATGGTAGCAGACAAATCCACACTTAACAAAAGGATATTTCACAGTTTCGCAAGGATCAGTTCCTTGTGCATACTTCAGCTTACTTAACACTCTTGGCTTTCAAAGCTAGCACAGAAATATGTCGGAGAATAGTGGGTGACTGTTTTTAACCCTGAAATATTGCAGTAAGCAGTGCCTTACCTCAGACAAATGCACCAGGACCAGAAATGACTCTTTTTTATAGTAGTCATTCTCACCTTGATGAGTGGATCACTCATTTATGACGTATTCTAAATACCTTTGTGCATGTATCTTGTACAAGCAATAGGATCAATAGAATGGGAGCCTAAGCAAAGGGTTGCATTGTACAATGAGATTCAAATCAGCCAAGTATAAGGCCACCACATTCTTGATTTGCACAGTTCCATTCTACAATTCTTGTCATATTGAAACTAAACACATCCAAACAGCCCTGTGCAATGCCGAGTGCATATCTGTGTGTACACTGTACTTGTAGATGCTCTGTGATGCTAGGACACATGATGGGAATGACTACATTGATCATAATTAATTGAGAATTTTAAAATTTAACCAGCCAGTTTTACTTTGGCGCAGTCACATCCCAACTTCAGTACATTTCAGCACACATATTACAATCTAATGGCCTTTTCAGGGAAATAATTCCCTTTTAATTGTTTAACTTTCAGTTGCATATTAAATAATGACTTAATAGGAAATGTGATTCACTCTCCCACTTAACTGTAGTTTTTAACTCTATCTTGTTTGAAAATGAAAGTACTGACCATCTATTATAAGCCCTGTCCATTCAACTGATTTCACAAAGAGCTATGTTAAGCAAAGTGTAATGTCAAAACAAAATTCACTATGGCAATATTAACAACTCGTCTTAAAATGAAACTAAGCGCTTTGTGAAATTGAGCCCTTATTCTGCTTTTTGATTGTGCACATACCATGTAACCTCACCCATTGTAGTACCATGTGCAATCACATTCCCATTGTAGTACCCATGTGCAATCACATTCCCATTGTAGTACCCATGTGCAATCACATTCCCATTGTAGTACCCATGTGCAATCACATTCCCATTGTAGTACCCATGTGCAATCACATCTCACATATGTGAGACCCCGTAAAATTCATTTTATTAATATTTTTGTATGTACAGGATTTTTAATTTTTGATACTTTTCTTGTAACTTTTTGTTTGACAGTTTTGACTGGTCAGTACAACAGTGAGAATTACCAAATGGACCACTTGTTTTCCTTTTTACAGAACCGGTATTGATTGTGCAAGTGCACCATTCATTTTGAGCCAAATTGCTTAAAATGTTCCACAAAACTTAGTCAATTAAATAATAAGATATTTTTCTGGGGTCAAGGAAAATCTTAACTTAACATAAAACCCTCAAATCTATCAAATGCTAATTGTATTCAAACATACTTATATCATGACTGACTTTTTCTCAAGATATTAATTTAATTGCATAAAGTTATGAAGAATTAACGATAGCATTTTGACTGAATGTAGATATAAACATTGACTCTGAAGGAGCATCTTGCTGGCTGTGTGGGTAACAGAATGAGTACAATTCTTAAATTTGAAACAGTTACAATTTCAAATTTAATGTGGGTGAATGGGGTGATGCATCTATAACTGTATTCTTCACTGTTATCCAGACTTGGGTGAATGGGGTGATGCATTTATAACTGTATTCTTCACTGTTATCCAGACTTGGGTGGATGAGGTGATGCATTTATAACTGTATTCTTCACTGTTATCCAGACTTGGGTGAATGGGGTGATGCATTTATAACTGTATTCTTCACTGTTATCCAGACTTGGGTGGATGAGGTGATGCATCTATAACTGTATTCTTCACTGTTATCCAGACTTGGGTGAATGGGGTGATGCATCTATAACTGTATTCTTCACTGTTATCCAGACTTGGGTAAATGGGGTGATGCATCTATAACTGTATTCTTCACTGTTACCCAGACTTGGGTGGATGAGGTGATGCATTTATAACTGTATTCTTCACTGTTATCCAGACTCGGGTGGTTGAGGTGATGCATCTATAAATGTATTCTTCACTGTTATCCAGACTTGGGTGGATGAGGTGATGCATTTATAACTGTATTCTTCACTGTTATCCAGACTTGGGTGGATGAGGTGATGCATTTATAACTGTATTCTTCACTGTTATCCAGACTTGGGTGAATGGGGTGATGCATTTATAACTGTATTCTTCACTGTTATCCAGACTTGGGTAAATGGGGTGATGCATCTATAACTGTATTCTTCACTGTTATCCAGACTTGGGTAAATGGGTGATGCATTTATAACTGTATTCTTCACTGTTATCCAACTTGGGTGAATGGGGTGATGCATCTATAACTGTATTCTTCACTTTTATCCAGACTTGGGTGGATGAGGTGATGCATCTATAAATGTATTCTTCACTGTTATCCAGACTTGGGTGGATGAGGTGATGTTTTATAACTGTATTCTTTACTGTTATCCAGACTTGGGTGAATGGGGTGATGCATCTCTAACTGTATTCTTCACTGTTATCCAAACTTGGGTGAATGGGGGTGATGCATCTATAAATGTATTCTTCACTGTTATCCAGACTTGGGTAGATGAGGTGATGTTTCTATAACTGTATTATTGACTGTTATCCAGACTTGAGTATTCTTTACTGTTAACAGAAGGTAGCACAGCAATTGTATTGTGGGATTTGAAAAATACATTTACAAGTAAGATAAAATACACCCAAGTGTGCTATAGTTGTTTCTGAAATGAAAACCTTGTTTTGCCAGAAAAGCTTTGAACTTAAACAATGCACACATTGTAGAAAGCAAAGAAATACCATGGAAATAGGCATTGGATCTAAGTCAAGTATTCGAATACAAACCAATCTATAATGGAGTTAGATTTTTTTTTTTACAAATACAAATTCTGGTTTACAGAGAAAACCTTGCACTATGCACAATGAAGCCATATTGTCCATGTATAATCAATGTTGTAAAAAGAAATGTTTTATGTAAAAACACATTATAATAAATATCACAATCAAAGTCAATTTTCCATTTTTATGGAGTTTGAAACCGGAGTTTGTTGATGAACAAAAAGTAAATTGTGAGGATTTTATAATCATGGAAGTTCACTCAAATCTAGAAGGGAAGCTTGATTAGCGGTTGCAGACGGATGACCATTCCTTTCAGGGCAATTGTCCACCTAATAACATTCACACATAATTTTAATTTGTTAGCATTGCCTTTAGCACCATACCATGTCCCTGATCCAGTTGGACAATGCAACACTTTTTGCCAACTTATAGGTGATGAGAGTTTAATCAATGTCTATGATGAAGCTATCATTGGTGGGATACTGTTATGCAATATATGCATATTCATCAGCTGCTGATGTTCGTTCTAAGTACTGCTTGTCAATCAGAATCTCCACACACTTCTTGATCATACTCACACTTGGTGAAAACCGTGCTTTGGCTTGGCTTATCACCTACATTGAAAGGAAGCAAACATTCAACTGAAAACATAGATTTATTGGATGTGACCAAGAGAACCAAGCTTGCACAAGGAATTGTATCTTTGTGCAAACATGGAACAATTACGTGAAAAATTAATTGAGTGCAAAAGAGCCTGAGGTGAATTAGAGAGATGAGATTGTTAAAAAATATAAAGGTCTGAAATAGAGTATTTGCAAGCACAAAACCATAAATGTTGGAAGGCTTATAAATGTTGCTTACATAGGTATAATTGTATCTATTTAAGCTTTTTGTTGCCAATTTGACCATGTTTAATAAGAGATGCCAACCATTCTGTTCCATTATATTTCCTTTTAGAATTAACCACTCTACAATGAACCTTTTAAATTGAGAGTTTCCAACACCAAGTAATAAAACATCACATGTTAAGTAAGTAGATCATTATAGTACTCATTAAGATCAATGTTTGACAACTGATCAAAAGGGGAACATGTTCACATACAACTCATGAAAACACTGCCCTAGAATTGGGGGAGGGGTTGAGGAGGTGTCAGGGTTCGATTCCCACCCCATTAGTAATGCCTCTGGATTTATTTTCCTGCAGGACTCAAATATCGATGTAGGGAGTTCTTTTATCTCTGGCGCAATCATTACATCAATCAATTTGTTGCAGTACCTGCTGCTAATTATAGAAGGCCTCTTTTCACCATGGTCTAGTGGTAAGACATCGGCTCTACAATAACATGGGTGTAAGTTAGAATCCCAATCGAATAGTATGCCTGTGGATTTGCATTTCTGCAGGACTTGGGAAAGCGCTATACAATGCTTTATACACAACAGTGTGGGGGAAAGCAAAAATAATAATTGATTAATTTGTTACAATGGAAGCCTTTTTTTAAAGTTGGATTTAAAAAAACTAAATAAGACCGCAAAAATAGAAATGAAAATAATGTGTTAACAATTTCAAAATTTAAAGTTCAGATTTTCAGCAGAATTCCAAAGTAATATGATGACAAGACACCTACCTCTTGTATGAGTATCATATGTTTAAGCTGTTTCCTTGCCTTCATGATTCGAACAATGGCAGCCTGGATGTATAACTTACGATCTTCATCAACAGCAAAATGTGTCTGCTCAACCTCCTTCAATCAAAATCACACACCAGTCTTCTTTTATATTTGTAAAATTACAAAGCAGTGAATTTAAGTGATTTCAATCAATTCTAATCACAATAAAGGGTCAAAATGGTTAATGTTTTTTGTTCTAAAGGATTCTTTGTTACATTCTAGTTACTTTGTCAAAGCCAATTTCCTGACATTTTAATAATGAATGTGCTTTTCTGTGAAAATAAATTACACATAAACACACTCAACATTTAAAATCCTTGCTAAAGAAAACAGTGGTAAACTTCTTTGAAATGAACAAAACAAAAGGTAACAACTGCTTCTGTGACATCAGCAGAGTGATATGATCAGAATGATTTTTGTGATTTATTTGTGTATGGGTTTTAGCAGCATGGTTGGAGAGTATACTTATGTTCCAATAAATGCAGGCTGTTGCAACAAGTTCTCACAGAAAACATACCTGAGGTGTGTCTTTTTGTACTGCAGCAGTGATTTTGAATTTAGTTCTCTTATTGCTGTATCCATTATTGATTGTGTAGTGTGTGGTGGCAGTCAGATCACCCTGTATTAAAAAAAACAAAAAACAATTACTACAATTAACACATACTACTTTGATGTTCTTGCAGTTGTCAAGGCTCTCACCTTGACCACCAGTAAAATTATTTTGCTTATTTTTAAATATTTTTTTTCAGGCTATCGTGATCAAAATTATTGAAGGTAACTTTTTTAAAATATTATAATCTATACATCATCGTAAAGATCTTGGGAAACATGTTTGTCTTTATTTCCTTGCCAAGGGAAGAAGTGTTAAAATGCGTAGTTATGCTAATGTTCTTTGACCAGTTTCTTATGGGATTAAAAGTCCTTTCCCCGTTTTCACTCATAAAAGGATTTTTACTTTCTAGCCATTAACAATAAACTCAGTTTGGACACCCATATAATGAAATTTTCTCATACACATTACAGATTTTAGAGGCTTGTGTTTCTTAAGCATAATCAAAAAATTGGAAAGCCGTTATGCAATGGCCAATCATTGACCAAAAAGATAGGATACAAAAGGCCTAATAACAATGCGGTATAATCCGTCTTGGCTGGTATGTGAAAGAAACAAGGTCTTCCATAAAGGCATTAGTTATGCACACGTCCATGCAAATTTGATAATTGTTAGCAGTACCTTTTGCAGAAGGCTGCCAAACCACGTGTACATGCATTCGCTAAAGTGTCTCACCACACAAGACCTGTTGATATGACCACTGCGAACACACACAGAAACTCTCACTTGCCAAGCATACAGCATTTGACCATACACCAATGTGAAACCAAGCATATAGTGTTTAGCCACAAGCACAAAGTATACAGTGTTTAGCAATACACCAATGTAAAGGATCAAGCATACAGTATTTAACCATACACCAATGTAAAGCACCAAGCATACAGTGTTTAGCCAAACACTAATGTAAACGACCAAGCATACAGTGTTTGACCATACCTCAGTGTAAAGCACCAAGCATACAGTGTTTAGCCATACATCAGTGTAAAGCACCAAGCATAGTGTTTAGCCAAACACCAATGTAAACAACCAAGCATACAGTGTTTGACCATACCTCAGTGTAAAGCACCAAGCATAAAGTATTTAGCCATACACCAATGTTAAGCACCGAGCATACAGTGTTTAGACATACATCAGTGTAAAGCACCAAGCATACAGTGTTTAGCCAAACACCAATGTAAACGACCAAGCATACAGTGTTTGACCATACACCAATGTAAAGCACCAAACATACAGTGTTTGACCATACACCAATGTAAAGCACTATTCATACAGTGTTTGACCATATCGATGTAAAGCACCAAGCATTCAGTGTTTGACCATACATCAGTGTAAAGCACCAAGCATTCAGTGTTTGACCATACCAGTGTAAAGCACCAAGCATTCAGTGTTTGACCATACCAGTGTAAAGCACCAAGCATTCAGTGTTTGACCATACATCAGTGTAAAGCACCAAGCATTCAGTGTTTGACCATACCAGTGTAAAGCACCAATCATACAGTGTTCGACCATACCAGTGTAAAGCACCAAGCATTCAGTGTTTGACCATACATCAGTGTAAAGCACCAAGCATTCAGTGTTTGACCATACCAGTGTAAAGCACCAAGCATTCAGTGTTTGACCATACATCAGTGTAAAGCACCAAGCATTCCGTGTTTGACCATACCAGTGTAAAGCACCAAGCATTCAGTGTTTGACCATACCAGTGTAAAGCACCAAGCATTCAGTGTTTGACCATACCAGTGTAAAGCACCAATCATACAGTGTTCGACCATACCAGTGTAAAGCACCAAGCATTCAGTGTTTGACCATACACCAGTGTAAAGCACAAATCATACAGTGTTTGACCACACATCAGTGTAAAGCACCAAGCATTCAGTGTTTGACCATACATCAGTGTAAAGCACCAAGCATTCAGTGTTTGACCATACCAGTGTAAAGCACCAAGCATTCAGTGTTTGACCATACCAGTGTAAAGCACCAAGCATTCAGTGTTTGACCATACCAGTGTAAAGCACCAATCATACAGTGTTCGACCATACCAGTGTAAAGCACCAAGCATTCAGTGTTTGACCATACACCAGTGTAAAGCACAAATCATACAGTGTTTGACCACACATCAGTGTAAAGCACCAAGCATTCAGTGTTTGACCATACCAGTGTAAAGTACCAAGCACACGGTGTTTGACCATACATCAGTACAAAGCACAAAACCTTAATTATTTTTAGTTGAATAAAGTAGATGAAGTAAGATTTAACCTGTGGTTCATGGTCGACCAGCTTGACGTCGACCAATGACTGTATTGTTCTCTGGAGTTCCTTTTCACTTAGTTGAGTGCTTTCTAGTAGCTCATTATAACGCAGACAGGATTGGCTATTAAACTGCAGTAACACAGCCATCTGAAATGTTGTTGCAGTGACAATGTAGGACTTTTTCAGATAGTTCAATTTGAGTTCACCTGAGGCATTAATCAAATAAATTAAGCAATCATATGAATGCATATCAGCACTAGGTTTTAGGACTTGGCCTAAAAATAAAAAAAAAACAAAAAAAACACATTTGCACTAAAATGGATTTCCTTGAAAGTTTCATCTTCATATGGAAAGCCTTTATCAATGTTGCAATCAATTAAAAGATATATATTTCTGCAATGATGTGGACAAATTCTCTTTTTTATGAGGACCACAACACAAACTCATTCACTGTATGTATAACATATGTAGCTTGATCGGTACTTTAACTTTGCTCCCTCATTCATTCCCTGTTTTATTATCTCTGAATTCATTGAAGTGAGCATTTTAAATGCGATGATTTCAACATTACTTTTGGGTGAGCCACGCATAATGAAGAAAATACTTGTAACCAAAAATTGTTTGTACTCGACTGCTGGTAATATGACATGTTATGTCCTAGCAATAGCAATAATAACTCATTTGCATCGTTCAACTAATTATTAGTATTCATCCATGTTTTATGTTTGTAGTGTCTCGAATGTGAAAGTATAAACTCCCTCGACAACAGAAAAATAACTAGATAATTTTTCACTGAAAGAATTTGGCAAAAAATTAGGCAATGCATTTTTTTATGTAAAATGAGTAAAGTATTCACTAAGCCTGTGAATATCAAATTGGGAGAGTGTAATTTTATTTATTAAAGAAAGCACCAAACAAAAGTGCACATTTTGCTAGGGATTTTTGTGCAACTTTCATTCACACTTATTTTGTGTTGTTAAATTGACATTAAGAACCACATTCAGGGCTATTATGTTCTCAAACATGCCATCACTGAAAACATTTCTCATGACAGTCAGAACCTAGTGTTATGAGAAAAATTGTTTGACTTGTTTGTTTACATTTTGCTGTTTTAATCAAAATGATGATAATGATGCATTTCACATGTTTGTTTGTTTTTTATTTAATGTTGCTATCAAAAAGATAATTTGATTGATAGCCAAAATAACTGAATAGTTTCCTCACCTGTGCATAAATGATGTAGCCATGTTAGCTTTCTACCTGGATATTTTTCACTGTAGAATTCCTCAAACTGAAAGAATATTTAATTAACTAAATGTTTATTTTACAATTAAGAGACAATTAAGAAGGGGTTGAAGCCCCTGTTTAAACTATCTTCTACACATATTGATTACCCTACTATTATATCGGATTCACTGTCCTGTGTGCCATGACAGGCAACAAATCCTACTCAAATCTGAACCTACTTTTTTATGTTGGATACCTGAAAATCCTTTTTTTTTTTTTTTAATGTTGCTATTTTTCTGTCAAATGTTTATGTTTTCAATTATTTTTGAAATAATATACTGTAAGATTTTTACCCTAGCTAACATGACATGAATTTTTTTTTTTTCCTGAAAGCGCTTCTGTTGTGAAACTGTTATTAAACAGGAGTACAAATTCTCTTTCAATTACTAGGAATTGTTTATGATAAGCAGCAACTTTCAAACTAAACTACCATTCACATTTCTGTCATCGGATAAAATTTTCATCATCAATTTTTGAAGACTAAAAAGTAGGTATGATCATGCTTAATAAACAAAGATTTGGTCTTTCTTTATTGAAGTTGAAACTAAGAATCTAAACTAACTCACCTTGCTAACACTCTGCTCCAATTCTTGTGGAATTGCAAATGGTGTGAGTGTGGATTGGCCAAGTGGCCATGAGCCAGTCTGTAAGGATAAAATTAATCAACATAGAAACTGCAAACAAATTTCAACAATAAGCTTGTCAAGCTATGACAGAAGTTTTATACTTGTTAACATTGCGTATAACTCATTTTGGGTGAGTGTTCTCTTGCACACCGCAGTAATTCAGATGGAAATATTTCTTAGGACAATTCACTACATTATGAACAGATAATAATTATGGTACATATTAACAAACTTACTGTTAAAACGTAAATAGAGAAGTTGACAGCAAGGTCCACTTGCTTGGACTGACAGAAGGTGTTGAAGTTTGTATTAAGTCCTTCACTGATTCCAATGTCTGTAAACATTCTATGAAGCTTGTTGGTGAACTCATAACCAAAGGCTTGCTAAAAGCACAAATTAATTAATGGATTTCAGTCAGTTGATGAAAAGTAAATGGTTCTATACACAATTCAGTATGTAGCATTTGATTTAGTGTTCATATATATTTGTTATTACTCACTGAATCTTAGAGATAACACAAATATCACAAGCTTCTAGCAAACTTTTCATGTCTAAACATTGTAATCCCATTTATCTTCATAACACATACATGAATAGAGGGCGAATCATCTATCTCAGTTTAGCCATTAAAAGTTACTTTTAGAATCAGGTATTTTTGAACTCTCTCTGAAGTTGACAATCTAGAGGTCAACACCATAAGGACATAATGACACCAGTATCCAGTTGTGTGTAATAGAATCACAAGCTTTCGTCTGGTAGTCAAACCAATTTTTTGTGAACTTCCTCCAAGTAACTTGCTGAACAGTTGATTTTGGCTTTGTAATGCCGATTCTGGTTGTATTGAGTCAGTTTATCATATCTCTGTATAATCCTAAAAGTTGACAAGTTGTGCTGTTTCTAAAAGAGTTTAATATGCCCTCTTTTAATTTGAGATGCACGTCTGAATTCTTTTTTCCAGATAGTATTCCATGAAATCTTTGTCCATGACATGTCTGTTTTTCAAAACAGTGCATGATATTGATGCAGCATTATTGTTGTTTAGCTCGGTACATACTTGTTACCGCTTATAAATGAGATGAGGAAAATGTTATCATCTCTATTTTTGACATTGAAATGATTGGTTTTTAAGGTTGAAAAAGAGTTCTCGAATAACATTTTGTTTCATGTAAATGTACTCCGAATGTACTTGTGGCATGTCGTGGCCGAGTGGTCTAGTTCACCGGACCCAAGCTCTGGTGTTGTCAGCAGCACAGTGGAGTTCGAATCCCGGTCATGACACTTGTGCCCTTGAGCAAGGCACTTAACCATAATTGTTTCGTAAAAAGTTGGGAAGGGAGTGCATTCTGCTCTACCAACCAGGCTCCCAGTGGGTGATACCCATGCCTACATCCTTACGGACTGTGAAGGGGGTTACCCTGTTCAGCCCCAGGAGTAGGTGGCATCGTGCCACTGGTGACAGTTGATTTGGGTCAACAGCCAAAATCAGTTAAGTGTAGCCCTCACCATGAGTGGCCGTTCGACCTTGTGAGTTGAGGGAAATCTCATTGAAAAAATATAAAAAATAAATAACCCTCTGTCAATTCTTGTTTCAGGTGAATTGTTCATGTTTTTACAACACTATTCTGATATTCAACACAACAATAATGTGTAATTTCACAAGAAACTAATATTCAAAGTCATTTGCCCTACCTTGAGCTTGTTGATCATTGCTTCTTCTGTATCCATGGATGTTGACAAGCCATGGATTAACCTTTTTGCTAACATACGAGCATAGAACTGCAATACAATCATACAAATTGGTTTCAGAGTCCTAAAAAAAATGTACAACTATTCAGACCCACTTGTATGTTGAATACATTACATAATCATAAGACAGCATCATGTCAGAATTTCACTTGACTACTCCTTATGTGAAGTTAGAATGGTAGAGATTTTATCTTTGGGTATTTACTTTCCACAAGCCAGTACATTTTTCATAGCTTTTGTGAACAACCTGAAGTTGAGATTATAACCAGAAGAACTATTTATTTCAGATTAATCACACTTTTTAAGGTCTTCCTTTTGGGAGACACCACCAAAACAAGAGAAGATCCAAAGAGGTGGATAAGTTCTATGGTGAAGTGTAATGCTGCCTATTAATGATGTTTTATGCAATGGATTTTACACTTTCAAAGCAATACTGCATTGTTTAGTTTATGGCACTGATACGATGATGAATTCTTTCTGGTTTAGCTATAGAAAACTTCCCCAATCTCAAACAGCCACACTTTTAAGTTTTAAGCAATTCAGGGTGCCTTATATGTTTTTTAACTAATGTTTTTTCTTTCTTTGGTTCAAACCTGATGACTTTAGGCACAAAAATGGTGGCCAAATGATCACACAGTTACCGTTTAGAAATCAACACAAAACATGTTGAAAGCTTGTAAGTGTTAAAAGACCAAAACCAACATGAACAGTTAATTTTGTGTAGTCTTGCCATTTGATCATGTTATTTTATTGTCTTTGCTCAAAGTCTTCTTTACAGGCCAACACAAAATTCAATGGTTCACACAACCTAGAAACTGTAGTAGACTATGACCTTAACTATGTGTACAAACTGATGTCATTAGAATGTTATCAGGTGGTGATATTGCACTTATTCAAAGTTCATCATTTCATTAATTTTGACCTAGTCTTTAGTCAACTGAAAGTTGAACAGAAAGAGAAATTTTCTGTAGCCCTATGTAGGGGTCTGCAGATAATATGATAGACTGTGGTTCTCATGGATATGATCATGTTCAATAGTCATCACTGTGTTATAGAGAAAGGTTGCATTTGATTAAAATTTACAGCTGTATCTAATCCTACTATTTAAAACACATTCGGGAAAAATTGACTTCCATTTTGAAGCATTTGTAAAACAACTTTGTGCATTCAGATTTACTCATTGTAATTTAAGTACATTTCTCTCTGAATCAATATCATAATGTGGTATAGGCCTACTACCTTACAAACACTGTTGTTGGCCATGCAAAAATTCATTAATAGTATAATTTCTTTTGCAAAACTCCTCTCCTCTTTGTATAGCATGATATCCCCTTAAGTTTGTTACATTTTAGAGGATTAACAGACTCCATATTACTAAAATCAAATTAAAGTAGAGGTTTGGGCATAAAATGGGCTGTGTATTTTATCCATTGAAATTTGGAAAGCAAAGTGAGATCTATGTCAAGTAATAAACCTCAAGGGAAACTGACCGGGTAAATTAAAATTTAGATTTCTTACTTGACATTTGAAATAAAAAGTTGTGATCCCCTGTCTATCGCTTCCTAGGTTGTATCGTGAACACGGATGTGATCCCTGGCTACACAACAAATAATGGTTGTATGGCTTCTGACTGGCATCCCTGAACAAAGATATTGACAACATAGGGCTAGCTAGCTCAGTTGGTAGAGCACTGGTACAATAATCCTGTGGTCGTTGGCTCAAATCCCGCTCTAGTCAATTTTTTATGTTCAACCTCAAATGATTTAAAATTTACCCAGTCAGTTTCCCTTACATGGTTTATTACTTGACAAAAATAATTTTAATCATAAATTTAAGGTCTTAACAAAATATCTACTTTGAACATAAAACAAGCAAAATTTGAAACTTCAACATAAAATTATGCAAAATAACTTTAATCGTTGACCCTTCATGGTCCACAAAATTATTTTGTGTTACAATTTTATCAATAAAAGCCCAAGGTGTACACAATGTTTTTAATAAATGGGATCTCAAGAGGTCAAGATGAAGCAGAATTGTACAGGTGTATAAAAAACACTTAAAATGTCTTTGTTTCAACATGTTAGGAATGAGCATGTGAATACTGCATATAAATAGTGGTCTTAACTTGTTAACAAACTTCCTTTTATTTGGAGTGAAATACCACATTTTATCCATTAACGATAAAATACACAGGGCGAACTTGTATGTGTTTCTACCCACACGTACTAGGTTTGCGGCCCTGTGCAGATAAAACTGTGCAAGCTTAAGGGGTACTATTACTGGGCCGGGTTGCCTTGCATGTACGTGCATTTATGTCGGGCAACTTAGGTAATTATGTTTTCGCAGGCAAATTGTTTACATTGCTTTGTTTTACAGTCCTCTTTATGCAAAAATGTTGTTCAGGTTTACAGTTAGCCAATAAGGTGTGTGGTGGGTGTGAAAACATTTAGCCAATGGATTCTATCCTTACATTGTTGGGGACGCTATCGTTAGCGTGGGTTTGGCTCTCCTGTTTTTATGTCACTTTGTCACTGCCTTTCAACGTGAACGGGCAATTTTATTTTTCTGGACACTTAATTTGATTAATTTCCCACCACTCCCGCCCCATATGTATTGCCAGTGTACTAATTATATTTGCCAATGAAGTATGGTGGTGTGTTTATGGGATTCACACAGTTTTTTGAGTTTTGGGGTTATAGTTGCAAGTAAATGTACTTTGTCCAACTATTTGTTCAACTTTGAACACCTCTTTGTTCAATAAGCTTACACACCCTTTCTTTATATTTAGATCAAATAATTATTGTAACAATAAGTTGTGTTAGTGCTCTGATTTACCACGGGGGCTAATTCCGACCGCATGTGCCAAGGTGGAACTTCACAACTTAATTGATTGACTCATTGTATAATTTCAGGTATAACTATTTTGAATAATTGTTTCATTGCAGTCCGCCTGTGTGCCCACGTCAGTAAGTCCGCAGCGCACACAGAATCCGTTCCTTTTCTTTGCGCTGTATGCATGGGCCGGACGTGCGTGACCTCTCTATGAATATTTAATGAGCTGGAACCGTTCGTGAAATGTGTGTAGTTTCTCACTTTTTAGACCTAAATTCACCCCAAAAAATCCACAATTGCTAAGGTTAGGAGTAAATCATCAAGTTTGCTTTGAAAAATTATTGACTTTACTGATATTGTAGTGGTGTATTTTGATCGTCAAATTTTGTTTCAAAACGAAACGAAACCAACACAATTACACCACAATATGTCCCTTTAATACATTCTCCCACACGCCAATATTTACAATAATGGATAGGAAGTTTCATATTCTTTCTCAAAATAGTTGATTTCTGGCCTAATTTTGTGTAGTCCAGTCAGGGCGCAGCAAATGCTGACGGTAGTCCAAAATGTTGTAACGTAAAAAAACCGCCATGATTGCACATGTGATTCCTGCATTCTGATTGGTGGAGACGCGCGATGAGACCTGGCCCGGATATACAATCACAACAAGTCCATACACGTGTGAGGATTGGTTTGCCCAACGGTAATTTCTAGTGGTGTACACGCACACAAAACCCGACGAAGTCGTGAATATGTCCATGGACAACCTTTAAAATAGCGAAATCACGCAGATAATACTCGCCTGGAAAAGGCTATGCCACGATGCACAGTGGCTCCCACATCGAAAAAATTATACCAAACGATAGCTCATACATTTATCTATCTGAATCGTCAGTTTTTCCTGAAAATTTGGTGTAGTACAGTCAGGGCGCAACAAGTAAAATACCCCCTCAAATTTACCTAGAGATATTACCCTATGTTTGACAGTGAATAAAGTAAGCTAAACTATATCAAAAATGGCAAAAAATTACATCATTCGAAAGATAATTTCACACTTCAAACACTTACTACGCCATCTTTGACACCAATTACTCGTGCAAAGCGTCCCGATGCAATAAACAGAAGCTCCTCGAACTCTCGTTGTTTCTCGAAACACTCTTGTGCAAAGAAAATTCGTGATTTGACCTCATTAACGCGGGCGCTGCGAACTGACTGACGTGGTTGGATTCAGGTGTGCACACAGATAAATGTTTGGCCAGGTGCCAATTAAATAAGTTGGGCGTGGTGCCAAAGAATGGTGATGTGAATGTACCCATAGTGGACATTTTAAAAGATGCCAGGTGTGCCAAGTTGTGGGTTGGCACTGGTTTGCCAATTAATGTTGGGCGTGGTGCCCACCACAGTTAAAAGATGCCAGGTGTGCCAATTAGTGGTTTGGCAATTGTGTGCCAAATAATTAATATGGGCGTGGTGCCCATTAATGGTTATGTCACGTGGATGTATAAAAGATGCCGGTGTGCCAATTTTGTGGTTTGGCAATTGTTTGCCAATTAATTACTTTGGGCATGGTGCCCAGTAATGGTGGTGGTCACGTGTACATTGAAAAGAAGCCGTGTTGGCCAAATTTGTTGGGTGTGTTGTACGCCCAACAATGGTGGGGATCAGGTGTATCCCAAGCTCTTTTTTAAGTGTGTGAATGGATAGCCATATGTTTTTCGGCATCCTTCACAAGTTCTGTTTTGGAAATAAAAACAGTTTTCAGAGGCTGTGACAATCAATCAAATTATAATTTGTCCGCTTGTTTTATTCGGATCTGTGTATAACACTTAAATAAAATATTTTGTTCCTTCAAGGAGGGGGGGGGGGTAAAGCCTGTTTTTGTATGGCACCCTGACAATTTACAGACCTTAACTCTATCAGGATCGGGGTGTTAATATCATGGCAATAGTTGTTTGACCTTGTGTCAAACGATTTAAATGTCTTTTCAGTAATTAAAAAAAAAAATCCACTTGTTTTAGGATTTTTCACAAGAAAAAGAAGGTGATGTGTCACATGATGGTGTTAAATGCATTGTGTGCATTCAAAAATGGTTGATGTATCTAGCGACCATCTTGGATTTTTTCAAAGCCTGTATTTAGGGGCTAAAACTATATCAAATTTTTCATTATTTTAATATTTTTAACACGCTAATTTCCAATTTTTCAGGTAAAGAAATACTATAAAGTCATCAATCAGACCTCATCATTGCACCCTGGGCAATTAGTACTTTTAAGTGAAAAACAAATAAATAAACAAACAAAAAATCTTCCCCAAATGGGATTAACCAATGAATATTAACCAATGATTATGTCCCGTTAATAGAGAATACTTTTGATGTGGGGAAATTTTATTACAGAAAATAAACCACATCCAATAACTACATAAGGTACAGAGTAGCACCATTAGGCCTCAAGATATAAGGGGGGGGGGGTCAGGTTGGAAGGGTACAGTAAGCATGGACATGTACTTATTGTGACAAGATGCAATATAGAATTTTGGAGTAGGATGTAGGTATATCCTGGGGATGTTGAGCAATCAGCAAAAAGGATTCAGGTTTACTGATTGATAAATTTGCCCTAAAAAAAAGCTTAGTAAAGTTACAAAAGTAGAACTACATTCAGATAGTTAAATGACATACCCGTTGGAAGACATCCTTGTCATCTATGTATCTAAAGACTAAGATGGACTGCTGTAACTTATCATCTATCTCAGATTCACTGACTCCTTTGGCACTTTTCTTGAGTAATGTATCACAGTGTTTTGCTAACTATAGAAAAAACAACAAAAGATACAAATTTTACAAAACTAGCAAATACATTGCCAACTGCTGTGAGGAAATTATCAATGATATGATACCATTTGTGGTCAACCGTGAAATGAAAGTTAAGATCAGCTTTAAAAAATAATATCGTTTTTCCAATATTTGCGAAATTGTTTACAATTTACGATTTCTAAATCAAGCTTCATTTATTCAAACTATATTCTCTTTAAAAACAACTGCCATAAATCACACTCTAGCTGCTACTTGAAGTGCTTGAAAGTCCAGATTATCGCGCAAACTTGTACACTCTTGAGATCACCTAACACAGTCTATAGTCATAGACTATGTTGTACTAAAGTATTTGAAGAAACAGAATGTTTCACATGTATGCAAGGTTTACCAGCCTCAAAGACTTTTACCTATCACACCATGGCATTATTGTCTTGTCAACAACCCCAGTGATTGCATGCTGTCTGCAGAGAAAATAGGTACCAACCCGAAGACATCCATTTGAAATCAAGGTAGGATGGACTTTTTGCTGCTTTTTTTTGTGTGGTATGTGCCTTTTGTAGTGGAAAAATTGAGCGATTTTTCATTTTTCGACTGCAGTATAAAAGTCAACAAAATGTTTTTCACCAACTTAAAGTCGTACGCATAAATGTCTCGTATTATTATTAGTTAAAAATATGGGAGACTGTTAAAATGAAAATTAAAAAAACATAACTAAATGTATGTGGAAAATATTTTTGAGTACAGCAACTAATGATGCAATTGTGATGTAGTGTGACCAGCTATTATTATTCCATTAAAATAGTGGTTACATTTAAATTGGTCATGTTCTTGAAGGGTGTGGTATTAATTTTAAGAACATTAAACCGCTTGTCTCTACTTTGTCCTTCCTGTATTTACATATCTAAAATCTGAATAATTCTACAGATTAACTTTAGAAATAAACAAAGTGAATGTTTTGCAAATCTCATTGACTGTTATTATAAGTTATCACACAAGCGCGAGTGGAATACGGAAAAATATAGCGCGTCTGTGTCCTATATCCAAAAAGACTGAAGGCCCAGTTGGATATGGGACGCAGACGCGCTATATTTTTCCATATTCCTCGAGCGCGCGTGTGATAACGAATTTATCTTCCAGCCTAGTATAAAGTCAACCAACCTCATAAAGAAACAAAGAAACAAATAACTTCAACAACAACTTCATAGGCAATCCTGATAACCATTTTCTTGAATGTTAGTCGCCCAAAGTTTAACATTTCAAAGAATTATTTAATGACGAACAGCATGCATGCGCACAGTTTAGAATGTAATTTTTGCACTGACCGTATGCGGAGCGTGACGCATTGACACTCTCAATACGCAGAGTGCAATATAAAAACTGGGAGTAGGTTATCGCTTGATATCACACTCCGGTTCGATTGGAGGAATTAGCGCGTACTGGAAGATAAAAAGTGGTAACATACCAGTTCCGGTGATCTACATGGAAGTCTTGGGTTGGGTCTATCGTTGACTATTGCAGCACATGCCTATCAAAAAGAAAGAAGATAAAAACCTTCCTATTGTTAGCTCATTTTACATCATTCAAATCTTTTCATTGGTTAAGATATAAAAAACCCTTGCAGAAGAATAAATCTAGTGCATGTCAGGAGGAGTAGGGCCCCCTGGCATTAGAAAGATAAATGGTGAAACACAAAACAAATCCTATACTTCCAACAGCGGGAGTCTGCAGGAACCACACAAGGTAGTAGTGCCAACCTGTTGAAGTCAAAAGATGTTATCACCTAAACCTGTGAAGCAGGATGGTGGCTGATCAAGGTGTGAACCAGATGCAAGATTACTGAGGGCTAAGAAAACTTTCCTGGTTTTAATCTTCAATATAAGGTCAATTAGAGACCAAAGCAGGGAGGAGGAATTAACATCTTGTTTAATTATGCAAGGAATTGATACAAATATCATAGGAATTCAAGATCACAAAATAGTTCATGATGATCAATTATAATATTGAAAAGTGCAAGGGCAAATGAATATAACATCCCCAGCCTAGAGGAATGATTTACAAGCAGCCTCGAATGGAGTTGGGTGGAGTTGGGATAGTTATTAGTAATAAAGTATGTACGTCGGTGGTAGAGGTAAAAACAGTTACAAAATGCATACTGAGGGCTGACTTCCAGAATAATCCTTTTGTGGGTTTTGAGGCATTTGCATGGTGAGGTATCAATGTGTATTCACAATGTGTATTTGTAGTAACATGATGTATATATGTACTATGCTGCCATTATTCTTTAGAGTCTCCCAAATGATGACTCTCAATTCATTCTTGCCGTATACACAAAGGCAAAACAAGCTTTTAAAATGTAGGCAAGAGGTGTGGACCAGATGTACAAGTGATTGACTTTGTGCAAGTCCTTGCACTGAGAAAGATAATCGAAGGAGCCAACACCAATAACCTGTCTGCAATGATAACCTTCATTGACTTCAAAAAGGCTTTCAATTCTATACATCAAAACAATTCAATATAGATCTTCAGGGCAAAGGTAACCTCACCAGACAGTGAAATAGAGAAAGAGGTAATTTTTCACCCCAAAATTTGAATCCGAGAACAGCTTAAGGCATGAAGCCTTTCTCAGGCATCTGAAAGCACACAATTCTAGGCAACAAGGGTGTTTTTTTTCTTTCACTAATTTTTTTTTTTGCAACTTCGATGACCAATTGCACCCAAATGTTCACAGGTTTATTTTATGCATGAAAAATGAAAGAACACGCCAAGCAACGCACATAATTCCATATATCCGTATTGCGTACTGTGTTATCCGTAAAAACTATGTGCATTGCTTGGCTTGAATTTTCATTTCAAAGGATTGTGCGCTCGGCATAATGCACTTCGCATGACAGACACAGTGATTACCTGCCTAAGCCTGGTTGTAAAGTAATTATTATACACTAGCACTTCACTTACATGTATTTGTGTAACTGTACATTCAGAGCTGGCCCAATTTCATAGAGGTGCTTAAGCAGAAAATATTGCTTCAAAATTTCCTGCTAAGCAAAAATTAGCAGGACACCAGTCACAGATGGTGTATGTGATATGGTGTTTTGGCTGGTAACCATTTTCTGGTAAGCATAGTTTGGGCATGCTGAGCTGCTATTTGTGCTTAAGCAGCTCTTTGAATTTGGGCCCTGGTACTGCTGTTAACACCAAATACATGTTCTTATTTTTGTTCTGAGACAACATCTTAAGTTATCTCAAGTGTAGCTAAGGACACCTTGAATACATGAACAAAATGTCAGCTTCCTACATTGAAAAAGTCAGTAATAACTCTTGGTATAATCTCATTTACTTTCTACATTTTTATAACTAATAGTAGAAACATTTGGGTGATTTTCCCCTCTGTTCAACACAAAAGGAAAAAGTACATTTACATAAAGTTGTCCACTTGAAATAGTGTACTTAGTATATTCAAAAAAGAAATTACATTAATTTTATAGACAGCTCAGTAAAGCAAGGTTACCTTAATACACTTGAGTTGCTGTTTGAATTTCAACTATGTTTAAAACTTGGTTGATTGGACTATAATACTAAATTATGAGTCTACCCTCAACAAAGTAAGAATCTGAATTGATAAATCAACTCATCATAATGATTTAAAAAAATGAAATTCATTAAATATCCTCAACAGTATCTATTCGGATTGGGCAAGAGGAGATCACATGGGCACGTTTTCACGTGCAGTATAAACTTGGTGAGGAATGTTTAAACATATGCATGGTGCGTAAGCTTACGCGGATGCTACATACTCGGTACTCAATGAAAAATCATCAGCAATACAATTTTACCCTTCGCGAAAAGGTGTCCTAGGCCGTTATCACGCTTTTTAAAGGGGCATTGTCGTTGTGATCATAGAGTCTGCTTGTGGCTGGGATATGGAAGCATGAACTCTCACCCAGTTTATACTACATGTGCACCCGTTGACTGTCACATCACAAACAAAAGCTTTAAAGGGTGCCGTCATTTTTATTGAGTGCGTTTGCAGTAACTTGGTGAGAGCTCAGAATTTATTGTCTGGCCACAGACTCGCTGTGATCAGGACGACAGTGCCCCTTTAATAAAAGTTTTCTTCAAAATGTAGCTCATTTTCCCTCTGTGATTTCCTTTCTTTACTACTGGTGACTTAGCCAAAATTATACTATTAATTCAGGTTTGTAAATAGAGCAATAAACTAAGAAAAATGTTTTATTTTTTTTTTTTTTTTTTTTAATATTTTGTATCGATTGCGGAACTGTTCACAAGTAACTTGTTTGCATTTCTACACATGTGTCACAAATGATGCACAACATTTCTATTTCCATATTTCGACAAATTCCTTGGTCTTAAAAATGTCCACAGTATTGCAGATATCTTTAGAAGTGTCCATACCACTTATGGATGGAATTTCTAGCAGTTGATTAGAACTAAAACCAACGTACAACTCCATCAAAGTTTGTGTAGTTTATCTGAACGAAACTGAACAGAGTTTCAAGATGGCGGCGATGAAAATGTGCGTACAGGACCAGAGATCATGAATTACAAAGCAAAATAAAATCATTCTATCTATGGAATTTACTGACACACAAAGCTACAATGATCTCATAAAACCTTTATTACATCTGTAAACTATAATTTGTTATTATATCGCAATTAAATAATGAAAAACGGCAGCCAAAATGACAAAAATTGTTGTGTTTGAAAAGTATGCGGGTTATGGGGGTAAGCTGTGTACAAAGTATACGGGACTGAAAGGGTTAATGTTATAGTCTTGTGAGCACTGATATGTAATATTTTTTAATAATGTTATTTCCAGAGTTTAAGTACACAAACAAACAAACACACACACCAACAAACAGAATAAATGTAGTACCTTATCTAATGCCATGGTGAAGACCTTATCCTTTCCCAGCGTTTGACTCACCATACTGCTATATTTAGTATGCAATGCTAAGATTACATCAACAAAGTGAGCATGGACCTATCAATATCAATATTAAAACACAAAAGATTAGGATCATTAAAATAATTAAAATCATCAAATATTATACACATTGATATAGCCTGTTCTTAGAATATAGCTTTTGTCATTTCAGCTGACATTAGGAAGTAGCATTTCCCTGCATAACAAATTGTGGTATTTTTATCAATGCTCTTTTTCTCTTTGAGGTTTAAGTGTTTTTCTTTAAGAGTTCTTCTTTTTGAAAGGTTTAACATAGAGTACATTCCTGATTGTTCTTGTTTTATTGTACACTCTTAACCACTTTACGCTGGGTGAGGTGTATACACATACAAATTTCAAAGACACAGGAGTCATGACTGGCAAAGCTGTTTTCAAAATGTCCTTTTGGTGTGGCGGTTGAAGTGATAACAAAACCGAAACATTTTGGGTGGTACGAGGTCAACAGCAAGTGACAAGTCAACACGTCTGGAAAATTAATAGTGCAGTGTGCACCATTCATGAACACTTTGTTTGCCCCCCACAAAGCGGTACAAAAGGTACTAGACTGCTCTAAATCTCCTTTTTACCAGAGATTATTGTGTAATCCAAAATGTTTGTCCTCTTGTCTGACAAACCAGAATTATGAGAGATCAATAGGCTGCCTTGATTGTTTTTGATTGTCCTCAGCATGGAATGTAAGTCCGAGATTCAACCATGCCATAGCAAAATATTGGCCATGGCTTATGGCCGACAGTCCGGACGAGTCACTGTGAACAAAAACCAAATTTTCTCAACAGAGAAAAATAAATCCGGTACATGACATGTATTGCATGTTGTATTTGTTTGCTTTACCTTGTTTAGTCATAATTTCTTTTTGACAAGGGCATTCTACAAATTTAAACAAATTTCTCCAGGTAATTTGATAAATTATCTTGTTGGCATTCCTGTACAGTAAACATGTAAATGATACAAACACAAGATGGTTCACTTTGTCACCAAGTACTTGAGCCTGTGAATAGAGGAATGTTTGCTGGAGGACTGTTTTTAATGTCATACACTGTATGTAAGTTAAGCAGTGTACCTCTCATGTGACAAACTTATGGTACATTTTCTCCAATATTTTGGCATAATATGTACTGTACACATTGTATTGTTACTTACATTGTCACCCTGTAGACTTGAAACTGACTGTAAACCTTTGTATGTTGAAGGATAACAAATTTTAAAATGAATGTCAGTTCAGAGAAATAAGTAACTTGACTAGATCATTACGTTTGTAGCACTACAATTTACAATCACAGTCACTTTCAATGCATAAAAGGGTTTTTGTTTGTTTTTTGGTTCATTTTATGTAATTTAAGCCACAGGTTTAAATATACTTCATGTTTCAACAAATATTGTAACCGTTTGTTTTGTTCCTTGGTAAGTCTATTTTATAGTACACTGTAGGGCAATTAAAACACTGAATGCAAATAAACTTCCTACAATCATACAAAATGTAAGGTTTGTATGCAAAATCAAAACCAAGTAATAAGCCACAAGGGAAACTGACTAGGTAATAATAAATCTATTTTTGGGTGAACAAAGAAAAATTGACTAGAACAGCATCTGAGCTACATTGTATCTAGCCCTATGTTTGGGGTCTCCCTATTTTGTCAATATCTTTGTTTGGGAAAGTTTTCTGACAAAAATTAAAGTAAAACCAACACAGAGCAGCCACATAACTTAGTGAATACGTACAACAGATGATAGCACTCTTGTCAATAAATTTGGTTTTATGGATTCAATACAACTATAATATACTTAATTTTATGTATACATCTATTAGTTTAATATTTTGGTGACCTTATTTGTTGAATATTTGTATATTATCAATTACTTACCCGTTTGCTTGATGTGTTCTTGTAATTCTGTAACCATGATATGAAGACCATTGGGTACTGGTTTTAGCAGCTTGTACATTCTTGCAAGATCTTGTAACAAAATATGACATTAATGCTTATTTACATACACTTTACAACTCATAACTTAAAAATGATGGATCTTTACTTAAGAATTTAGCATTTGAGTTAATAAATCCTCTGCAATGTGTAATTTTCCCAATTCTTAGTTAGGGTGTCTGTGTTAGGAACTACAGTTTCTATATCCAACAGTCTCATAAACTAATTCCACCATACAAAGTCTTGAAGAAAATTAGATGAACTTTATTATCCTGTACTAATTAAAATGTTATTTACAATGACAAGTTACAAAATGGTACAAAACGGTACATCTCCCAGAAGATTTTTTTTTTTTAAACATAATTTAAAAAAATCTAGACTGCCACAAAATGAGAGATACATGTATGGCAATTGGCTTTTGTTATTTAGTGTTACAGTCCTTTAGAGTCCATGGTAATTACCTTGCAGCATCTCAGTGCGAACCATATTCCTACATTCACCATGAAGAAAAGACATGTGATCAGCTACCATCCGTGTCCGACATTCATGCATCACTTTATTGTACGAACTAGGATGCAAGAACTTCCGACTTCTAAAATTTTCTTCTTCCAATCTTTGAAGGACCTTTTAAAGAATGAGAAATAAGATTTTGGTTTCCTTTCCTATTATAAATTTTAAACATTGTATTAAGTAGTGCTGTAAGTATATCAAATTTTCACTACCTTACACTGCCCCTGTAATTAGCTGTTTCGTGCAGCATAGCACAGCTCTTGTTTTCGTTAAAGTTTTTTTAAAATTATAAAAAAAAAAAAAATGAATTTGTATTTTTCAGACATTGAAATAACGCACGATTCATTCTAAGCGGCCTTTTGCATAGTTCCTAAAGAAACTTTCAGTGATGAAAGGCATTGGTGCAATAAGGCTCCGCAAACAATGTTGTCATGATGACGTCATCACCTGTCACGTGACGTCATCTTAAAGGTTTCTATTTTAAATATTTGAAAATCTGTATCAAATCAGCCACAAGAGACATAGTTTTCTGTTTGCGGGAATGTATAGGGATAAATTAGGTCTTCATTTTATTAACCTCACATGACCCCTACTTTCGGTCGAAACCGGAAGTGCCTTGTAATTCAAAAGTGTCTGGCAAGGGTGTGCATTTAAAAAAAAATACCGATGACGCCATGATACACACGAGGGCCATCTAGCGGCAGGTTGAAAACTGTTCAAAATGGACTTTTTGAAGATGTGTGTGGAGAAGTTTTGCGTAATCACTTCAAAATTTACACATGTATTGATTGTCAGGCAGCCATAATACGTGTGAAGTTTCAGATCAATGACGCTATCGGGGGTCACGTGACGCGGCATTAAAGGTGCCTTTTTTGAAGTCATATATCTCCCAATGTATAAGTTCGATCATGTTGAAACTTGGTATGTTGTTAGATATTGCTAAGTTCTTGTAAATTTTTAATTTGAAAATGTTATTGGCGAAACAGCTTAGCATTTGTGCACAAATGCAATTATGCCTAGTTATCATTTTGTTTATCTAAATATAACACAAAATTTACAGTGATGTTGTATGTAAAAATTTAGTAAAACAAGAAACGGAACTCCAGAAAAATACACACACAAAAGGGAAAAAAAGAAGGGCATCTCAAATGAGGATAAACAAACAAAACCATGAACAAGAAGAGTTATGTACATGCAGGTCAGGGCTGTATATTGTATAATAAACTAAGATTATCTGCAGGTTTACAGCCCTTTGTATAACAAAAGATGCAGACAGTAAGACAACACCAAACAAATTACATAATGCCTCATAAAACACTACAAAGAATAAACCTGCATATCATCAGGCCTTACTTATGGCTGTAAACATTTCAACTCCCTAGGCCTTTATAAGTCAATGATCTCTAGGCCTCACGTGTACACATTTTTAATGATAAAAAGCAATCATAGTGTCAAATCTATTTTTGCATACATTTTTAAAGGACTGACATTTTAACCCTCTAAGAGTCTTTCTCAAAATCTAAAAAACAACACAACACAACAAAAACCTACAAATATATTATGGAACAGAAGTAGTCAGGTGGAGACGGAGGAAAAAAGGTGGAGACGGAGGAAAAAAAGGAGCAGAATGCAGTCAGAAGAAAGAAAAGATGAACAAACAGAAGTAGTCAGGGATGAGACAGAAAGGGGCAGAGGAAGGAGGGTACAGCGAGTTTGCAGATGCAACCACAAATACAGGGGACAGATAGAAAGAAGGGTAAAGCAAAATTGGAAAATCAAAATTGGGAAAAGGAGAAATAATGAATTAGTGAATAAGAAAAAAATATATGGGGGGAGGCATCTGTGGGGGAAAAAAAGGCAAAGACAATAAATTATTTAATAATTATTCCCTTCTTGGATGTTCAGACCTTGGGGTTAAATAGTCGGGAGAACCCTACACCATTACAGCATGGTATCTTGGCTGGGACCCATTTTTACCTGCGGATTTGAGGTTTAATGTCGAGCTCAAGTCCACAAAATTGCAGTTCCTGGTTCTTGCCATAGTCTATCCTGTGGTACTTCTGTTTCAGGATTATTCAATATGAAAGTAGAATAAACAGCAGATGATTTGGATAGAAAACAAAAAACATTCCCACTCGTAAAACTTGCAGCACGCATACACGGTAGCAAGATAACTTGATCTTACATTGACCAACTTGACCATTGATGAACTGGACCATCTGTATGCTGATTGCAAAGATAAACTGTTCATTGAGACAAGTCACTTGTCAGACAAGTCATCAGATGTCACATGCACCTCGCTACCTCAAAATATTCATTGGATACTGCACATACATGGGTCTGTGTGTTCGTTTGCATTAAGCCTAGCATGAACATGACATCTCTCTTCCAGACCTGCCCAAAATCCGTAGCGTTACAGGCACTTTGCAATGTTTATCATAGTGTCGGCTCTGGCACCCATGTTCAACTCAGCGTCGCTCGCACGGAGCCTGCACAATTGAAATACACTGCAAAATGCAAATGACCAACTCAAACTCTCTTGTGAAGCATTTACAAATTTGGCAGCTCAAGTTCCTTGGGGACATACTCTGTATGCCAGATGATGCACCTGTCAAATTATAGGCCCAATATACACCACCCTATGATAAAAGAAAACCAGGAAGGCACATCATTTCTGACATATGTTTAATGCCTGCTTGGAGATAGTGAAGACATGCTGTGACCAGACCAAATCGCAACACTTTCCCAAGATCACAGTAATTGGAAGAAGCTCTGCAGCCAAAGGGTGATGATTAAGGTGCCTTAAACATGGCACCTTGTCTTGTGAGTAGTACCACTGGCATGGCTTGTGAAAGATTTCTTTCAACTCGTGATTGTTCTGCAGGTGTTACATGTAGGTCAACTGAAAGTTCCCTGTGGTATACATGTAGGAGGATCAAGGGGGGGTGCACTTCTGCCCAAACATAGAGACTGGGTGAGTGTCTGTAGGCCACTATGGGTTTCTTCTTCCATAGCATGGTGAAGGCGATTGTGTGGAGAATGTGTTTACCTCATATGAATCGGAGGGAGGGTTGAAGGTGACAACAAAAGGGACTTTAAGGTTAGAAGTCTTTTGTTGTTTTGGTCTTTTTCTGCAATTACTGATGACAACTTGTGCTCTGCCATGAAGAAGCAAGCCACTCAAGGTGCATTCCTGTACTTAAAGCAATGTCATGTTTTTTCAAGAAATTCTTGACGACAAAAGAAAAGCTGGTTTTAGTTAGAACATGTTCTATAAGGGATACTATGTCAGCAATGGGCAGTGCAGTGTGACCATTGTTAGCCAGGTAGCAGGCAGCAATCCTGTTATCATAAGGAATTTGTTGATGTACAGAAAGGACATGCCATCAAAGGTACCAATGACAGCTGTCATTGGATCCTCATTTTGAATACCTGAAACTTTTCAGAAGTCTGGAGTGTCATGAATATATGATAACATCTGGGTTGAAAACAAAAACGTAACCAGTTACTTATACTCACATGACCAACCTGAGACAAGACTTTCTATAAAAGGAGTGCGACTCACACTTTACCTCCCCTGCCCACAATTGATACTGAAGTCCTGAGACAGGGTGGAGGCATGTCCAGTAAACCTGCAGGGCAAGGCCCCCTTAGGTGTGTCTTTTGGGCTCTGCCTTTGTTTTTAAATGAATTATTCATAAAGAAGTTTGATTGAACAATGTAATTTGAATGCATCTATCATACATATGTTTTTTTTAAATAGGACCTATTTCACCAATCAACCATGTCAACATGTACAATTAAAGTAAATGTTTAATTACAGTGAAAATAACAACAGGATCCAGATCCAGAAAAATCACATACCTTCTCCATGTATTGTGAACAGTTATGGTTTTGTAGAAGATTTGCTGACTCTTTTCTGTAGTACTCTCCAGTATCATGTATAAGCTTTTCCTCCAAGAGGTCTTGGTAGAACTGAATACAAGAACAATTCAAAACTAGACCTTAGGTGTTTGTGAACAAACACAAAGCTGTTCCGTTTTGTTGTAATTTGATTAAACGCTCTGTATTAAGCTAGCAAACATCACAAAGATTATGACTTTATGACATGTGGTTCAGGAGATATGATTTATAAAATTTGAACTTCCTGTTTGGACCGGAAGGAAAAGTCAACATGGGGTCACGGTAACCCAAGTTCAATCTCCAATGCTCAAAGGGTCTAATACTGAAAAGAAATTGAAAATCGGGTGTGTAGTTCTTGAGATACGGTCCAACTTCCGGTTGACCCAGAAGTAAAGGTCATCAAGGGGTCACAGTAACAGAAAGTAAATTTTTAATGATCAATGGATCTATAACTGAAAAGAAATTAAAAATCGGTTGTGTAGTTCTTGAGATATGGTCCCACTTCCGATTGACCCGGAAGTAAAAGGTCAACATGGGGCCACGATAACCCAAGTTCAATCTTTAATGCTCAAAGGTCTATAACTGAAAAGAAATTGAAAATTGGTTGTGTACTTCTTGAGATATGGTCCCACTTCCGGTTCAACCGGAAGTAAAGGTCAACTTGGGTCAGTCACAGTAACCCATGGTTAATGTCCAATGCCCAAGGGGTCTATAACTGAAAAAAGTTTGAAAATCGGCTTTGTACTTCTTGAGATATGGTGCTGCAAAGATTAACTAATTAAAGCTTAATTACTGTAATTTGACACCTGATGCCATCACAGTAAAAAAAATGTGTTTTTCATACTAACAAATTTCATAAGGTACAAGATGGTTTGTAACTTATCCCAATCAAATGCCTTTTAAAAAAACCACCTTAACTTTTCATATCATATGTTGGTCACGCACAAATCCAATGGGGTGTGTACAAACCAATTGGTCCACCTTCGGTTAGGAATAAACAGCGGCACAATCTCCGACGCATTGCCGTGATTGCGCAATACAGAGTTTGTTTCATGGGGTCAGATTTACCAATCTTAAATCGTTAATTATCATGAAAGTATTATTTTAAATGGCCTGGAATAACTCTTAGTAAAAGCATTTGTGTTTTAAACTTGATTTGTGTATTATAATTAACTAAAATGTAACTTATTCTGAAAAGTTGTGTTTTAAACATGATTTTTATAGAGCCTCTGGTTTTGAACACAGATATAAAACGCGCAAAAAAGTGACGTCATGATGACGTGATGGCGAATGTTAGGCCAGAATGCACATCTACAATACAAGCCAAGTCCATAACTGAAAAAAGTTTGAGGGGGGATGTATACTTCTTGAGATATGATGGACACAAGATTGACTAATTAAATATTCACACCGCTGTCACGTGAATAATTAATAAATAAGTATTTTAATCTAATTACATCTAAAATTTAAGTCAGGGCATAACCTTGGTATAAAATTTGACTGGTGTTTTGTTTTCCTAAAATTGAGTTATGGCGGTCAGAAAAGTCACAGGTTAGGTCAATGGGGTTTTGGGAAAGAAAGAATAATAATACTGAAAAAAAAAAAAAATCTTGACGATTACAATAGCTGTTCCGACTGAAAGTCAAGAACAGCTAATAATCTTCAAAACAAAGTTATACCATTTTGTAATCACTTTAAAACATAAAACAGTGGTAATACTTGAACATCATCATCCCATTTTATTTGCCAAATTAAAAAAAATAAATAAAAAAATTGCCAACCTAGAATTTGGCTGGATATAGAATCCAATCAAATGTACCAACTATTATAGATGTATAAATGATACAGTTCCTTGAAGCAGAATGTCATAGAGTTAATTGACTCGCTCAGAAAGTTCATTATGTAGCATGCACTCATGGTGTCACGCCTCAATGGCCCGGTACAAACAGGGACAAAGGCGCTGGAATCAAGGCTTGAATTCACCCAATATTGGTTATAATAGAATGCTTATGTTTATTGTTTAAGGAAATTCAAAGACCAAAGGTCTATATTTGTAATAAAAAACACTGAATGCACTTTATTCATGCTGTTGCAGAATAGAATCACTCAGTGAAATCTGGCTTTTCTATTTCACTCAGCTTTGCCTACTGCGACAATGCACTCATATGGATCCAATATTTGTTTACTAATGTGTTATGAATTTCTGCCTTTCACATGCATGCTTTTCAGTAGAAAGGCATACATGTACATAGCATTTTTAAGTAAATTTGCAACTGGCCAGTGAAATCATTACAATAAGTATTCCTTTCTCATTGAATTTGTGCTATTTGTGCACGTGTTTCAAATGTTTCACATACATTTATCATATGAAGTCTTCTTGCATGCACTTGCATTGCAGATGGCGATGTTGTTGATATGTTCCTTATTTGACCACTAAAAAGCTAACAAAGCAGGGATCTAGATGTATTTTATACGTACCTGAACCTGGTCTTTTTGTTTATACTGCTCTACATCAACAAGTGAATTTATTACACTATGAAGTACAGTCTGATTAGTGTCTTCACCACATCGATCTCTGCCAAACAAAAACATCAAAACAATCAACTTAAGGTTTACACCTTTGACAGTTTAAAGTAGTTTTCATTTCAGTTCAATTCAGATCTGAATAAACATGAACATGTAACCTATTCCTTTTCTGACACATTACTTTTCCGACATAAATTGTTGCTGTCTTTTACCATACTAATAGAAATTGAACAAAAGTAATAATGAAACTCTAAACAGTTCTTGAAAAACTGGTTTGCTGTCATTTCAGCATGCACAACGTGTTTATCTTCTTAAAGGCACAGTACACATTTGGTAAAGACTCTGAAAATTAATGGCAATAAAAACTGACTTGGTAAGAAGTAGAGCAGCTTTGGGTAGTATAATGAATTTGGAGAAACTCTTAACTTTGAAGTACTACTGTTAAGGAAATTATAAAACTTTTTATTCCCCACAATTTGAATCTGAGAAGAGTTCTGTCAGAAACGCTTCTCAGATTATTTGTTCCTATGGGGAATATTCTTCCTGCGTGGAAATATTTGCTCCGTTTTGTTGGTGATATCTCAAAAACGCGTCCACCTTTTTAAGTGAATTTTTCACAGGTTAGTTTTATTGTATGTACAAACATTTACATAGGAATAACACAATCAGTAGGCTCCAATTACCAAACGTATGCAGCGCCTTTAAATTAATTAAATTCGGTTAACAATTTGTTTTAAGAAAAATACATTCTCACTGTCAAAATAGTTGACACATTCCTAAAATTCCAACATAAATATTGTATTAGGCCTATATCAAATTTGAGTACTATATGATACAACTTTGTATGTAACCTCTATATGAAACCCTTGTATGTTGCCCTTGTATGTAACCCTTGTATGTAACCATTGTATGACACCTTTGTATACATCCCTTGTATGCATCCCTTGTATGTAACCCTTGTATGTTGCCCTTGTATGTAACCCTTGTATGTTACCGTTGCAAATACCCTTTTGTTGTGTAATACATGGTTGTACCCGCAAGTTTACTATTTATTTGTAGTTAATTCTTATTACCACACCATGCAAAGCATCAAACACCACTTACATACAGATTGTTAATCCCAGTGATCATTGCACCCACAGGACCCACATGACAACCTCCCTAGAGAAGAACGTGAGGCCCTTAAGACTCTACGAGCAAGGAAGGACATCATCGTCAAACCAGCTGACAAGGGTTCTGCTGTTGTTGTCATGGGTTGTCAGCAATACATCAATGAAGCCATGAGACAACTCAACAACTAAACTAACTATAAACCCCTTGACACTGATCCAACATGCACCTTTTCAAAGGAGATTCAACAAACATTGGACTAAATGCATGATCGTAACCACCTCTCCAAGAAAGCCCACAAGTTTCTCTTCCCGGTTGACTGTAGAACAGCGAGATTTTACCGCCTTCCCAAGGTACACAAGCCAGACAATGCAGGAGACTCATCATATCTGGCACTGAGAACATATCTCTTTTTGTTGACAGTTTTCTCAAGCCGTTAATGCCACAGATTCCATCATATATTCATGATACTCCAGATTTCCTCCGTAAAATCTCGGGTATTCAGAAGCAGGTCCCCAACACAGCTATCATCAGTACTAGCAGTTGGGACTTTCCAAAGGACCCAAGCAACAACAGAGATCCAAGGGGAAAGTTCCTTTTGTCGTTACTTTTCACCCCTCACTTCCTCCCATTCGTAAAATAACCAGTTCTAACAAAGGATATTCTTCACACATCAGATCGACTCCAACTGCTGTACAGGAAGAACCCATAGTTGCCTACAGACGCCCACCCAGTATCAGGGATCTCATCGACTGGGCAGAAGTCCCCCCTTTAATGATAATGTCAATCCCCTATGCCACAGGGAACTTTTAGGTGTTCCAACACTTCCAAATGCATTGTTTGTAGACAACACACCAGGGAACTAGACTCCTTCACTAGCCATAAGACAAGGGGTCATATCACCTGCACCACCACTAATCTCATCTATCTAGTATCTTGCAAAGTTTGTGGTGTTCAATATATAGGTGAAACAAGAACTACACTCAAGAGGCATTTCTATGCCCACAGATCCACAGTCAACACCCAAAAGCTGGATACACCTGTAGGACATCACTTCAATCTTCCTAGTCACTCCATTTCTGATATGATTTTACAGGGCATTGAAGCACTAGGTAACCACAGAGAAACTGTTCATCTGAGTAGGAAAGTTGAAAGCACTCTGCTAGGGTCAAAACGCAGGCCATTAACTTTTATTTATACCACAGGTCCTTTCAGTTGGTAAGCTGTTTGCAAAAATATTGTCAAATGATCAGAAGTTTCAAAATATGGTGTTTACTGTACTTACTTGTCTATCTCTCTAAGAAGTAAGTCTTCAAGGTTCTTCCTTAATGGTTTGATCATCAGTCGCTTCCATATATCGAGGGCCAACTGCAAGTACAAAATTAGAAATTCAAGTTATGGTTATCACTCCGACTTCCCAGTGTGTAGCTTACACAGGCAGGCACCTACATGTACCTTAATATGCTTCATTTTAACCGAACAAAGACAGATTCTGAAAAAAATGCCTTGTAGAATCCCTCTGTGGGGGTTATTGTTTAACCCCTGATTCCAGACCTTTGTCCTGTTGTTGTACGAATGTGGCCAACAAGAATGGAAAGGCCGCAACTATTGTTGTCATCATATTCGGCTCAATGGGAATTAAGTCTCTTCCAGCATACCATGACAGATTTTCAGCCCTGGCTCACACCGAAGGTTCTGCGGATCACAGTGAGTGCCTACTCAATTTTCTCACATGACAACATGGAATCCCCGTGCTATTATGAGAACCTTTGTTGTCTTTCTTTTGTCAAGCAAGGGTTTCATTGTGGCAATGATATTTTTCAAAGGAAAAATTATTACAAAAACAAATGTTCAGAATACCGATGTGAAGTGGTTAAACTCTGACATAACAATCTCGAGTACGTGAGGTCCCAAAGCTTGATTGCTATCGCCCCTCTTGTATTCCTTTTTTAACTCAGTGTGACTTAAATGTACAAAGCTCCTCATGTTTATTGACTTATTATGCTGATGATATAGCTCTGACAGGTATATTAAGAAAAGAGGATTATTTTACAGTGTAAAAAAAGTAAGATTTCACTTTCACACAATGATCATCGCAATAAACTCAAGCGGTAGCAGATAAGGCAAACTGTGTGATAAGACGCAGTGATATTTTGGGTCTTTTGAAAGTCAGATAAGAAGCGTCTTGTACGCAGGAAATTACGGTATATAATTAACTTTGATCAATTTGTTAATTGATGTGCCAAGAATCTCTTAATTCTCAATAATAACAAATTTAAGTAAAACTGTTTTTATTTTTCTCAAAGAACAAACAGATTGTGCAACCTTTTCAAATTAATGTTATATCTGTTAAAGGAATATCTTGAATTGAAACATGTAACTTGTATCTTGATAGCCAGGTGAACTGGAATTCTAACACATCAAAGGTTTATAAAGAGCTAATTAGGGGTTACATTACCTCAGAAAACATTCATCTTTTTATGTTAACACAAGGGTTTTGTACACTGTTCAACAAGAGTGCTATTCAATCAATTGGTTTAACTATCTTACTGTCCATAACGGAAAGAATTACAAACCCATTGGAAAAGATGGCAGTGGAATTACAGGTGCTGCTATGGAAGGTGTTCAGAAGCTAGTTGATAATAGCCTTTGAGAAAATTCAATTGTATGCAGGATTTAGACAGCACAGAGTAACACAGTGCTTTTATAATTATCATTAGTGTTGGGCAAAAACCAAAGTAAACATAGCTCTTTACCCTGTTGCAAGACTAACGTACTTCTGCTGGGTTTGGAAAAAATGAACCCTGTGCTTTATGATGCATCTGTGTAGGGCTAACTCCAAATTAACATTTTGGACACAGCAACCGTTTCACATGTAACGTTTCTTATTGTAAGTATTTACTTCACCGATATCCATGAGTTGCTCCTCGCCAGTATCCAACATGAAACCAAATGTTCGATCAGCTTCACTCATTTTCTGTCTCTTTATAAACTGCTGATTTAGGTAACTATAAGAAAGCAACAGAAAAAAAACTTTGTTAGCAAACCACCAAGTAGGCAACTAACACCGGTTGCACAGTTGCATTAGATTAGAATGCAATTGAAACTCAACTTTACTCATTGCAAAATTGTTACTGAATTTCAACTCATTATGCAACAAAAGACTTTTTGAAAACCTCAACAGAGGGCGTACTGGGTAACTTTTATTGTCCTGTCCCCTTTTGTCAAGATGTGAAGTGAGAGGTCTGCAGTACAGAGCATCTGGCATAGCCACTCCGTCAAACTGATTGTTAAAATTTTACAATTCTTGACATGTCAGTTTGAGGGGCAAGCCAGTGAAATATGGAAAGAATTTAGGTGAACAGAACAAAACAGCAAAATTTTCAAACCCAACCAAGTAACCTGCACTTTGTTAATAGGCTGGTCTGGAGCACAGACTTCTGTTATGTTTTTTTATAAACAAATCATTCAAATTCATGATTTTTCACTAAATTTATTCGTATAGGACTTATCAACCTGTTAATTTATTCATCTTTTAAGTAAAACATTATGTGCTATTCAAATTAGTATTTATCAACTGTCTAAAGAATCGGTTAAGTACTCTTGTGATATTGTGATATGAACATAATGTTTGGTTTAAAAAAGCATGAATTTGATTTTAAAAAAGACATTTTGAATTCTGTCATTTCTGTGTGATCTGTGAGTACAGGAGATGATGTTGTTATTGATATAGTCTTCACGTCAGTATTCTGAAAAAAGTTCTACGCCAACCCGCGATATTATTTTTAAAAACTTTTTTGGAGCTTCTTGAGTAATAATTTCTTTTGGAAATATTGTTGCCACAATGAAACCCTGACTTGACAAAGAAAAGACAACGAAGGTTCTTATAATTAGCACCAGAAACTGATGTTGTCTGAGAAATACGAGTAGGCAAACGATTACTCAATGAGCTCAAAAAAGTTCAGAAAATAATACCCAAGAGGGCACAGACAATTTTTCAGAATACCAATGTGAAGTGGTTAAGGTAATGTGTTTTTTTGTCTTCAACACATTAAGTCTTTAATAACCTGTGATTAATGCAGAATTAAAGTTAACTAAAAAACAAGCTTACGAATACAATTGGTCCAAGTAGCTGGCTCCTTTACTGTATTCTTCCCAGTGACGATGATAAATGGACAAAAGTCTCTCTCCAGCTTGACTAACTTCCTGTCAAAATTTGAAAAAACATATCAATATTTTTTAGACTCAAGCATACAAAAATGAAAAAAGGGAAAACATCAAATAAAACACAAAAACAAATATTCAAAAAGGTAAAGTCATCCATACCTTGTGTAATGCTTCTATGTGTTCTTCAAGAAAAATCTTGGTTTCTTCATACAAGCGGTTACTATGTGGCTCAGGAAAGGCTACACACAAAGCATACACATCACTGACATTACTGTCTGTTAAGGATTGTTTGTTCATCATTAGAATGTAAGCAAAGTGCAAAAAATACATGACAAAATAGTTGCTGTATATAATCATTTAACAAGTTATTTATGGAAAAAATCCCTGCAACTTTCTTTGTGTTTGAGACTGTTGCATTCGTTTAAAAAGGATTTACATGTTCAAGATTAGTTGTAATGTTATCATACTCATACATATGTTTTGTGTCATAAAATCTAACATCCCAGTGTTTGAAAAGTGTTATTTTTATTTTGGCTGCAAGGTCGACTTGTAAACCCTTACAAGGTGCTACAATCTCATAACTAAAAACCACATGTAGCTCAACATGAATACAATGTACAATAGTAACAATTGAGTATCTATTTGATCACCAACATTGTGTAACACTACATGTACATGTCAGAGTAGTCGAGTCCCTGTTGTCTGAGTCCGAGTGCATATAGTCTGAGTCTGAGTCCAAGTTTAAGTCCCTATTGTCAAGTCCAGTTTGAGTGATCCAAATCCATGCCAAGTCCAAGTTATCTGAATCCGAGTCCTGTTGCAAGCCAAGTTGAGTCGAAACTGAGTCCTATTGTCAAGTCCATTGAGTCTGAATCTGATCCTGTTTCCAATCCAAGTTTAGTGATCCGAGTCCTGTTGTCCAAGTCAAATTTGAGTCTGAATCCGAGTCCCTTGTCCAATCAGTTGAGTCTGAATCCGAGTCCTGTTCAAGTCCAAGTTTGAGTCTGAATCCGAGTCCCTGTTGTCCAAGTCCAAGTTTGAGTCTGAATCCGAGTCCCTGTTGTCCAAGTCCAAGTCTGAGTCTGTATCCGAGTCCCTGTTGTCCAAGTCCAAGTTTGAGTCTGAATCCGAGTCCCTGTTGTCCAAGTCCAAGTTTGAGTCTGAATCCAAGTCCCTGTTGTCCAAGTCCAAGTTTGAGTCTGAATCCGAGTCCCTGTTGTCCAAGTCCAAGTCTGAGTCTGTATCCGAGTCCCTGTTGTCCAAGTCCAAGTTTGAGTCTGAATCCGAGTCCCTGTTGTCCAAGTCCAAGTTTGAATCTGAATCCGAGTCCCTGTTGTCCAAGTCCAAGTTTGAGTCTGAATCCGAGTCCCTGTTGTCCAAGTCCAAGTTTGAGTCTGAATCCGAGTCCCTGTTGTCCAAAACCAAGTTTGAGTCTGAATCCGAGTCCCTGTTGTCCAAGTCCAAGTCTGAGTCTGTATCCGAGTCCCTGTTGTCCAAGTCAGAGACCCTCATGTCCCTGTAAAGTTAGTTACGATCCTCTCGACAGTCATATGGCCAATATTTCTACAATTTTATCCAGCCATTTCTGTCAGACTGGTGACCAGATTTACTTAATTTTTAACACTTTAAATGGTGAAAACATACATTAAGGACACAGGGTTAATCTCCAATGTGTAATAAATTGATTTAGAACACTTACTGACAGACTTGAACTAGCCCAAACATCTGACGTCACACCTCGAGTCACATAAATAATGCCAGATACTGGCCATTAGAATCCGCTGGTTGCCTGCCAGTTGTACCTTTGACCTTCCATGCCATAACACTGTACATACATGTATACACACTCACTCATGTGTGTAGAATCAGTCTAGTTGCATTTGTCTAACCAATGAAACCTTTGGGTTTGTAAGACTAGTGCCTGTCTTTACCCTTGTAGACATGAATAAGACCATAACCCTGACATACATCGTGGTCTGGCGGTTGAAATAAACAGGGTCCGTTCTTGTTATGCAAAGGCCATAGGCAACGCATCGATGGAAAGAAATTTTTATGTTTACTATTGTATCAATTACTATAAAGGAAGCTAAAGTTGCGAGATTTAAAAAAAATTCCCGGTCTTGAGCCGAGTCACGCAGAGTTCCAGAATCGAGTCCGAGTCAAGGTGCTTCAAGATTTGGACTTGAGACTAGACTCGAGTCAAAAGACCGGCCTCAAGTCTTCCAGCACTGCTATATGTACCTTTAGGCATGACAAAAAGACCTCTTTTATATTTCCCAATTATTGTACCAGCTATTACACTTACTGGATTTCCAAAAGTTTGATTATTATTGGTATCAAAGTTAGCCATACTATCATTTTACAATTTTAATTTCATACAAAAGTACAGTGTACAATAGTACATGTTCCTTATACTATAAGAAAAATCTCACAAGACCCAAAGTTTTCAAAAGGATACGAGAAACGATCATTCCATGTTTTCCTCTTGACATTTCCCAGCTGTATGACTCCTTTTACAGTCTTCAGTAACCTGTCCCAAGTTTCATCAAAGTTGACAACCCTAGGTTTCAAAGACATCACTACAGCGTTCCCTTTAAGATACTCAGCTGAAGAAATTTCACTGAAAACAAAAGCAATACAGGATTCAAATGGAAATCAACACAACAAATGAACCAAGTACAGAATTTGCTAATCCCCTGACATTTTGTTAAGTAACTCAGCTAAGATTCATCAGCCCTCAATTGGGACCACTTTGCTTAAGAGTCATTTCACGTAAATACTTGACATACATGTGTCCACAGTCAAAAAGTCAATGTTTTAATACTTTGTTGTTCAGATGGAAGGACTTGAGGTGCAAAATAGACTTTAAAAATCATGACATGGCCTGTTGCCATAGTAACGTGCCATTTTGAGTTTTAAGCATTACTGATTTTTAGCTTACATTTAAAAGTGCAGCTTACCAATTGCAAAAATATATCACAAACCCATTTATAATTACAAATTATCATCTTTGACCTTACCCAAGAAAAAAAAAATTGCTTTAAAGGCCCTGCACACTATTGGTAAGATCGAAAAACACAATTTTCACAGATTCACACATAACTTACATGATTTAAAGTAAGTAATGGTAGAAAGGGTTCCTTAAAATATTTCTGCCTAAAATGCTATCGTTTCTGAGAAACGAGTAAAACAATAGTAATTATCGCGCGCAATAATTTGAAAAAACAGAAAACACATAAGATCTCTTTTCACTATTTTCTCGTGACCTCGATGACCAATTAAGCTCAAACTTTCACATGTTTGTTTGTTTATGCATATGTTTAATCACACAAAATGTGGACACTGATTTTGAGTTGTTACCAAAAGTGTACAATACCTTTAAGTGTAATCCTTGTGCTATTTTTAGAACATGCATTAAAATTAGAGCATGTACAGTATTTAGAATTGGCAAAATTGACATTTATACCCTATATTTGCCCTTCAAAATGTCAACTTGCCAGGGGTCACAGAATTTTGTACTTTCGATTGATCAGGGCCAATATTGGCCTTTTCATACCTGGTGAAAAAAACTTGGGCAATTGTATCCTGTTGCCTCAAATATGGTTAATTTTCCAACCACAGGAAAAGTGCGTTTTATGATTTCCCTATTCGAATTAATAATACACAATACATTTTTGTTTAATTATGAATCTGGCTATCTCTCCCAGCCAGTTGAGTAAAGATTACATAGTACATGTAAGTATAGTATATCATGCCTGTCCACATTAAGTTCATGGGTTATTGTTTCCACAAGACAGTTTTATTCATATTTAAATACATTGTGTGTCACTTTTTTATGAGTTGACCCATGCAGCCTTCCCAGAGTCTCCTTGTTCTCGATCCTGCCCAATGTAAACATCTAATTACCAAAGCAAAAAAGAAACAAGATTATTTTGCACAATTTTGTTTCCAAAACACAATACTATGGCCAAAAAACACCTTTTTCTGTATAAACCAATAATGTAAACGCACCATGTTATGCAATCATAAGGGATGAGCAATCCCCACATCAGAGGTGATGAGCAAACAATACAAAAAGTAGTTCACTGAGGCACATTTTCATTTTGTGCAATTTGGCTACATGTAGGTGAACTTTTAAATATAAGCTAAACCATCTTTTAAAGGCCCTGTACACTATTGGTTAGATCGAAAAACACAAATGTTCACAGATTCACACAACTTACATGATTTAAAGTAAGTAATGGTAGAAAGGGTTCCTTAAAATATTTCTGCCTAAAATGCTATCGTTTCTGAGAAATGAACAAAACAATAGTTTTTATCGCACGTGATAATAAACTCGATGTTTGAAAAACAGAAAACACATAAGATCTCTTTTCACTATTTTCTTGTGACCTCGATGACCAATTGAGCTCAAATTTTCACAGGTTTGTTATTTCATGTATGTGGTTAATCACACAAAACATGAACTTTGTTTGCGACTGTTTTGTCAGCTCTACCGATCCTGTATAATACCTTTAAGACCCCAAAATTTACAAAAAATTCCCAAAACACAAAATGGCATGTTAGTATGGCAATGGGCTATGCATGTATTGATTTTATAGTCTATTTTATACTGGCACCCAAAGTCCTTTCATCCTACAATTTTTTTTTTTTAATTGACCTTTTTTACCGTGGACACATATATGTCATGTATTTACATAAAATGAATTTTGACAACCTGCACAAGTATACATGTTCTATGGTTTCCCTACAAAATTGTGTGTAGAGTAGCTTTGTGATTCATTAAGGGCTTTACAATCTGTAGTAGTACATTTTTGTGTGCAATTGTGTAACAGCAAAAACTGAAAAAGTTGTCTGAACTAATAGTGCCATTGTTTCACTTCCAAGGTAACAGCAAAAACTGAATAAGTTGTCATACTTTCTTGTATGTCAATTCAAATAATGAAAGATGGGGTGCATTAAACACGAACATGTCAAAGTATCCTTTAACTCAGTGGAAAGCACACTTTGTAAGAGGGGTGACCCTGCAGTTGGAGGTCAACATTCAAAAATCAAATAAATTACTAGAAATTTTGTGTATGTTGACTTCAGTGGAGAAAAAAACAAACAAGATTTACAGATTATGTATAACAGAAAAATAATTGATAGGCCCTATCAATATTCTAATAGGAAATTGGTCACAAACCTTATAATCACTCTTTATAAATACTTTCTTTTAATGTGAACTTCCTGTTTGAATTGGAAAAAAAGGTCAAATGGATAACATTAGACGCGAACTTCTTTACATCAAAACTACACAACGATTGTCAATTTATCATTTGTACATGTAGTCCATTAAACCATACTAAGTTGCGTACTGTACATGTATGTAATTCGATCTCCGATGACGTAACTTGTTTTAACAACTTAATTTGCTACAATAGGCTATTATCTACTAAAGTTAAATCCCAATGTATAATCAAAGTACAAATTAAAAATATAGCGTTTACTTTTAAAAGTTGCTTAGTTGAATTTGCCATGTCAGAAAACATACTATTAGACACTAAAATCATTAGAATCGGATGTTGGTGAATTTGACTGCCAGTCAAAAGTGCGTTGACCTTTCAACGTTTTTGACCATAGCGCCCTCAAGTAATTTGATATGCAAATCGACACAATTGGAATATATTTGAACTTTGACCACTGTATGACCTTTGCTGACCCCTCCTAGAAATGCATGACATTTTTAAGGGGGCAGCCCAAGTCAAAATTGTTCGGTATTCATCAGGGAACACAAAAACACTTTCAAACCTTTGTTCCCAGAATTTGGTCACGGGACCTACAGGCTGGTCTCCTACTATATGGACCTACATGTAGGTCTAGGTATTTCTGGTGTTACTGTATAAACACAGGAAAAAACAAGAAAACTACAGGAAAACTAGAATTAAGTGTTTGTCGAAACAAACACTAGGTGTTCGGGTATCATTAGGGTAAAGTGTTGAATTATTGTGCTAGCTATTTCATTAAATCGATGAAAAGATTGTCGTTTTCAGCAAAAGAGTACATTATTTAATTTGTCACGAGAGGGCACTGTTGACGTCGTTATCTTTAATGTTGAAGGTCTAGGGATAAAATTTTATTTTATACAAAGATAACATGTCAAAAATCCAGATGATATTGTTTTCAGACCTCAATACAAGGCTCGGGAATATTTTTCTTCATTCAACTTTCGGTTGTGACTGGAACACAAGATCAAATGTGGTCACACTCAGTGTAGCGTTTGTTCATTTTTAAAAGCCCTCTCTAATGATGTATAGATTGTAAAAATCTATCGCAAGGTTCATGAGTTTTTCAAATTATTATAATTCATGACGTCATCAAAGTGGTGTCTTCTACTAGTGAAGAGTTAACTATGTGAGAAATTTAAAGTTTGTGTGAGCTTGGGAAGTGTGACTTTGTTGGCCGACGAAAACGCTTACATCTGGCGTTTGTGTGAATTAGACTATAGCCTAATGCCAAATAAGGCTTCGTGGACTTTGAACATTCTGATCAGTGGAGCGGAACAGCCAGCCACAGTGCTTTTGCATTAGTGTAAATGTGGGTCAATACATACGTGGGCTTTAAAGTCCAATTTCGACCAGAATTTAAATTGGTATTGTACCTGTGCAAATGTTTGAGAAAGGTCAAGGACCTTCAACCTGACGTAAAAGTTTTTACTAAAGTGTAAGTAGTTCTTGAAATATGAATTTTTGAAATTTTTAACTTCCGTTTTGAACCGGAAGTCAGGGTCAATCAATGGGGTCATAGTGTTTGTTAAGCTTTTAAAGACTTCTCCGATGATCAATGTGTATTGTTAAAATAGCTTCTGTACTTCTTGAGTTGTGATTTTTTCGAAATAATAAACTTTGATTTATTGCATTTCAACAAGTGATGACATCATCTTTCATGACGTCAATAGGGGCCCCTACTACTTATTCATTTTCATGTTATACTCTAACTACATCAAACATGCAAAGTTTCAAAGAGGAATTTGAAAAAAATAAATATAAAAATGAACAGATGTCCGGCTGTTGCCTGAACACCTACTAATGAAAAACTACAGGAAAACAAAAGAAATTAATTATCAGTAAGCCTTCCCAAACCACGCAAAAATACTGGCAAGCAGTTTCAAATCATAACAAAAATCAAAGTTATCACTGCTTGCACTGTATTCAACTTCTCCAAGTCCTCCCTTCACAAGAGAGATTTAAGCTACAAAAAAAAGTACAAGCTCTTTTATTAACGCGCAAGAGTAATGCTGCCTGCATTCTGATGGGCAGGGCTTGTTCTCTATCATTTGTGGTAATAAAGAATACGGGAATAAGTATCTGATCACACGAAATTGCGTTTGGGCTGTTTTCAACTTCTCCAAATCCTCCCTTTCATTGCTGTACGTTCTGGTGCAAGCTCAAATCATTAAGCTACACGTTGTGTATCCATGTCTTGAAATTGCTTGGCGTGTACTTTCTTTTGTACGCATTGCTCACTATGTATTACACACAGTGTATGACGGACACAAGGATTTCCGGCCTGTATAAAAGTGTGCACCATTATGATTACACTTGCGCGTTATGGTTAAAAAGAGCTTGTAAAGGGAGGACTTGTAGAAGTTGAATACTGTACAAACAGTGATAACTTCGGATATTTATTCACATGTTAAATGCTTGCCAGTGATTCGTTTAGTTTTGGAAGTTTTTCTGGTGTTTTGTTGTTTTCCTGTATTTTCTTGGTGTTGTCACAGTACACCGCAGTAACACCCAGGTTTTTCAAAGGACAACAAAACATTATTAGGTTCAAATTAAAAAGACACCATCTCTACGAGTATTCATCTGCTCAGCAAAAAGAAATTATATAAATAACTGCATTAAGCCTTGTCATTTTGGATTTAAAAAAAGTTTGGTTACCGATTCACTGTGGCTGTGGTGCACTGTAAGTCATTGGTTGAGGGAGTATCTGGATTCTGGGTATTGGCACAGCAAAAAGTGAAAATGTTGATGCAGCAATGAATCGACTAGGGCTAGGCCTATGTATGTATCAATAAATCTTATTTTGTGATAAACAAAAATCAGATTCAGACTTACGTGTTAAAAACTGTTATGATGGTGTTACTACTACTACTAGTACTATACTAGTGTACAGTAATAGTGTATGGTGTTGGTCTTGGTTAGACCTCAGTCAGCAGACTCAGCTGCTCAGGCTCAGCCCAACCTGCTATAGTGCTACAGTGCTAGTGCTAGCGAGAAGATTCGGTGCACACACACGCAAAAAGAATCAAAAAATATCTTCTCACTTTGATTTTGAAGGCAAACAGCAAATTATTTTGTCAAAACAACTTCAACCATGACGTATATTACTATACTTTTCTTTACTTCACTTAGAATAAAAACTTGTTCTCTAAGTTGGGTACTGTGACTGTGCAGTGTGTGCCGTGTAGGTCCTCCATGCAGCAGACGTACCCTTCACGTACAAACTCCACGTACTGTATAGGCAGTGTGGTAGAGAGCTGGCTACTGTTTTTTTGAGCTGATCAGGAAGAAACAGCGTGAATGGCGCCCTCAATATTCAGTAATGGAAAAAACTTAACATTTGGTATGTGTTACGGTAAGTGGTCAGCCTACCACTTCACCATCAGTATGTTTTCCAACACATTATTCGAAAATTGGACGTCAGAAAGTATCGTGTATCGCGGTCTCACTTGATTTAAGCCAACATTCTCCCCGTATTTTTCCCATTTATTTTGTAAAATTTTTACACGAAACCAAAGTTGCGAGGGAAGCTCAACACCACTTGTAATGGTAAGAAAAAAAAATGTATGCACCAATATAAACATAGTCATAGAAGTGAAACTGATATTTTGCAGACTAGACAAGACCATCATCTCATGACCACCATGTAATTACAAGACTGACACTACCATGACTACTGTCACTGAGTACAGTGTGACCAGTCCACGGTGGGACTGAATGAGTATTGATTTGAGCAATACAGCTGAGGAGAGACAGAGAGTGGAATGACACTGTCACTGAGTGCGTAAAATAGCCATTGTCCATGGATGGTGTGTGACCATCCATGGTCAATTGAGGTTCGTAGAAATCTAGTATTTATTTTAATATACTATTGACTAGACCCAGTTACTGGGGCGCTGTACTCCTTTTCGAAAATGTTGACGTTATCGGTCGTACGACTAACTTTGGAGGTCCATAACTAAGACAGTAAGCATGGTAAGACAAAGACTCGGTCAGTAAGAGGGGACTGTGTGTGACTGATACAGTAATAGTATTACTGATATTGATAGACAACGGTCCCAACCAATCCCAACATTCACACTCTTTCAATGTGTGTGTAGTTGTAGTTGAACATGTTGAAACATGATTCAAAACTTGCTTTTCTTGATGTCTATATTTTATATTTTGTAACAGCATCGACAGTGAAAGCTTGGCTAAGTATACTTCACGCAAAAGCGAATGCAAAGCAAATTACGAGACGCAAACAATCTGGTACGCTGTTTTCCAATTGTAACGCAAGGATTTTGCTTTGCTTTCGCAATACGTGTAAAGTATGATTGAACCTAGCCCTGGAGGGCGTCAGTGTCCATTTCACTGTGTCCAACCTGGGCTAGATTGAACCAGGTTTTTACACTTGATGATAGGTAATGGGTTGAATATGATAAATGACAGGTGAGGTCAATTCTTACACAAATATTGATACATAGCGTTAAATCTGACTACGACGATCTGTCTTGCTGTCTTGTCTTGTCAATTACTGCACAAACGGCTGCCCTTGGGCTACAAAACTTGGAGACCTCATGAATGCAAATTGCAAGCTCCTACTTAGAATATTTATTTTCAAGGGGTGACTTAAAAATATTGGTTTCAGTGGCTGATTTAACTCGTTGTGGTGGGAGTGAGTTCCTGATTGTTTGTGCTTGGGTATTAACTCTTGAGGTCTCGGACTTTGTTTGGTGAGAGGGTATCACAATACCTTTGTAGCACTTTCACGGTTATATGCGCCATCTTGTTTAAGAGGCTGATTTGTTTATTTCAAACACTCCTTTCTGCTGCCTGCTGTGACTCGGTACTAGAACTTAAAGTTCAAGAGCAGAGCCTCAGACGGGAATGAATGTTCAAAGAAAACAATCTGCCTTGAAGAAGATGGTGCATATTACTATGAAGTTGCTTACAGCCTGATTTTGCAGAGTTGTTGGTCTTTGTTGCACTGAGGATGGATATGGAAGTTATGAGTTTCTTATTTGTAAAGCTATGGTGCTACATGTATGGTGCGGTGTCTTTGAAGTGTATCCTATTTGGGGTCAAAGAGCTTTTCAGTGCTACTGGCACAGCTGGTCTTAAATGGGCAGTTCCACACTAATGGGCACAAAATGTATGTTGTGTATTTTTGTCTGTGTCGTTCAAAGGCATGAGGATTGTGGTTTTTAGATAAAATGTAATGATCTATATACGTGTACATTTTAGTACTTAAAGGACACACTGGCTTTGTTGGGCTATTTGGGCTACAAAATAGACTAAAACATGACTCCAAAGGTCTTCCCAGAATGGAGAAGAATGGTTCCTAAAATTGTTGTCTACCATGCCTCTCTTACAAAGTATAAATCTTTTGGCTCTTTATTGAGTGTGGAATTGCCTATTGTACAAATCTTGCTGCTCTCAAGTTGACTTTTTCAAGGTTATCTTTGTGTGTTTTTATTGTGCATAATTACTAGTATTACCTCCTTGGGATTATGACTTATGAAAGAAATCAAGATTCTTGTTGAACAAAATGCTGATTTTACAGACCAAGCTTTGGTTAGTGAATAATAGAATGTGTCTAATTCCTGTGTAAAATAGTTTTGTGAGGAAAGTGCCTGGCTTATCTGGATGGAATGTCATGGTTATACTCGGAACAAAATTGCAACCATTTAAATCACTTTTATATTATGTACTTTTTTTCAACATAAGAAACACCGCTGTGTTTTGGTTTCCTGAGGCCTCATCTCATGCACTGATTAAAAGTTACCGTACTTGCGATAATCATAACCCTGGATACTCCCAGCATTTTTAATATTACCCAATTGGGTTTGTTTTAACCTGTAAAAACCTTAAGACATGGTTCATTGTAGGTCTTAAGAGATGGGACGAACAGCTGCGATTATTGCAGCTAATGTTATCGAAGAGTTACATAACAATATCACTGATTTTTTTATTTTTTGTTGACAGATTGTGAACAAATTCGTCCAGCAAACTACATGTAACAACAAGAATTTGATAGTGGTGTGAGATGCAGGATATGAAGCGATGGCTAGCCTTCATCTGCGTTGTTTCTGCTATGGACTCATTGTGTCATCTATTACATGGGCTATCATCATTTATATGTTTTTAGCTGAAGTAAGTCATCGTGAACATGATGCTGTACAAGGCAGCAGGCGTTTTCCCCATCGATTGGTCGTCAACCATAAACTTACAAACAATATAGAATTAACAGCTGAAGATCTTTCCAAAAATGATGATATTTACAATGACTTTATTAACAAAAACCTTATAATTAAGCAAGTGAACATTTCAAGTGACTTGAACCAAAAACAAGGTATTGGCCTTAAAGGTAGTGATATAATTGATTTAGGAATAATAAAAACAGATGCAGATAGACAATTGCGTGATGAAGGATTCAGAAAACATGCTTTTAACGAGCTTGTCAGTGCGCGAGTTGGAAATCATCGTAATGTCACAGACACTCGAAATCCATTGTAAGTATAAACTGTATGTAACACATTACACATAATGTCATGTATGTCGTTTAACACTGAATTATACTTTTCAATGTAAAAGGAAACATGTATGTAAATTATGAATGGTGTCCAACTGAGGTGATTTTTTTTCTTCAGTTTTTGGTGTTGAGTTGCTTTGACTTCCCTATTTACAAGTATGAATCTTCCTTTTAATATTGCAATAGGATAAACTGACCTTCTTTTTGTACAATAACTGTGACATAGGAGGGGGATATATTGGAGGATTAAGGTCACCTGTAGGCAAGTTGGCCTAATGAGTAAGGGTTAGAATAAGTTGTGTTGGCTCTTTGAAAAAGTTGGACTTGAAGTGTTAAAAAAAAAAAAAAAACACACACTCAGGGATTTTCTTTTCAGATCTTTTCTGATAAAAACAATCTATTTACAAGCCCTTGGTGCAGTAAGTAAAACAAACTTGATTTTGTTGAAGCTATGCAGCTATTTAGTTAAAATATTTTTGATTGACCTTCAAAGGTTTAACTGAACTTTCTTTCCCTGATAATGTACAATGTATAAACCCACTAAAAGAGAAAGGGTCTTCAGATTCAGTTAATGCTTCTAGAAAATGTCATTATTGCTGTTATTGCTGCTTGTCACAAAATTGTCAACAATCATGTTTGACTTATGATGAGTAAGATTTGATACATGGAGACTTAACTTTGTTATTTTTGTGTTTTCTATAGATGTAAATACAAGGTGTACTCAACAGATCTACATGTAACAGTAAGTGTGATTATTTGTTTCTACAATGAAGCATGGTCCACTTTGCTACGCACTGTGTACAGTGTACTGGATAGAACTCCAAGGAATCTCATTCATGAAATCATTTTGTTGGATGATTTTAGTGATTTTGGTAAGAAGTTTGTTTATCTTACACTAACCAGCAAAGCTGCTATGAAGTAGCATTCTGATGCTGTCTGATCATTATCTCCTCAAGTCATCAATGTATGGGGTGCATATGTTGGAATTTCATTAGTGGAACCCTTATGTACATGTAGCTAAACTAAAAGAACTGTCATTATAGTCACTTACTGTAGGTCTGGTATTGAATGACCTTGTGTAGACCTAACTTTAAAGAAAATGAACAGGTACATGTGGCTTTATAGTGGATTGCTAAAGAAGCTTATTGTTTATGGGCTACAATTAATATTACCTATACAAAACTATACAATGTACGCATACATGAGTTGAAACCTCTTCACTTTAATGTGTATATCTACCTAGTTGTCTGAACTTGCTTACTGCAGACAGTTGTGGTTGCCCGAAACAGTGTATTACAGTGTTTTAACCCCACAGCCCAATAGGCTGAAGAAGTATTGTCATTGTTATTGGCATCCGGACATACCTCCAGCCGGGGATTTTCGTTTCCGGACTGTAACTCCAGTTAGAAGTGACATTTGTACTTGTAACTTGGGTGGGGGTTACCCTTGGGAAAACGAAGGTTGGGATTGTTTGGGGTGAAGAGGTCAAAGTTCAAGATCATGGTGGTGAGTTATAGCTTAATGGTTTCTGGACCATAACTCCAGTTAGAAATGACATTTGGACTTGTAACTTGAGTGGGGGTTGTCATTAGTAAAAAGAAAGTTTGGATTAAACAGGCAATTTGTTAAAAACAAACAAACAAACAAAAACTTGAACAATGTTGATAACATCGAATGATATCGGTGGACGATCGTACAGGTAAAAAGTTATCAAGGAACATTCAAGTGTAACTTTCTCAAATGCTTGTGTGGCACAGCTGCACAGTCAAATGGAATGTATTTGTAATCAACATTCCAGCAAGGCTGTTCTAATGAGGCCAGAATGTGACTGAATTTTGAGACACTCAAAAGTCATTTGTTGAGACTGAAGTTTTTTTTTGTTCGATTTTTTTTTTTTCCTCACCAGGTGTATCGGTTGGTGTGTTTAAGGAATGTAATGGATTTTGTGGAATTTGTTACAGGTCATAGATCTGGTCAAGCCATCATGAAATTTGTGTTGGGTCTACTTACAGTACAACTTTTAAATAAGTTGGTATTTGTGAGGGATTGGGAGTAGAGATGATCTGTGTTTTTTACTCAATAGCTGCCTTAGGTGTTATTCTCCCCATGGAGCTATTTTAGAGATTTGTAAGCACATACTGTACATGTATGGACTTCATTTGAAAATGCCTGAAAACTGTTTGGAGGAATTGAAGAATGACTTACCAACACTCATTTATGATGTGTCTTGTATTCACAGGTTGGTGTTTCTTTTCAGATCCCTTGTGCTACATCTAGGAACGTAATTGGATGTCCTTTATTACATGTGAAAATCAAATATGATGCCTGAATTAATCAACTAGGAATATCTCTTTTCAGACCATTTGAAAAATAAACTGGATGATTATGTTTCTGCAAATTTGTCTCCACTGGTAAAAGTACTTCACAATCATCAGAGGGAAGGTCTGATCAGGGCACGCACCATTGGAGCAAGACTAGCTACAGGAGATGTACTCATGTTTTTAGACAGTCATTGTGAGGTGAGCACCTAATGCCATGAAGTCAGATATCTTAAATTGTGTTCATATTGCCATACCAATTGATAGCTGTAGTCACCACGTCATGGTTCAATCGTCAGCAAACATACAAGCACACTGTGACACACATCAATCATCATGTGAAAGTACAATGTAATTTATTTGCTTGGTATTTTTTCTTGGTTAAAGCACAGAACATTGAAATAATGTTGCCACTAGAATGATTAAGTAGCCCATTCACAATATGGTGCACAAGTGATGCATTTCCTGATTTCCTGGTTCTAAAATTTGTTTATGCCTTTTTGTTCAGTTTTAATCCCTCGTTAAGTTTTCTGCCAACAAGACTACTAATATGGGCTTTCCAGCAGGGGGCGATATAAAACAGAAAAGTGGTAAACAGATTGCTCCTCTTTGTTTACCTGGAAAAAAACCATCGGGCTTAAATGTTGACATATAGTGACTTATGAACAGTCATTGCAGAAGACAAGTAATGCAATGGAACTTTTTTTAATTAATGCAAAATACAACTTGATGTTGTTTTGCCCTGGAAAGCCGTTCTCTGGATGGCAAGATTTGTTCTCTAACTGACAAACTCAGGGTTGATAGATCTGAAGGATGCTTACCTAATGTCTCAATGAACTTGGAACAACAGACAGTTCCTTTACTCAGTTCCTAGCACTCTGTTCCAATTCCTATGTCACTTTTTGATCTGTCTATAGCCCCTTTGGCTTTTACCAGAATTACAACAGAATAACAGCAACACCTTGGCACCAACATCTGTATCAGTGATCTATCAAGGAGTCCATCTATTTATTTATTTATTATTTATTTAATTTTCCGGGATAGTACAAACAGTGAACTACAAACAAAACAATTACATGTACAAATAATACTGAGTAGTAAACATAACAGAAAACAACCTCTAATAGCTCCCGCAGGATTACCCAAAAGAAACAAGTTTCTGTCGAGGGGCTCTCCGAACTAAATAGGATAACAGTGATCAATACATTTAGGATAAAATTCATTAAATAAAATATCTATAAAATTAAGCAGTTATTTAAATATATCATTTAAAAAATATATAATTAAAAATTACAATACATGTAAGTGTAAATAAATAAATAAATAAATAAATAAATAAATAAATAAACAAACAAACAAACAAACAAACAAACAAACAAACAAATAAATAAATAAATAAATAAATAAATAAATAAATAAGTAAATAAATCAATCAATCAATCAATCAATCAATCAATCAATCAATCAATCAATCAATCAATCAATCAATCAATCAATCAATCAATCAATCAATCAATCAATCAATCAATCAATCAATCAATCAATCAATCAATCAATCAATCAATCAATCAATCAATCAATCAATCAATCAATCAATCAATCAATCAATTTAGGATAAAATTCATTAAATAAAATATCTATAAAATTAAGGAGTTATAAATAAATAAATAAACAAACAATTAAACAAACAAATAAATTAAATTAAAATGAATAAATAAATAAAATACAAGATGGCATATATGCTATATTCAAATCTTTAAAACAATAATAATTAATAAGAAAAAAAAATAAAAATATGCAGTGAAAAAGAGAGTTTGTTGAGCTGGAGAAATTTTATTTTTCAAAACAGGAAGTCAAGATAAAAATATTTTGGGAGGAAGACTCTAGAAAGCATGAGAGATGGGGTCTAGACTGAACAGATGATCACGTAAAGAATTGATGAGATGTTTTGGGGAACGTTCCAGGCAAAGGTCTCGGACATCGGTGGAAAGTGAATTAAAAAACCTGGGAAAGAGTGTGAACAAAGAAAATTTGACACAGTTTGTCCGGCTGTACTGATGTTTGAAGAGGAGGGTGTGGGTTTTCCTAGTGTTGGCCTGTGGGAGAAAATGTGAAGAAACAGAAATGTGATTGTAGAGACATTTAATGACAAAGGAAGCACTGAGGTATACAAGTCTGTTGTAGAGGGGAGGCAAGTGAAGTTTGGACAGGCGTTGTTCATAGGAAAGAGAAATAGCAACATTGTAATGGAAGCAAGATTTAGTGAAGCGACGTTGAATTGCCTCAAGGCATTGGATGTGGTTCTTTTGGTGAGGTAGCCAAACCGGCGCGGCGTATTCCAAGATGGGCCTGCAGAGAGAACAATATAATTTGAGAAGAACTTCAGCATTCTTTGATTTCACAGTGCGTCGTATGAAGCCAGCAAGTCTAGAACACTTGGCACGAACAGAATTTACATGTTTGGTCCAGCTTAGGTCGTTCGAAAGAATAACACCAAGATATTTGTAAGAAGTGACAACATCAAGAGGTTCATCAGAATCTGCAAAAAAGTAAGGGGTTAGCAAGTGCTTCCTGGAGCGGGTGACATGCATAACTTTGCACTTGGTGGAGTTCAGTTGCATCTGATTATCAGAACACCATTTGGAAATAGAGTTGAGGTCATTCTGCAAAATGGGACTGTCATCATTACATCTGATAATCCTATACAAAACGGTGTCATCGGCATATTGAGGAAGAGAAGATTGAACATGATTTGGTAAGTCAGCTGTGAAGAAATTAAATAATATAGGACCAAGGACTGAGCCTTGGGGAACTCCTGAAGTTACTGGTATCCAGTCAGATCTAGCGCCCGAAAAGATGACTCGCTGTTCTCTGTTGGAAAGAAAATTACCGATCCATGAAAGTATGTTACCGCAAATTCCATATTGGTGTAACTTATGAAGGAGGATTGAATGGTTGCACTTGTCAAAGGCTTTAGACCAGTCAAGAAAGATTGCATCAATTCGAGGAGGATTGGAAACATCAAGAGCTCGGGACCAAGTGTCAAAGAGGGAGGTTAACTGAGTAGCACAGGAACGTCTGGGTTGAAATCCATGTTGGGAGTCGGGGATGATATAATGCTGAGAAGAATGGTCAAGTAGTTTCTTGCTTATAAAACCTTCAAGCATTTTACAAGGAACAGAAGTAAGGGAAATGGGTGTATAATTACCAATGTGAGATTTATCACCATGTTTAAACAAAGGAACAACATTCGCTTGTTTCCAGGTGTGGGGAACTACACCTGTTGAAAGACTAAGATTAAATATGTTAGTTAATGTTGGAACAATTGAAATGCCGGCTAGTTTCAGAATTTTTGAAGATATGCCATCCAGGCCAGGGGGTTTGGATGGATTAAGTTTATCGACAGCCTTCATTACATCTGCTTGAGAAATATGAAAATTATGGAGAGGGCTTATACCAGGATGGGCAGCGCAGGATTCGAAGTCTGGAGGATGGTAGGAAGATTGCTGTGGAGAAAAGTTACTTTGGAAATTTACATTGAAAGCATTAGCAATTGTACTTGGATCACAGAAGGTTTGGTTGTTGCAATTAAAAGTTGTATTTGATTGGTTCTTCCTCTTACTGTTAACAAAAGACCAAAAACGCTTGGGGTTGTCTTTACAATCTAGAGCTAAACTATGAACATAGTCATTATACGAATTCCTTGTCAATCGATTAACCAGCGATCGTAATTCTTTGTATTTGTCCCATAAGTTAGCATTGTTTTTGTTCTTCACAGCACGTCTGTATGCTCGGTTCTTTCTTCTCGCCGCTTTGACTATGTCACTTGTAATCCATGGGGACCGGCGGTGTCCTTTGGAGGTGGCGATGGGGACGACATCCTTCACTGCCGCATGGACAAGTGATGTGAAATTGTCCCATGTCTCGTCTACGTCATCTTCAAAGAACAGCTGCCACGGAATACATTGTAGGGTCATCTGAAAATCATGTTTGTCGACCTTGTGGAACTGGTGAAAGGTACGGCGGAGAAACTGGTATTTGGATGTTGTTGAAATCTGGAAGTGAACAGAGTCATGGTCACTGTTGCCCAGACCAGGTTCTTTGTGGATATTCCGAGTCCAGCTCGGGTCATTACAGAAAATGAGGTCCAACATGGTATCGTCACCATGTGGATTTCGTCTTGTAGGGAAGAAGACCAGTTGAGACATGTTCAGGGATTCAATGATGGTAAGAACAGCAGCGGAGCGAGTGTTTAGAGATGGGGGGTTGTGTTCATCAGAGGATGCCGAGCAGGGTATTTGTAAGTTAAAGTCACCGAGAAGGAAGATTGCTTGAAATTGGTATGAGCAGGGAAGGATGCGGTTGATCGAGAAAGAAAGTGCTTCGTCAAATCCTGTTGTTGAGGATGGAGGTCGATAACAAGTCCCGATGAGTAGTTTGCCCTTGTTTTGTGGAAGAATGACTTGGACCCAGATGAGTTCACATTCTTTGAAGTTGGCTTGGATGTCGGAAGAGGGCTCAAATTCATCTCGTCGTGATGGCATTAGATTTGAGTTGCATGCAAAGAGCACACCACCCCCATTGCGATTTCTGTCGCGCCTGAACAATTGATACTGTGAGGTGTCCAAAATTTCGGAGTCCATGATGTCAGGGCATAACCAGGTTTCAGTTATGCAAGCGATGTCGATGCGGTTAAGGGTCAGTTCTGTCTGAAGATTGAGGGTTTTGTTTACCACACTGCGGGCATTTAGCAGGACACAATTCAAACTGGTAGAATTTTGATGGTCATGGGGCTGGCAAGATGTTGAAGGACCTGGATTTGGTTGAATGTCTCCTGACCTGATGAGTTGAAGTTGGAAGGTACAGTGGGAATTACTGTAGTACAGAATTCTCTGCCCATGGTACATGACACGTCCAGTCATGGCTTTTACTGTTGATCTAGAAGGAACAATGGTATCATGACCACAGCTGATGAATATCAATAGCAGTGTGGCCAGCAGTTGCAGCTTAGTGGGATAAGCAGCCATTGCAACAATGGCATCTGGTACTCACGGTTCAGTGGTCAGGAAGCTTCATGGCCCAAAATGGCTTCACTTTTCAGTTCAGAGAAGCAAGAAATCTAAAATGAATTTCACAAAATAACTCCACAACTCTGATGAAATTGAAGTAGAAAATGGTCTTGAACGATCACTGACATTAGCTGAGTAGACTGGTGATAAAAATCTTTGTTGGTTGGAACTCTGACCTTGCAAAAGCTTGTGACGAACGCAGAGCAGAGCAGTATTTCATGTCACCTCACCTTACACGTTGTATCACATCGTAGGATAAGTCTTTTTTGACGCCGGGGTCACTTTACAGGCTGAAGCGAATGTTACACAACGTACGTCGTCGTCTCGTCTAGTTTGTACACAGAGCTATCTTGAACTTCATGGCAGACAAAGCTACCCCCGACATTAGCATAATGCACAGCCATGAAGAAACTCATTTACATTTTCATTTTCCCTACCTGGAGTATGGCTCAGTCTCATAGGGTTTATGTCTAGTGTTTAAACATACATGTAGTAAATTGAGTAAGAGGATGTATCTTGTATTCTACAACTCCATGCATGGTTTTTCTACGACTATCTCCTTCAGTCACTGTGACAACAAGGAGTTTATGTGAACAATTTTTCTGTTGGAGGGATTTTGTCTCTATTGTAACTTCCCCTTCATACCAGCCACTTACAATTCCTGACAGATTGCCCAATAAAAGCATAGAATGCTCAATCCATTTTACCATACATAAATGCATGGTGATACAATTTTGCCGTTTGTGCATGTCATGTGGCATGTCATGTGATACACTGAGTCCACCTGGACACAGAGGTCACGTCAGCTTTCTCTGGATTCTCATCTATAACCGAGCATTACTGATTGTTCTGTTGAATTATTATTCATCTTTCTCATTAGATAAGCAAAAGTGAACTTCAGAAACTGAATTTTAGTGTAAAGTATAAGTTAACTATTCTACGGAATTTGGATATAAGCTACAACCGATAATCATGCTTATGGTCACTACTCTATGCTTACAATGTTAGCCCTAAATTTCTGCATTTAGCTGTTTAAGTGAAAAATGCTAAGTAATTGAAGTACGCGTTCCCACAAGCAAAATCTTTGCTAACATGTGAAATAAATACATGTACATGTATGTTAACACGCTGAAACTTCAATTTATCTTTTTTATGTCTTTTGTTTGTATAAAGGTGAATGAGAAATGGTTAGAACCTCTTCTTGTGCGCATTCAGAGTGATAGACACAAGGTGGTGTGTCCCATCATCGATATAATAAACTCGGATACATTTACCTATCAAGCATCACCAATGGTTAAAGGGGGATTTAACTGGGGCTTGCATTTTAAATGGGAGAATCTCAATAGCAGTTTGTTAAAAGGCAAGGAGGATTACGTCAAGCCATTCAGGTAAGCTACCAACTAACCATGTATCTTTCAATTGTGTATTTGGGGTTTAATGTCAAGATAACCATTTATTTCATTATTCTGGGGTTTTGGCTGTCAGCCGAAACCACCTTTGTTTTTATCAAGATTTGTATTTTTTTTGTTATTATTAGGGGTTTCGGCCTTGTACTGTTGTAGCCAAAACACCTTTTGTTTTTGTCCAGATTTTTATTTTGGGAGTTTCAGCCATCTGCCAAAACCACCTTTTTTTTCGTCAAGATTTTCTATTATTTGTTATTAATACATACCTCAGAGAGTTTATGCACTCTGATTGGTCAAAGACTGGTCATGTGGGGGTGTCATACAAAGACTGGCGCTGTGAACTAGCAAATATATGGCCCCTAAACAAGCATAATTTTGTGTGAAGCTCTGTATGCATGTACTGTGCTTGTTGTGTGGGAAAAATCAAATCAACTGCTTTCTTTGTTTGCTTTCTTTTGTTTTTGTGGGTTTTTTTTGCAAAGAGAGACTTAGCCGCGTGCACGCACATACCAGGCGTATGCGTAAATATGCAGACAACCATATCAGTTTAAGGTAGCGGGTACGGTTACAGCTCGATAGTCCAAAGGTTCGATGGTCCGAAGGGTCGTTAGTCCGAAGGTTCGTTTGTCCGAAGGTTCGTTAGTCCGAAGGTTCAATAGTCCGAAGGTTCGATAGTCCGAAGGTTCGATAGTCCAAATTGACAGTAAGGTCCGATAGTCCGAATTGACAATAAGGTTCGATCGTCGATTCGGACTATGGGACCTTATCGTCGATTCGGACTACCGAACCTTCGGACCAGTGAACATTCGGATCAATGAACCTTCGGACTAAAGAACCTTCGGAATATCGCATCAAATGCTCGGATTAACGAACCCTATTTCAGACTAATGAACCCCTGTTATGGGAAATTTGTGCGTTCGGACTATCGAACCTTCGGACTATCGAACCTTGGGACTATTGAACCTTGGGACTATTGAACCTTCGGACTATCGAACCTTCGGACTATCGAACCTTCGGACTATCGAACCTTCGAACTATCGAACCTTGGGACTATTGAACCTTCGGACTAACGGACCTTCGGACTATCGGGCGGACACCGCGGGTACACACATGAAACCAACATAATGCAAAGCATAAAGCCAAGCACCAATCAAAGTATTTATATTTATGGTGCTGTTAATTTTCAAAGCTCATAGTCTGGCTCTTGAAAATATGCACAAATCGGTAAGAACCCAAGGTTTCCAGAAATATTTGAATTCGTGCAAGAGTTACTCGGACCTCCAAAGACTTGTTGCTGCACTATTCATAAGATGATAGTTTCATTGTTTGAGCTTTAATAAAACAATCTCTATGGTGGCCCACCAGACAATAGTTGAGTGCACATGTAGGAAAGTATAGCCGAAAAAAAGAAAGAAAGTAAAAAAAAATTTTTAAACAGATTTAATCATTTAATACTTTCTACAAATGCATTAAAAATCCTTGTCCAAATAGACTTTGGGTAATGTTTAATTGTTTTATTTTAATTCTCTGCAGCTCACCAACAATGGCAGGAGGTTTATTTGCCATGAATCGTTTGTACTTCCATGAACTTGGGGCATATGATGAAGGAATGGATGTTTGGGGTGGAGAAAATCTTGAAATTTCATTTAGGGTAAGAGAATGAAGTCATCTTCTTTTCGTTGTGAAATTAAAATTTAAAAAATGTTTTTGATAAGGTAATGAAAAGGTTGATGTAAAGGAACATTACAGAATTGGTAAGAAAAAAACTTGTCAAATATACTTTTGATCACAGATTTACATAAAACTTACACTGTCTAATGATGATGATAGTAAAAAACATCCCTATAAATATTTCTGGCTGAAATGCCATATTTGATGAGAAATAAATCAAACTAATTTCCGATTGGAGTTTATCGCTCATGAGCGTTTTATTCATGCATTGTATAACACATGCAAATTTGTTATGGGTTTTGCACTATTTTCTCGTGACCCAGATGGCCAGAGGTACTTTAAGTCTTGATAACTTACCATTTGGATCAGCACCAAAAAGACAAGAAACTGAACAATGATAAGGCATTGAGGATCAGTATCAAGACTCTGATAGATACAGTTCTTTGACTGTAAGAATGAAGAGTTGTCCATTGTGCTTCATATAACATTGGTTGTGCATTGCAGTTTTTGATTACTGAAGTGTCATCTATGCTGCATGAGTTGAAAGTGTCATCTATGCTGCATGAGTTGAAACTGTCAATATATCAAAACAAATCTGAAAAGCTTATTAGCGTGTTTTTTTTCTACAGATCTGGCAGTGTGGAGGCTCATTAGAAATTGTACCATGTTCAAGGGTTGGTCATGTTTTTAGAAAACGGCGTCCTTATGGGTCTCCTTCAGGCAAAGATACAACTTTACGTAATGCACTAAGAGTAGCTCATGTCTGGATGGATGAATATAAGGTACTGCTCCGTTGTTTATTTTGTATTATATACTGTTCTCTCATAGTGGATCATGTCTCAACAGACAGACTTGCAATGTGGTTGCGCACATGGTTCTACCTCTTCTCTCTATGCTTTGCCTGACAAGCAATCCTGCTAGCTCTCTACTTGCAAGAGAGACAGTAGACCATGGGCCGAAGTTTGGTTGGCACGGAACCTGTGTTGGCCAAACGAGCTAGCAGGCTCAAAATACTACATATCTATGTTATGTACACAGTACAGGTAAATGAACACTTTTTTGCTGCCCTGTCAGTGTACATTATTACCTTCACAAAAAAAATCTGCAAGCAAATGAAGGTGTGCCGTTGTCGCGCGTGCTATTTGATTTAAGCAAGGGTATTCACGTGTTCTTGATTGTTTAGTGTTTTTGATTGTGGTGTGTTTGAGCACTTGTGGGATGTGAAAGGCAAGTCCTTTTTTAAAAACAATTTTAAATATCAAATTCAGAGTTTTTTCGGTGACGATAATTTTGATTTTTTTTTCTAAAATTTGAATTTTGTTGGTGTCAATTTCGTAATCCTGGTTTTTTTTTTGAAACGGCATAATGATCTTGTTATAAATCAAGTTAAGTTGATTTATATATATGTGTGTTTTCTACACAGGAGTACTTTTTCCAGACAAATAAAGCAGCACGTGACAAGGAATATGGGGATGTGTCTAACAGGGTCTCTTTGAGACAGAAATTAGAGTGTAAATCGTTCAAGTGGTATTTAGAGAACATTTATCCAGAGTTACGATTACCTAATGAAACCAGCAATGTGGGAGTTAATAGTGCTTGGCGTGCACACAAGAGACCACCACTGGCAATACGTAAAGGACTGGTAAGTTTAAATATCTGTAGTACTACCCACAAGACGATTGATTTTTACACTCTTTCTACTGCTTCCACAATCTGTTTCAAAAAATTTCCAGGTTGTATACAAATGTTATCATTGGTAAACTCTTCAATGTACGCAAATAATTAAAAGGTGCATTGACGTTGTTTTTTCCTATGACATTGAGCTTTGGTGGATATTTACATCCAATGGGTACTTGAATGAATTGAAATCCTCTAAACACAGATGTGTCAACAGTAAACCCCTATTTGTTTTGTATTAACATATGTGGTTATCTTAACTTCACATGGACATGTTCATCTAAATAAAGATTAAGGGTATGAGCCATATTGAGACAAAATGATACTCTACACCTTGTTTAGAATGAAGAATTTTACATATCACGGTGCAAACAGAATCTTGTCAATTGTTATAGAACATAGAACACCAACCATCAGCATATACACTGTTTTGAAGTCAAATAGATGTTAAATTTGCACAGAGGATAAACAAATATTGTTTGGTTTTGCCTTCTCACCGATGCGTGTAAAGCACTGTATACTGAGACTCAGTACTGTTTTGAAGTGTTGTTTGAATCTATGAAAACAAAGAATTTTAAATTGTTGCACTTAAATAGCTCCTTGATTGTCACAGCAAAATAGTAAATCAAAATTCCTGGTTATAATAAAAATGCATCCAACTACATGTACATCATAAGTCATTATAATAAATAGTTATATTCAATGATTTTATTACACACTGGCAAAACAATATTTGGTCAATATATGTTGAGATAGGATTTCCTGCTGCACTGATGTTAGTTTTCATCCTCAGGCAAGCTTTTTGGTTAAATGATTAAGGTACAGGTTGTTGAGTAGTGTAATCTCTTATTTGTCCATACCCATGATGTTGTCTTTCGATGGATTGCAGATTCACCATATCTCAACATCACTGTGTATGGTAGCTCAAACCTCAGCAATGCAGAAAGGAAGTAAGCTGGTATTGCAAAAGTGTAACAGAAGAGATAAAAACCAGGTAAGTGTATTGATGAATTAAAAATATTGAGTTTTTTAGTCTTCTAGTTTTTACAGGGAGCTTTAGATGAATGCAACAACCTGGATTGAAAAAGATAATGACACAAACACTACTCAATCTTGTCACTAAATGTATGGTTAAACTATTTGTTTCCTGGAAGAGAAAAGTTTAACTTCTTCTTTTTAAAATTAAATGCACCAAGCCCTGAGGAAGATAAGTGCCAGGTTTATTTCACAATTTGCTTAATGAAAATGTCCTTTACAGGTGTCCATTTAAAGACACTGGACACCTTTGGTAATTGTCAAAGACCAGTCTTCTCCCTTGGTGTATCTCAACATACATGTATGCACAAAATAACAAACCTGTGAAAATTTGAACTCAATTGGTCGTCGAAGTTGCGAGATAATATGGAAGAAAAAACACACTTGTCACACGAAGTTGTGTGCTTTCAGATGCTTGATTTCGAGACCTCAAGCGTGAGGTCTCAAAATCAATTCAAATATTTTAATGAGAAATTACTTCTTTCTCAAAAACTACGTTACTTCAGAGGGAGCCGTTTCTCACAATGTTTTATACTATCAACAGCTCTCCATTGCTTGTTACCAAGTAAGTTTTCATGCTAACAATTATTTTGAGTAATTACCAATAGTGTCCAGTGCCTTTAAGAATGTGACACAGAAAAATAGCCAAAATAGCAATCATTGAACTCGATAAAAAACAAATCTGCATTGTATGCTCACTAAGTCCAGGTATATTTAAGAACTAGCATTTGGATGTTAAAACTTTAAAATTATTTTACTCAAATATGTAAAAGACATTGGAAGAAAGTTACTGCATTATTCACAATTTTCTGGTAATCCCTCCCATTGAAGGCGTTCAATGCAAGTGAAAAGCTTCTACTATTTTCATTTTACAACTTTGTCAGTAATTGCATTACATAAATAATTACACAGAAATCAGTTGTATGATTTTCTCTATCCTTACGCAGCTCATTTTGAAGTTAACTGTTACTGGGAGATCCAAGTACTTTGCTCTTGGCTATTGGACTTAGTACTCGGATATCAGAATACTCAGTACTCAATTGCTATACTCAACAGGCACTCTTGTAATCGGCTGAAAAGTACTTGAAAACAACACTGCTCATTACTGGTAATTAGTCCCTTCTTGGCACCTGGGCCTCGCCACTGGTGATTCTGAAGCAAATCCAATATAAAGACTGCACAATCATTATTTTGAATAAGCAAGTTGTTAAATAAACATGTGTATGAAATTGGAACCAGTGTTTCCAAGCAATGGGGTGCACTCCACATGTGTATATAAATGAATATTGTCTTGTGTACATTACAGGTAAAATTCATTATGGGCAAGCCAGAGTCAGAAAGCAGTTATGGCTGATATTCTGTGGAGACTAAATCTGTTTGATAGCCAAGGGCCTGCCAAATTTGACATTTAAAGAAAACATTGTACACAATATGCTATTTTCAGCTGTGGTTATGATGCAGGTTAGATGGGTAAATGATTCATGACATTGCACCTTTTTAACAATGTTTTTTTTTTCTCCTTAGATATCAAGCTAAACAGAGTTTTAAAAAATGAAAAAAAGAAGAAATAAACAATTCTGCTCAATTTTAAACTGGATTTGCCCTGCCCCACCAACAACCCAAAGCATCCAAGCTAAGCCTGAGGGTCGTGTGCTGCTCTTGCCTTGATGTGATTTTTCTGTGAAAACGAGTTTAAAGTATGGCATGCTGTTATCCAGTTAAGGGATAGATGAGCTACACTTCCTTGTAAAATGACTGCCATGGGCCGTTTAAGAAATACCAAATCAAAACACTTGCTAATGAACTTCTGCAGTGTCTTCAAACTACCCTTTCATTGGCCAGAATATGCTCCCTCACCTGGTCAAAGGAAAACCTTACTTATCCATTCTACTGCCAATGTCTTGCACCCAGAGACTTTGTGGCCACTAAACCTAGACAGTTAAATACCAAGTGAACCATACAGTGAAGGTTTTATGCATTTTTAATAGGTATTAGGTAATAGGCCCTCACTGGCTTAACCCTTCCAGTGCCGCCAACGTTCTGAAACGTCAAACTAAGTATCCATCCATAGGCCGCCATTGTTCCCATACGTTCTACTACTCGACCCAAAAAAATATATAAATGCCCTCTGGATAAAGAACGGCCAAAACACGACCGGCACGGAACCCTTCGAGCGCCGCCAACGTTCCCTCACGTTCTACTACTCGAAATAAAATAAAAAAATTTTAATTTTTTTTAAATGGCCGGCCTGTGGATACATAATTTTTAAAACAAGGCTGGCACTGTAAGGGTTAACACAGAACCATTAATGCATTGGTTTAGAGAGTGCACATACTACATGCTGTACAGGATGGGTGCACATGTACATACACATACACACAGCTAGCTCAGACGTATATAAAAACTCCAATGCCTTGGTCAAGGCTATGCAGCAGTAGACTTAATGACTTGACCTCAAGGTTTTTCTCTTTTTTGACCACTACTTGGTTGGAGCGAGTAACAGGACGTGTTCCGTCCACTTTTTGCTCTTGTCCTTTGGTGTTGTCAAAGCTGTGCTCAACCAGATATTCAAAATGTGGGAAAGTTTTAAAGTCCTTGCAGAGAACCCACAACATGTTTTCTCCCTGACACCAATATGCCATAACATGTAAAAGCCATGTATGGGAAACCAAGGCACAACAAAATGTGCATGCCTTGTCAGGCTATATACAGTGAAACTGGTTTGCTTAAGTCTATTTATGGTAGGACTTATGGCTCAGGATTCTGAATAATATTGAGATTTTAGAACTATTTTAAACATTTTGATTTAAAACAGCTATGGTATGAGAGTCAAACTAATGAACTACGTCTTGCTGATTCTTTATGCCTTGATATGCCTGAGAGTAATAGTGCTGCACTACCAAGATTGCTCAAATGTCATGGATCAGGAGGCTCACAAACATGGAAATTGCAGAACAAGGTCAGTTTGGTACTCATCCATTTAAGTCATTGTAATATTTAACCTCAATACACTAGGTCAGTATTATACTATAACTAGGTCAATTTAGTACTTAATCACACTTACAGGATCATGGTTGTATTCAAACACACCAAGTCTGTATGGTATTCAATCACTCGAACCAGTTCAGTATGGTTCTCAGTCACTCTATGCTCCAAGTCTATAAGGTATTCAAGCACTCTAACCAGTTCAGTATGGTTCTCAGTCACTCTATGTTCCAAGTCTATAAGGTATTCAAGCACTCTAACCAGTTCAGTATGGTTCTCAGTCACTCTATGCTCCAATTCTGTATGGTATTCAAACACTCTAACCAGTTCAGTATGGTTCTCAGTCACTCTATGTTCCAAGTCTATAAGGTATTTAAACACTCTAACCAGTTCAGTATGGTTCTCAGTCACTCTATGTTCCAAGTCTATAAGGTATTCAAACACTCTAACCAGTTCAGTATGGTTCTCAGTCACTCTATGTTCCAAGTCTATAAGGTATTCAAGCACTCTAACCAGTTCAGTATGGTTCTCAGTCACTCTATGTTCCAAGTCTATAAGGTATTCAAACACTCTAACCAGTTCAGTATGGTTCTCAGTCACTCTATGCTCCAAGTCTATATAAGGTATTCAAACACTCTAACCAGTTCAGTATGGTTCTCAGTCACTCTATGTTCCAAGTCTATAAGGTATTCAATCACTCGAACCAGTTCAGTATGGTTCTCAGTCACTCTATGCTCCAAGTGTATAAGGTATTCAAACACTCTAACCAGTTCAGTATGGTTCTCAGTCACTCTATGCTCCAATTCTGTATGGTATTCAAGCACTCTAACCAGTTCAGTATGGTTCTCAGTCACTCTATGCTCCAATTCTGTATGGTATTCAACACTCGAACCAGTTCAGTATGGTTCTCAGTCACTCTATGTTCCAAGTCTATAAGGTATTCAAGCACTCTAACCAGTTCAGTATGGTTCTCAGTCACTCTATGCTCCAATTCTGTATGGTATTCAAACACTCTAACCAGTTCAGTATGGTTCTCAGTCACTCTATGTTCCAAGTCTATAAGGTATTCAAACACTCTAACTAGTTTAGTATGGTTCTCAGTCACTCTATGTTCCAAGTCTATAAGGTATTCAAACACTCTTAACCAGTTCAGTATGGTTCTCAGTCACTCTATGCTCCAATTCTGTATGGTATTCAAACACTCTAACCAGTTCAGTATGGTTCTCAGTCACTCTATGTTCCAAGTCTATAAGGTATTCGAACACTCTAACCAGTTTAGTATGGTTCTCAGTCACTCTATGTTCCAAGTCTATAAGGTATTCAAACACTCTAACTAGTTTAGTATGGTTCTCAGTCACTCTATGTTCCAAGTCTATAAGGTATTCAAACACTCTTAACCAGTTCAGTATGGTTCTCAGTCACTCTATGCTCCAATTCTGTATGGTATTCAAACACTCTAACCAGTTCAGTATGGTTCTCAGTCACTCTATGTTCCAAGTCTATAAGGTATTCAAACACTCTTAACCAGTTCAGTATGGTTCTCAGTCACTCTATGCTCCAATTCTGTATGGTATTCAAACACTCTAACCAGTTCAGTATGGTTCTCAGTCACTCTATGTTCCAAGTCTATAAGGTATTCGAACACTCTAACCAGTTTAGTATGGTTCTCAGTCACTCTATGTTCCAATTCTGTATGGTATTCAAACACTCTAACCAGTTCAGTATGGTTCTCAGTCACTCTATGCTCCAATTCTGTATGGTATTCAAACACTCTAACCAGTTCAGTATGGTTCTCAGTCACTCTATGTTCCAAGTCTATAAGGTATTCGAACACTCTAACCAGTTTAGTATGGTTCTCAGTCACTCTATGTTCCAATTCTGTATGGTATTCAAACACTCTAACCAGTTCAGTATGGTTCTCAGTCACTCTATGTTCCAATTCTGTATGGTATTCAAACACTCTAACCAGTTCAGTATGGTTCTCAGTCACTCTATGTTCCAATTCTGTATGGTATTCAAACACTCTAACCAGTTCAGTATGGTTCATGATGTATCCATTTAATGATGTACACTAACATGTTATACTATGTATTTGATTTCTGCAGATGCTTTACCATCCCAGCACCGGCCAATGTCTCGTCAGTAAATATGAAAAGGATGTCATGTATGCAGCCCTTCATATATGTAATGATGCAGAAGACCAGAAGTGGATACTACAGACATGAAAAGTGCCTTAGAATCAACCAGAATTCCAATCCAAGCTTTCATCACACTCAAGGAACACAACATGCCTTATGACATTACTTTATTCAGTTAACTACTGTTGTCTTATTATGCTAGTAGTTTGGGCACAAAATGATATCAGCACAAATTGGGTGTTTCACATTACAGTGCATGCCCCACAATTTTACTTCTGACAAAGCAACTTTTAAAACAGTTTTTATTGATTTCTTGTTTCTCAAACTGTTAATGCTGTATAACTTGCTAAACGAAAATCAGTGTTGAAAAGAAGCTTTATTTTTGTTAGATATTTTCTCTTTTTGTTGGTACACATATGTATACGCTCATGTATAATTTGGTTTTTGCCCTTACACCAATGTGTATTAAGCACTGTATACTTTAGTACTTTCCCGAGTTCTGTGAAAAAAATCTACAGACATGTAGTTTAGAAAGATATTCATATATATGTACATGTACATGTGACGTGTCGTGGCCGAGCGGATAAGAGCACCGGACTCAAGCTCTGGTGTTTTCTGTTCAGCAGGGTGTGGGTTCGAGTCCTGGTCGTGACGCTTGAGTCCCTAAGCAAGACACTTAACCATTATTGCTGCATCCTTCGGATGGGACGTAAAGCCGTTGGTCCCGTGTGTTGTGTAATGCACGTAAAAGAACCCAGTGCACTCATCGAAAAGAGAAGGGGTTCGCCCCGGTGTTCCTGGTTGGATTGGCTGCACATTGCGCCACAGCACCTTGTAAACCATTACATGGTGCTATGTAGAGGAATAGGTCTAATACTTCAAAACGTAGCTCCACAATACCTTGCAGGAAAATACTGAATGTTAAGCGCTTAGAGGCTGGTTTGCATTAGGTACTATACAAATACGTTATATTATTATGTACAAGGCTCCAAAATGCTTTTATCAACACAAAGTTCAAATTGCTGCACTCATTCTTGCATTTTGACTGCCTTGTTTGCAGATGGCCTTTCAAGGACAAACTCTTAGGTGAACTTAATTGTGAACAGGTGAATCCCAAAGTCACCATACACGACACATGGTACATTAGACCATGTCTGTGTGTGTTGACCCAATGCACCTGATGTCAGCACCACAATCAATCTTGGCTGCATCATATTGAGAGTCATTTTCCCAGTGTGTTACTGTGTCCTGAGCATTTTAGCTGACATGTGCACATTACATGCATACCATAGCTTTAGGCAATTTTCCTTTAAAAAATGACAGACAATGTTCAAGGGGTCTATATGTTTGACTCCATTTTCAAACCACAGACTTATGACAAATATGTACATCTTTATTTGATATCACATTGTAGAACAATTCCTTAAAGAAGATTTTGCCAAGTTATCGCAGTATGAAAAGAAGTAATTGATTTACCATGTAGACAACAAATGTGTAAATTTGATAAATTTGTAAGTAAGGCATGTAAGAGTAAATCATACACAAGCAATTTGTCAAATTATATATTTTTGTTCTCGCTATCTAATATGTTAATGATTCTTCATTACCCAAAAATAATTTAAGATGTCTGGGTAACTAAGGAATTACAGTTTAAGTAAAAAAAGGCTACCATAACACCACAGGAGCAAACCGAATGGGCAGTATGGCAACAGTGGAATAAATTAAATTCCTAAAACGTGTTTACCTTACATCCTAAGCTTTTCATAGTGGTAGATTTTGATACATTTCTCTGGGTATTTAAATAGTTAGACAATAAGAATTACATTCTACATTGAAGAGCATCCACCCACTATTTATGTGGACTACTTGTTTTGCAATACTGCAATTAAGCACTACATGTACATGTAAGTGTCTTTTTGCATCAAGAGGCATCAGCATCAAAGCATATGCACAAGAGCTCAGGAACAGTTGGAGGAGACCCTTCCATAAATGTATAATGAACCCACAAAAAGCACACAGAAAAAGTAATGGATGAACAATGATTGGGGGGGGGGTGGAGGGAAGGGGCTGGTTTAACCACAATAGATTAGAAACACAAGAAAAATTCAAAGGTGGGAAGAGGAAGAACAAGTAATTAATTAGTGGATGGGGCAAACTAAAATGGGGTATATCTGTGGAAAAAGGAAAGGGCAAAGACAAAAGTTGTTAGTCATTTCCTTATTGGATGTTCAAACCATGGGGTTGAATGGTCTGAAGGCACCTTGTCCATAGTTTCTCCCTAATCAGATGAACAGTTTCTCTGTGGTTACCTAGTGCTTCAATGCCCTGTAAAATCATATCAGAAATGGAGTGACTAGGAAGATTGAAGTGATGTCCTACAGGTGTATCCAGCTTTTGGGTGTAGACTGTGGATCTGTGGGCATAGAAACGCCTCTTGAGTATAGTTCTTGTTTCACCTACATGCAAAATATTGAATAGATGAGATTCAAGCTGGTGGAGGTGACATGACCCCCTTGTCTTATGTGTGGTACCACCGGTATGGCTGGTGAAGGTGTCTGATTCTCTGATGTGTTGTCTACAGACGATGTATTTGGACGATGCATTTGGAAGTGTTGGAACACCTAAAAGTTCCTGGTGGCAACGGGATATTAAACATTATCATTAATGAGGGGACTTCTGCTTGGACAATGAGTGAGATCCCTGAGACTAAGTGGGTTTTTGTAGGCAACTATGGGTTCTTCCTGTACAGCTGTTGAAGTCGATCTGATATGTGAAGAATATGATGGTTAGAACTGGTTATTTTACGAATAAGTGGAGGGCGAAAAAGTAACAACACTGAGAAGGAACTTTTCCCTTGGAACTCTGTTGTTGCTTGGGTCCTTTGGCAAGTACCAACTCCCTAGAAGGAGCATTGACTTTCTGGATTGCTCGATGGACTTCTGGGGAGCTATGACCCTGGAAAACAGGATGTTTCTTAAGTTTCTGTGATGTGAGTGGTGGATAAAATCAGAATCATTAGAACAGATTTGATGGAGTCTGAGGGCCTGACTGTAGGCTATGCTGGTTATGCGGTGTCGTGAGTGACAGTAGGTGGAGTGGAGGTATTGATGTTTATCTGTGGGTTTAACAAAGAGATCTGTGATTAAGCCATTATCTGTCTTTAGAACCTTGACATCTAGAAAGTGGATATCTTTGGTTGAGTATTCGGTCGAAAATTTGATGGACCTGTGGAAGGAATTTCTTTGGTTAATGAACGCTGTGAGACTTGCTTCATCAATAGTCTAGATAAAAAAGATGTCATGATATAGCGCCACCAGACCCAGGGACGGCACGGGGCTGTTGCCAACATGTTCTGTTCAAATCATTGATGATGCCATGTACCTGTAAGAAATTCTTACCCATTGAAGAAAAGTTGTTTTTAGTTAAAAGAGTGGGCAGCGATCCCTTCATCTTGGGGAATGTTGGTAAACAAAGAGGACACATCAAAAGTACCAATGATAGCTGTGTTGGGGACCTGGTTCCGAATACCTGAGATTTTAGGGAGGAAATCTGGGGTGTCATGAATATATCGAGAAATCTGTGGCACTAATGGCTTGAGAAAACTGTCAACAAAAAAGGTATATTCTCAGTGGGGGAACCATTGCCAGATATGATGAGTCTCCCTGCATTGTCTAGCTTGTACATGTACCTTTGGAAGGAGGTAAAATCTGCCTATTCTACAGTCAACTGGGGAGAGAAACTTGTGGGCCTTCTTGTAGAGGTGGTCTAGGTCAAGCATTTCTATCAATGTTTGTTGAATCTCCTTCGAAAAGGTACCTGTTGGAAAGTGTCAAGGGTGAAGGGGTTTGTAGTTAGTTTGGTTGTTGAGTTGTCTCATTGCTTCATTGATGTATTGCTGACAGCCCATGACAACAACAGCAGAACCCTTGTTAGCTGGCTTGGTGATGATGTCCTTCCATGCTCATAAAGTCTTTCCATGCACGTCCTTCTTAAGGAGTTTTTTCATGAGTCCTGCGGGTGGAATGATAACTGGAATTAGTTTGTGAACTAACAATCTGTATACATACTTGTACATGTAAGTTTCAAGTGATGGAATCTGGTTCTCAGGGTCCATAGGTGGCGAGTCGATGAAGACTTCACGGTTGCAAATATACTTGGATGTGATCCCTGGCTACACGGCAGTTGAAGGTTGTATCTCTGACTGGTACCCCGAACAAAGATATTGACATAATAGGGAGACTGCCTTCATAGGGCTAGATAACTCAGTTGGGAGAGCGCAATAACGTTAATACGGAGGTCGTTGGTTCAAATTACACTTAAGTAAATTTGTCGTTGTTCAACCACTAATTATTTTAAAAATTCCCTCTCAGTTTTCCATGTGGTTTATTACTTGATATTTGAAATAAAAAAAGTAATCCCTTTGCTGCCGCTTCCCAGGTTGTTTTGTAAACTAAGGTGTGATCCCTGGCTACACAGCATTCAAAGGTTGTATGGCTTCTGACTGGCAACTCCCCCCCCCCCCACAAAAAAGAAGATGTTTACCATATTGTTGAGTTTCAATTTGCTGAAGAAGAAAAAAATGCATCCCCAATGTGTGATAAACATTGGGCGTGATTACTGACGATATGTTGATTAATTCTTTTCCTATGGAACAGGCACTACAGAGCAGTTTTCCATATATGAAAACATCATAGAAAATGTATTAAGATTACTAGTTAAAGGAGGTAGCAAACTCTAAAGCAAGTTAAACTGATGCCCCCTCGGACAACAATTCAAATTCACATGTGCATACATACCCAAGCTTTATGTTTACTCATGTGAACTGATTGTACTACTTCGGTCTGGTGTGCTAACGAGATAATCACGTGATATGTAGATGGTGGAATGTTTGTCTGACATAAAAGTATTTTGAGCAAAAGTGACATCATTACAGTGCGGAGTGCTATTGGAATGTGTACGGAAAAATCTGAGGATCAACCAGCTTTAGACAATCTATAGGTTTCTTCAAAGTTCTAAAACCTGACGGGTAAGGATTGATCATGGTGGTGTGTTTCAGCTGCAAAGTATATGTTGGCAACAAAAAATAAACAAAGTGATTAGTTTTGACATTGTACATGGGTCAAGGGTCAAATGAAGCACCAGGGGTAGTGATGCTGACACAGTCTCTGAATAAGAGGTTGCTATTTACCTGATAGACTTTTCTTTGTTTCTTAAAAACTACCTTAGTTACATTATGCCCCCCTTTTTAGTAAAAGCACTTTAAAGCTCAATCAAAAGTTCCCTGATGTGGGAAATTAACCAGCATTTATCATTTTTAGGTAGCTATCGGGGGAAAATGCCAATGATATGCCTCGGTTATTTTAGATAAAAGGAAGCCAACCTGAGCGAGAGATGATATCAATCAATTCTAACCATCCACTTACCAAAAAACCTAACTGTACAAAGATCTGCTTATTATTATATTTTGTTCTCTTGAAGTAATTCTACTGGTTGCAACAATGAATAACTACAGCCTAAAGAAGCTCAACAATTGACAGAAGAAACCAAACTTTGATAGTTTGTAAAAAATACTTTTTAAAACATCATTTAGTTGGAAATGTGACCAATTGATCCATTGCAAAATTTTATAAAATCACACATTCTCAAGTCATTAAATTAAACCACAACTGCTGAAAGTATCTTCTGTGTACATGCAGTCAACCATATCTGAATTGTGATTCCAAAGATCACAACTGAGCCAGCAGGAGGAAACCCACAACAGCAATGCATACGCTTAAAATGAATTAGGATGGCTGCCTATGCCTTGGATGCTACACTTTATGGCTGCCTAGCTGGATGCTACACTTAAAACAGCTTTAATTACATTTAGACATTCCTTTTTTCATCATAATGGGGTACGTTAATAGAGCCACCCAGCCAAAGTGATAAAATGCAGATTGCAACAGCTGCTATGCCCATGTTTCAAGGTCTGCTTTCATCTCGGGCATAACGTGGTTGGCCTCTGGATCTACTCGCACGTCAACGCTCAGCTTCAGCATGACATGGATACATATCTCTAGGAGCTGGAGAATGGTTGCAACAATGATAGCTACTGTACAGCCTAAAGAAGCTCAACAATTGACAGAAGAAACCAAATTTTGATAGTTTGTAAAAAATACTTTTAAAAAACATCGAGTATGGCATCACCTCTAGTTGGAAATGACCAAAGAGGGAGGTGTCTCCATGGGTGATGCAAAAAGACTACTTTACAAATACCCGGTACACCGGAGTTAGGTGTATGCTGGTCTAGGTTAGTGACAAAGTTTGGTCTCTAACAACAAAGCATGCACCTTACTTACTGGCATGCGCACTAAGTATTTGTGAAGTAGTCTATTTCCTCAAGACCAAAGGTCTTACTTTGGTGACAAAATCGGATCCTCAGACAATAAGAATGCATCGTTTGAAACTAATGTTGAAGGTTTGGAACCTTCACCTATCATCAGCTCAGCTTGAGGATTGACTATTCAAGCTTTGGCTTAACTTTGTTTTGCACTCAACACAAATTGGTTTTCATTCATTTTTGATTGCCCTGTGTGCGCAGTGTCCCACTTTGTTCACAGAATTATTGGCCCATGGTAAATACAAGGAATTGTGTTAGCCATACCAAAACCACAATTCCATGAACTTGAATAACTTTTGTTTATTTAATGTTGTGCAGGAATGTGCTGAACCAATTACTCTTTTACTTAAGTGTTGGTAAATTTAAGTTTAAGGCAGATCAATCTTTTATCTTCCAATTTGTCCCAGCCATTTTTGTGTGTGTCCAGTTTACCCGGACATAAGGTCGTGTATCCTGCACAAAACGTTGGCAGTTATTTTTGACTCTGCATTAATTATTCACAAATCTGTATTTGAGTACACCTGTACATGTATAATGAAGTGCTACAAAAACAGAATCACATAACACTGTAATATGTTTGTTAATTTGCTTTGCTGAAAGTCACCCACATTTCTTGAAATACAAATCATAGGGGTTGTATTCAACTGATCAGGTTAGACTTTCCTGTTTCCACCAAAAGCATTATTTTTGAGTTTTGGGTGCAACTCTGAAAGTGAAAAATATAAGGGAATACTCCATTAAAGGATCATACCATCTGGAGTGCTCAGGAATGAAAGTATAGTGTTTCTTAGTGGGATGGTTATACTCATCAGAACCTTGTTTTTTTGATTTCCCATAGAACACACAAATACTTTTAATAATGACTAACTACGGAAAAACAAGAAGTTAGTGTCTTTCTTTATACTCTCACTACTTGTGATATGAGATAGGAAACAAGGCAAATAATATATCACATTAAAGAGAATTAGGTGCCCTTTCCAACAGTAATGTAGGCTACAGTTTGTTGGACTGTGTATTTGCAAGGCTGTAAATAATGAATGTTTATTGTAATGTAGCAATAAGCGTAACATCGGCTTAGGTACTGTGACCATTCAGGCAGATATGGGTTAAAACAATAGACTTTCTTTGTTTTCTTGTTTAAAAGGGGTTGTCCCTGAGCATGTAATTCTGCTCATGTTTCCCCAGTTAACTTCCCCGATTTATCTTGAATAACCTTAATTCTGATAAGGTTTTTGTTCCACCAAACAAATCCCAAGCAACTGCTCACAGACAAGGATTTGATGATGTCACAATGCTACAATTCTACCATCGGCATTCACCTTCCAACCTTGTTTTCAATCTGTGCCAGTAGAACAAAAAACATGAAAATTGCTAAAATATAAAAGTTCATGTAGTTCATTTTTGGAATATTAGGTGTAAAGTGTTTTTCCAGCTTCCAATTTTTATACTGCACATAGTTTTACCTTTTTGTACTTTTAGCATTGTTTTTTCTTTATTACTTTCATTGTCATCCTTCTTTGTGCTACTGTCTCTGTTGTCCATGTCTGAGTTGTCCGTGTTTGTGTTGCTGTCATTTTTCTCCATGTCTGGGTTGTGGTCATTGGTGTTCATGTATGTTTTTAAATCATAATCATCCATGTTGTTTTGGTTGACAATTTTTTCATTTTCTAACTTTGATCCTTTTTTTATGGTTAATTTTTGTTCTCTTTTTGATATTGTAAAAATAAAACTCAATTCAGCATCCTTAAGGCTGTGATGTTTTCATTTCTGAAATAAACCAAACAATAAATGTATCATGTATAACATGCTTCATGAAGATGTTTTCACATGTCAGGTGTGGAGATGAATAAACAGTGAGGGTGTTCATATTAAATTTCATTGTGTTTTAGGGCCCACCAATCTAAATAATCTCCCATAGGAACCAATACTAAATGATAATTATTCAAAAATACTCAAAAAATTGTGTAAGTCTTTTGAAAACCAATCAGACATAAACTTCAGAATTCTTTTCAATTTTTGGCAGGTCAACCGTTTGGAATTTTGCTAACTACCCCAGAAGAAAAAAACATGAATTTTTGTTTTTTCCAAAACCGACCTGCTGCCAGTTTTTGTGAAGCACTTCTCCACTTCGCTGGTCAAATAGGGGCCAACTTTAATGCCTAAATTTATCAAGTCTCCTCAAAAGTTGAAGCACAGAACCCCCAGGTTGTGGTAGATTCTTATATTTACACAATCTATTAATTGCATGAGCCCCAAAAGTTATAATTAAAAACACAATGTGGGTTTACAAATTATGATAAGTAGCTTGGCGCATGAATTCTGGCTTATTTAGTGTGATGCACCCTATAAGGGTACTTAATTATTCTTTATGGTTAAAAAATGATGCTTAAATCGTTGAGAATAAGTCACTGACTTGATATCTGGAAAAATAAAAATTGAAATGTTATTGCGTTCGTCTACAACAAGGTCAAACATGTTGGAGCATTTACATGTACTCTAAGCAATGCAGAAGAAAAACCTGCACGACACACTGTGTACATTTTAAGGACAAGTCAGAAGTTATATCCAAGTCCTCACTCAAAAAAGTTATTAAAACACTCTTTTTTATCAAAGGATCATAAAAACCTTACAAGTTATTTAATTAATCATTAAGAAGAGGTTGATTAGCATGAACAAGTTGTTAAAATGTAAGGGGGGCGGGGGGCACATTTTGCTTTCCCTTAAATTTTTCTAACCATGCATTCATATTAGTCTAAAATGGGGAGCTTTATAAAATCTAGAAAACACATAGGTCACTTTTTGTACATTAACTGCCCTTTCAAATTTTAGGAAGCGGGGACGCACACGGAAACCCCAAACATGTCTTTCCAAATTGGCCTGCAGAACACTGGCATTGCAACCACAGGTGCGAGGAGGCTCTTGACATCAATGGACACAACTGTACCATCTACTAGTGGGCTGCAAATAATTTCATAAAATTATCAAAAATGAAAATATTAGCAAACTTTAGCAGTGACATGTTCCCTGGGAACAGTGCAAGAGACCGAAACAGAGTACAGGACCGATTTGCTGATGATGTGAGTCACAGAGCACAGGCTGAGGCACACCGTATTCCACTAAATGCGGAAATGACACAGCAAGCATGAAAAGACTGGCTGCAAAGGCGATTGATGCAATTCTGAACTGCTACATGGAAGACCATGAGAAATGCAAACAAAATTCTCATGTTTGCAACAGTAAATACAAGTACCTATACCTCTCTCTCTATGTCCGCGGCAGATTTATTTTAACATCTAAAGATGAGGAAATCTTAAAAACAATTTTGGAAAAACTCATAGGAGACGAAGCGATAGAGAGAACCAAGTACAGAACAAGTTCCCAGAAGTCTGAATCCATGAATCATGCCTACGCCATGACAAATCCAAAAGGAACACTAACCTTTTCAAGGAACGGAGCTTCAAGAGATCACAGCGCCATCCATCATGTGAACAACCAACATGCAAACTTTATTATCAAAAAGTGTGAGGCAACTCGCTGCCCCATTACCGCTGGATCACCCGCTGCAAAAGCCCTCGATGCAAAGGACAAAAAACAGCAATATCACAAAAAACGTGTCATGGGAAAGATCTACAAAAAGCGACGAGCACAGTGTCGAGCTGAACGATATCACACTTACTATGCTAAAAAAAAATTGTATCAACCTGGCCAACTAAATCCAAAGTCACAGGACACATAACTCATCGTATAACTATGGGGGGCTAAAGATTCACAAGGAGCACAATTACAGAAAAATGTTCTCAAAATGGAAAAACCGATAGAGTGTAACTGTAATTGAATCACTTTACTTTTCCGGAAACTTGACATTCATAATGCAATATTTACCACCTCCCCCACTCCTCTTGTTCAGTTTACCAACCATGTATGATGATGTTTACATGTTGATGGGTTTTCTCTACTTTTTTTCCTAATTGAGGAAGCAACCAGCCACTGTTTACCCATGATTTTCTTGACAGTGACTTACCATCACAGTCTCATCACTCATAATAGTTATACACGATAGTCGTACCGTCCTAGTTTGTAGTCCGTCTTACACACTGTACTGTAGTGTACTGTGTAAGGGTGAAGTGTGTAGGAAGCCTTAAAAAAAAGCAAGCCACTCTTTGAAAACGTTGAATTATTCTGTTATTGTTAACAAATGTAATGTGACAATGTTATTGATATTCAATAATTACTGTTTGCACTAACAATAAAAAACACACGGCGATAACTGACGAAAGATGTCTCAAACGACTCATTTCTGTCCTCAATTCAAGCCTGCAATAATTGTAAAAATGGCAGAAATGTTTAAATCCAAACCCAAATGGATGCAAGGGGTGCCACCATGTTGTATATTTAGGGCGCACCAATATAAATAATCTCCCATAGGAACCAATGCTAAATGATAATTATTCAAAAATACTCAAAAAATTGTGTAAGTCTCTTGAAAAACCAATCAGACACATTTCCGGACAACAACTAAACTTCAGAATTCTTTTCAATTTTTGGCAGGTCAACCGTTTGGAATTTTTGCTAACTACCCTGAAGAAAAAAACATGGAATTTTTTGTTTTTTCCAAAACCGTCTTGTTGCCAGTTTTCGTGAAGCACTTCTCCACTTCGCTGGTCAAATAGGGGCCAGCACTTTAATGCCTAAATTTATCAAGTCTCCTCAAAAGTTGAAGCACAGAACCCCCAGGTTGTGATAGATTCTTATATTTACACATCTATTAATTGCATGACCCCAAAACGTTATAATTAAAAATAAGTTGAGGGTTTACAAGTTATGATAAGTAGCTTTGCGCATGAATTCTGGCTTATTTACTGTGGTGCACCCTCGATTCCTTCTTTTATTTTTGTGTTGGTTTGTTTTGGGTGTTTGTTTGTTTGTTTGTTTTTGCTAAGATACTCATGTTTTCAAGCACATTTTAAAGTTTTTGTTTCCCTAAATTATATAAAGAGGACCTGACAAACATACAATCATACAAAAAATAATTTCTTCAAATGTGAACAATATACATCTTGCCTATCTTAAATTTTAGTTTTTAATTATTAATACAATGATTATAAAACAAATTTAATTGAGCTACTGCAAATGTTTTACTTCCAGCATAAATTGCATATAATTATTACTCATATATCAAATGCTTTTTTCTCAGTGTTATTTTATATATAAATGAACACCTTATACAAAGATTATCTAAACATTAGTTATGGTTCCCCACCCAAATTCATCAATTACACATTAATTCTAACTTCTGGGTTTGAAGATTTAAAAGAAAATTATCATATTTTCTCTAAAAAATGTTTGTTTTTTGTTTTTTTTTTTTTTCTTCTTCTTGTTCTTTTCTTCTCCTGTTTCATCATTATTTATTTTGTTAACTGGCCAAGGTACAGCAGTGTTAACTGCATTGTATTAATGTCAACAATTATTGTCAATTTTAAATTTGAGAGACAGAAAAAGTAAGCTGCAAACATTCAAGCCATTTGAGTATTTGTGATTTTCATGCACATCTTGTTTTTTCGCATGACACAAAACCACAATTGCAGATAGACGGATCTAAGATATTTCAAATAAAAGACTGGTTATTTAATATAGTTTTAGATTTGGCCTACAGAATCTAATATTTAAGTTTAATCTATTGGAAAACTTATGTAATGTGTACAACTCAATTGATGCTGCCAGCAATTTTCCAAATACATGTGTGTTATAACTATGAAGTACAAAATATTCTCTAGCATGTATATACAAAAATGGTTCCTAAAGGTCTTTCAAATCTATTTGTAATATACACAGACATTTCAAATTTATACAGATAGTTTGCATGTATGAATACCCTTAATATACAAATAAGTTATGATTTAAAAAAAAATGGCACTTTATTTCACAGTGAGACACACAAACTGGGCTAATGGTTGTTGAGGACTTCAACCTAGATTAACCGTACATTTCTCTTAGTTCTTTCATTGTTTGGACTAATGTTTTTTTTCTTTTGCCACTGTTTCTTTTTTTCTTACACAAAATCCAATCGAGGACATGGTTTGTCAAACTACAAAGATTCCTTTGTTGCAGTCCTCAGTGTCATCAGTAGACATTCTCAAACACACTAAATGGGTTTCATTTTCTTTAAACAGTGCACATGTGTAAGAAAAACGAAAAGTAACAGTTGTTTGAAAAAACACATAGCAACTTTGTCTCAATAGTGTACAATAAACTTTCACAAATAATAAGTGTACCTTGAGCCTGTATTGTTGTACAGATGTTACCTGATTCTGTCTTTAAGAAAGGTGTATCAAAACTATTTCCTTTAACAACAGTCTTTGAATAAAAACGTATAATTACTTTGTCTTCTAATAAAAGTGTTTAATGCCCATCTTTTTTAAAGCCATTTGAATTGTCCTAATCTTTGATATTCTATGTACAAAACTACCCGAGTACAAAATGCACTCGGGTAAACGTAAACACAATTTCCAGCCAATTTACAACTGTCAAGCTAAAAAAGTGTACCCTATATATAGAGGTGATTATATTTTAAAAACACTTTTTGTATAGATGGATTGCAATACGCGTCATTGACCACCATCTTTGATGAATTGTGCACGCTTGAAGAGCTATCATTGGCTGAGAGTCGTGCGTAGCGCGTACACTTTTCCATCGTTTTACATCAAAGATGGTGGTCAATGATGCGTATTGCAATCTATCTATACATGTATGACATTTGATTCTAAATGTTTGTTACAGGTTACATACTAACATCAATCCAATAACAGCCAGGCAGGATAGAAGGACTGTTTCACAAGGTCATTTGTCTCATTTGGTTTTGTTGCTTGTTCAACAAAAGGTTATTTAGATTTGTATGACTATGTATATATTCATTATGTTCAGTATACAACACTTTTACCATCAACTTGTCAGTAACCATGTAATTTCAAATTGAGCTCAGTTTGCAAGTATAGTGTATATCTCAATACATTTGAATGTATTTATAATTCATTCAAATATTATCATTTGACAAACTAAATAATCAATTATGGGCAGTTCTATGTAATATTACCAGGGCTTTGAAAGTAATTCAGTCTGTTTTGAGATGGGAGTTTTGTGACTGCTTTTAAATACCTGTTCAAGGTATACTTCATCATTGTGACTTTTGGAAGAAAACATTCATCCTCTTTGGTTTCCAATATGCAAATCATACCCCAATCTGTGAAACTTCATAACTAATTTTAGAAAAAACAACAACAACAATTGTCCTCTGTACACCTATAACATTATGTAGTTTCATGTTGGTAAACTAAAATAAGAAATAATTGTTGAGGAAAATGTTTTTGTTCTTTGCTGAATTTCTGAGAAATCATGATTCATACGTACAATTGAGGTTAGTTGGCATTTATATGATGTATTGCCATTCTTGCCCATTTCAAATATGCTTTCTAGTGATATGGTTTATTTCCTTACTCTTGTTCACTAAAGTACCAAGCTTTCGGTAACCTTTGTTTTGCCCCCAAGTTAAAATCAGCACCTTAATTTTTTCAAAATAGTATAACACAAAAAGCAGTGCATCAGGAGTCATGTTAATGTAACTCCCTACTAGATAAATAAGATAAAATTAAATAAAATAAACAACTTATTACATTATTAAACCTTTTGATATAAGGCATTATCTGCCCATTACTAAATCGGTAAATAGTCATCAAGCTTCTCTACACTCAAGAAACCACCAAGTTTCCATGACTGTCAAAATTGGCTTTACACTAACAGCTGTTTGGTATCAAGTACGATGGGAAAATATAAATAGTACAGAAAAAGAAAATTAAATCAGCCCAAAATTATGCAGGTTTGCCGTAGCACAGAAAATATCATTTGTTTCATGTGTTCATTAACAGTTGGACAAGTTGCATACACTGAATACAATACCAACTGGACATGTGCAAAGGATTTATTGAATACGATAAGGCACTCACTCAAGAACACAAAGATCTATTTCAAGCTCTGAGAAAAATGAAAATCAGTGAAGGATATCCAAAGATATTAGAAGATTACAGCAAAAATACACATTGACAAAGACGCCTTAGGGAAATAATAAGCATTCATAAATACCAAGGACAGTTTATCTATTCCGACTGGTCGAGCGGAGATCACATGGCCATGTTTAAGCGTGCGATATAAATACGGCTAGAACACTGCCGGTTTTAAACGGCCAGTTAAGACCCAGTCACCACTCTTTTACTCCCTTATTACAAGGGGGATTTAGGCAAGGTGATATAATAGAACTCAACATATTGACAGCAGTGATAGAGGCCCCTGGAGGAGAGAGGGGAAATGCTGATCAATCTACACTTGGCAGATAATGTGGCTCTAATCCCCTCTTCCATTAAAAGACTTGAAAGCACAACTAAATGAAATAACAGCAAAAGAAAAGACATAGGCTTGAAAATGCACAAGGGAAAGAACATGACAAACTCCACCACAGATGACACAGTAACAATGGAGGACAAACAGGCCAATAGACCTTTCCATTGTTGATAAACAAACCGCGCTGGTTGGCATGGAAGGCCGAATGTTAGCAAAACACTCAATCGTGTTAATTGATGTTTCAACAAAATTTTAACATTTTATGCAAACTTTCAACTAAGTAAAGTACCTCTCATGATTGGTTGCTTTGTTTCCAACAAATTCAACACTATTTTTGAATATTTGTGTAACATTGTTAAAAACTGTGGCGATCTGTTTTTGTTTTGCATTTCTGGCTTTCCATAGTTTTCCGACCTTGGTTGGCAAAAGCTCGGGCTGTGACGTTGCAATAGAAAGGTCTATAGGATCACAGAACACAAATACATAGGCAAAACAGTAAATATGGATGTTAGCACAAAAGAGAATGCTTTAACAAGGGTAAGGACCAGATGGAGTGGCTTTGGATGAGACAGAGACTGAGAAGGTTATTTGATCAGTGTATGCTACCATCAATGACCTTATGGGGCAGCAACATGGACAACAAAACAGATAAAGCAGACTTTGAACATACAAAGAGCAATAGTAAGACAAATGATATATATCTCTATCCAATTAGAGACAGGGCCATGTAGATGTACATAAATATGCAAGACAACTGGAGTTAGAGACATTATACGGACAATAAAAACAAGCTACATGTAAATGGATGAGCACAACGGAAAAATGATGGAATTGAAACTAAGGGACCATGGATAAATTAAGAACGCGGCCGCCCGTGTGCAGACTCATTTCAGAACGCGGTCGTTCCAAAATTGTCACATGGCCATCCCAAGATGGATTAAGTGCTCCAGTGATTTGTAGGTTCCCTCATTATAGAAACTCTATTGTTGGTGCCTTTTGTTGTTCAGATTACGTGGACAAGGCAGCTCATAAGTAGCCTACAAAGGAGTGAAGGATTGGTAGACTTTAACTGCAGTGGAAAAAAACCTAGGGTTTATCTACCTAGTAAGCCGATTATAACTACACAATGGCATTTGGCCAACACCATTGTTCCTTTGTTATACAGTGAGTCTCCCTCAAGACCAGTGGTTGCAGGAGAACACATTCCACTGGGTTGGTTTTCTTTTGTTGGAGTTGTCATGCAATGGAACACGACGCGGCCGTTCCTGTGACATAATTTATCCATGCTCCCTAATCTGTTGCTGGCATGCAGCGTGCTTCTGAGGGTAAATGCTTCCATGCTGTCTATTTTCTGAGCAACACTTGTCTTTCCATTTCTCCTTTTCGTGACAAAAGCAAACAACTTACAACTAATGCTAGATATATGTATGTAGCACACGAGACATCAAATTTGACTCCATATTATTATTGTTATTATTATTTTTTGGTAACTGACTGTGCAAAAAGTAGTTCAATAAATTAGTAAAAAAGTTAACTTTATTCAACATCTACAATGACTATGTTTCCAAAAACTGCTAAAGTATAGGATTCGAACTGCCTGTAGTTACCTGGCAATTTTGGTGGTCTAGTTAGGAAGATGTCTGCTCTAGAATGGCAAAGGTCGTGGGTTCGAATCTCGTCCGAGTAATACGCCTATGTTTTTTTTTCACAGGACTTGGGAAAGTACCGAGTATACAGTTCGTTACACACATAATAATAAGTTAACTCTATTTTTGATTTTCTAAATGACTATGTTTCCAAAAACTGACAACAAAGAGCTTTATTAGCTTCCTGTTTAGCAGAATGAAACAACTGAAGGGCATTTCCACCATTATTTCTATTCCATTGACCAGTAATCTGTTATTCTGAATGATACTTATTGCCTCCTGCTAGATGAATCCAACAAGTCACCTTCTTGTAAGAAATGAGAAACTGATGACAATTGATTATTCGTTACTCTGTTGTGTGATAAGCATGTTTCCCGAGTACTGCAGAAAAAAAAATCCAAAGGCATAACTGCTTAGGTTGGATTCCATTATTCCCAATGCACTGATTACATCTATTACATTGTTTACAAGAATCCAAGTGGCTTCTTGTCACTGGGCAGGCTCAGTGGTCTAGTGGTTGAGATATCTGCTCTAGAATGTGGGGGTCTTGGGTTCAAATCCCATCCTATTTGTATGCCTGTGAATTTTATTTTCTGTAGGATATTATTCTCTAACACAGCAAGGCTGATTAGAACAAGTAAAAAAACAAATGTTCATAACAATCAAGGTGATGTCAATTATTTACTGTGTCTAACAAGTAACCATGGCAACCTATGCCTGTACAACAGATGGTGCATCGGCAGAGATAGGTTTAACATCAGGATCTTCAGAGTCATTACTTACAGCAGCAGCAGCAGCAGCTGGAGCAGCAGCAGCAGCTGGAGCAGACAGAGTGACTGCTGGTTGGTCACATAGAGACACATCACCTGATTTATCTGCAATACCATTGGATTCTACATTGTCATAGACATCACCACTAATGCTAACTGCATGTCGATCTTCATTAGACACATTGCGACTTGAATCTTTCTTGAAAAAATGACGAAACTGTAAGGACAAGAATTCATAACAACACAAGAGTTGAGCTTTGAAGAATATTCGATTTGAAATAAGTATTGGCAAATTTGTTGAGTGCGAGAGATGTACATCTTATACATCTTGTATTTATTAGGGTTGGGACATATTTAACCAGTTAACCAATTAACCATTTAACCAGTTAACAGCTTAACCGTAAAACACTATTAAAATCTGTTTCAAACTGCCTTAATGATTAAACGAAGCCAACAGCAAAAAGAAAGAAAGAACAGATAAAGACGAAAAAAATTAACATCACAAAAACAAGGTGTTTGTGCTGCTGATCCTTGAATTTAGTTTGATTTTGCATGACAACATGGCTCATGTCTCATGATTCAAGTTTTGAGATTTTTTGCCCTAACTTCTGGTTTGAACTAAAAGACCAGGTCACATTTGGGTCATACCTGTGTCTGGTGAGTTTCAAAGTTCAATTTAATTTAATTCTTGAGTTATGCTGCTGAAAAGAGTTCCGTGGGAGAAGGAGAAGAAACTAGACTTAAGTTTTTGTTGAACAAAAACAAGGTCTTCCATAGATATGTCCAAATTAGCAGAGCCGGTGAAAAGTAAAGGACAATTTGGTAAACATGTCTTTGTAGTATATTGGTATATATGACATTAATTGTGGTTCTAATGATTTGCATTTTTGAAATAAATTCTCATTTCAAACCTGATGACGTCATCGTGACGTCATTATTTCTTATCCAGAAGTTAAGGTTTTAAAGAGTGTTAAATTTTTAGAACACCTAAAAAACCTGTACAATAATAGGTTTATGGCTAATGGCCGAACACCTAAAAACCCTGTACAATAACAATAGGTTTACTATAAAAAAAACTAGACACGTGACATTGCATTTGTGCACAAATGCAGAGCTGTTTCGCTTATAATATTTTCAAATTACTCATCTGAATATCAAATTAGTATAGTGTGTACATAATCACATTAATTATACAATAATTAATGCCTTGTAAGATCCAATTAATTGTCTATATATCTTGTAAAACTGTACCTTTAAGGTTATATAACCTGACAAATGATGACGTCATGATGACGTCAATTTGTTTTCAAAGCAGTTATGAGGTATCAAGCCTGTTTAAAATAAAATTTTGATTAAAGCATGTTTTTGTTAGCAATTGATTACTTAAATGGGTAAAAAAACAAAAAAATCATATAAAATCGTGTGATTATGTCATCTTAACGTCATTACAAATTTAACAAGAACTTTCCATTATCTAACGACTCGCCAAGTTTCAAAGTAATCAGACCTATACTTTTGGAGATATACGACTCCAAAAAAGTGAAAGTACACTCTGGCCACACACTAACATCGTTAAAAGCAACTTCATAACTTTTGCCACTTTTGAATTACGAGGGCACTTCCGGTTTCGACCGGAAGGAGAGGTCACGTGAGGTCAAGCCCTAATTCATCCCTACCCAATCCCGCAAACAAAATCCTACGGTCTGTTGTGACTGATTTGATACGCATTTTCAAATATTTTCAATATAAATCTTTAAGATGACGTCACGTGAAAGGTGATGACGGATTTCTTTAAGGCACTTTCTTGCACCAATGCCATTCATCACTGAAAGTTTCATTGCAATTGCTTATCGGGAACTAGGCAAAACAGCGCTTAGAACGCGACGTGCGTTACTTGAATGACTTCCGGGTGTCTGAAACGGAAAACTGTAACGAAAACAAGAGCTGTTTTGCAGCGCTACGCTACAAAACAGCTTAAAAAACAAGACATGTTTGTGCACATATCGCACAAACACCTAAAAACAGAACAATAACAATAGTTGTTTTTGTACATATTGCATGAACACCTAAAAAAGCCCACAGTTAAAATTTTAAAAATAAACATAAGATATTTAAAAAATTAGAAAATAAAAAATTGGGACCTTCCTTTTTTGCAAACATTAGCCCAAGATGCTATTCAGGGAGAATGATTGACATCCCTTTAGTTAGTGGAACTGTCTTATCTTAATCCCCTACAAATGTAATAAATTATTTTAAATTCCCTGCAATTTACTATAAATTTTGCTTTGTAGGCCCCCACACTTGTGGTTTGTGGTTTTGTGACTGTGAAGACTGGCTGTTGTGTTCTATTTTAAATACTGATCAATCCTAAAAAGTGTGCTGACATTTGCTTCCTCTATAGATGGGCTCATAGTTTGGATTGGAATCTGTAGAAAAGGTAAACAGTTAACCGGAAGTCACAAGTTCTGTTTAACTATGAAGGGAAAATACGTAGATGCACAACCTTAGTAATGCATCGCCAGAGAAAGGATTAGTAGCTAAGATGACCTACCTCAATGAGAAACAAGCCAGAATTAGATGTTGGATGTGTGTAGCTATAGCCAAGCCATATCACCAATGCCACGATGGTGATCAGTACCAGTATGCCAATCAGAATACCAGTCAAACCTCCTGCAGACAAACCTACAGTACCAACATTACCAACACATTAATACTGCCCCAAAATACAACATCAGACTTCAGTAAAAACCCAAGTTGAATTCACAAAGAATATCCCCATACAAATCAAATACTAAAAACAATCCTTTACATTTAGGTGTCTCTCTATAACATTGAAGGGTACAATAGAAGAGACCAACATTTTGTACAGCTGATTTTTTTTGCTTAAAGTGAACACAAAAATAGCAAGTCACTGCCACTGGTTTCACTGAAGACCACAAATTATCCATGCATGTTAAAAACCTGTTCTAAATATCTTGACCTAAGCAGGATTGGGCAAGATAATCTGAAAGACAATTTCATAAGGAGTGGAGTTTTAGCTACTGAAAGTGCTGATTTTGATGCTTAATGTTAACAGAGCCCTGAAATAGAGACCAGAATCATGATATTAGTCTATTCCTAAAACTGCTAGAAGGACGTAATATGATGTGAAATTCTTGCTTGGTCTAGTCTATCCATGTAACATTTGGGGCAACTCTTTTTATCACACAGCGTAACTTTGTAATTTGTCAATCTTAAGTTTCACCATTTGTGCTATTTTTTCTAAAAACAATAGCCTCTCTTCTGACTATTGTTGTTTCCTCCTCTTTGCTTCAGTATAACAAATATGCTGAAATGAAGTAAACCTTATCTGTTTCAGTATACTTTTGCTGATTGCTGGAATCGGAAGAGAGCAAAGTTTCTTGTTTGTCTACTTTAACTTTAACTTTGCACGTTGGTTACTTTTACTTCTTCTTTTTTCTTGTACCTAAATTTTGTTTGTTTGGTCAGGCGGGTGGCTCAAGGTTAAAAATTTTGTGATTTAGCCTTTTTTCTTTATTATGTGTATTGACATTTTCTATTTATCGGTTTTTACATTATGAGGGCCCCAAAGGATTAGCTGTGCTAAAGAGCTTAACCACTTCAAGTAGGAATTCTGAAATACTTTCAGTGCCAAACTGTGGTGTTATTTTGTTTTTATTTTGGGAGCTTCTCGAGTAATCGTTTCCTTTGAAAATATCTTTACCGCAATGACTTGACAAAGGAAAGACAACAAAGGTTCTCACAATTAGCACCAGGATGTGATGGTATGCTGGAATCTCAGTGTCCCTCTTTGTACAGGTGAAATTCAGAACTGTTTAACCACCCCCTACAGAATTCACTCTATCAGTCGGATAAAACACAATCGACTGTACTGTCCAACAGAAACAGCACACTAAATCAGTTGATGAAAGATTTATATTTACCACTTGGACAATTTGCCACATCACTTTGTTTCTGAAAAATAAATAAATAAATAAGCAACAACAGTCGAAATGAACACGACAGTAAAAGCAGCAAGTTGCCAATCATCGGATCATATCACAAATGTGTTATCATTTTATAACCAATCTTGAACACTCATCTTTATACACTATTGTTTTTTTTTCAACACCCAAGTACTCCTTCCGAGCTTTGGAACCCAGCAGTTCTGTATGTTATAGATAACAATTGGAGACTGACCTAAGGATTTTGCTCTTAGTATATTAGATCAGGCAATTGTTAGAGTTTATTTGGAACGAGTTTGATTGGTTATAAGGGCTCTCCCCAAGATTTATCAAACAGTGAGGCGTTCTGGACCCAAACAAGGTTCCGAATTGAAAACAAACGTTTTTTACTTGGTGTTTATCTTTGGTTTGAAAAGCCCTACCTGGGTCATTCTAAATGGTTTTATCTTAATGTAAACTTGACGGAATTAAAAAAATATATAAATATACTACATATCGACTGCAATTCATGCGTATCAACCCCCAATTGGCTAATATCGGCCCGACACACTAGCTTGTGTATGGGGAGAACCCTGGTAATATCACAAGTACAAATGTCCTACCAAACATAGCAAAGTTCATCAATGTGATCAGTTTTTAGCTTAGTTTGATGTTCCATGCTTTACTTACTGCAACAAGGTGACATGCAAGTGTAGAAGCCAAATTAACTGTAAAACCAAATGATGTTGAATTAATGTTTTTCTTCCACGCATATTTAAGTTGTTTATTCTTACCTTATTGTCGCATCCAGATAGTGTCCATTCTTGTCTATTACGGTCAAAGCCTGATGAGCAGACACTTAACGCATTGCACCATCCACATTCAAATGTTGGCAAAATACGTCCTAAGCAGGTCTTACAAGACTGACTCAACTGGTTGCAAGCTAAAATATCAAGTAACAATTCAATGTTTTGTAAATTGGGGTTGAACAAAGAAAAATTTAATAGAGCAGGATTTGAACCAACGACATCAGAATTAACGCCACAGTTCTGCATTATGGTGTTTTTCCAAACACATTTTTAAAAAGATTTACTCATGTATTCTCCACCATTTCAATTACACCAATTTAGCTAATACCTCCCCAAACTCTTTTCTTTGAAAATAAAAAAGCTTACTTTTTAGTGGAGTCAACACAAAGGCAGTGTTGTCCTTTACAAGCTGTTCATCAAGCTCTATAACATGGTAACGATAGATGTAGCGTTGGACTGCTGATGATCCTAGAACAGTCAAAGAAAATTCATAACAACAATTTTTACCTTTCACTATTGTTTCAATTAAGATGAAAGTTTTCAATTTTTTGAGAAAACTCCATAGCTTGTGTAGATCTAGCTTGTTAGGATTATAATTTATATGGCAATCCTAACTAAAAACTTGTTTAGTGTTAAATCACCAGGTCATTAAATTTCAGGAGTTTAGTTTTGTTGTTCTGCGATAATGTAGTTTTTCAAGCCATACTATAACAGGCTTATTTCAACATGGTAGAACTTACAAAGAAAATTTGTTTCTCAAGGTGACAAAGAATCTATCATAAAATAACAGTTAAATTGCTTTGTTAAGATTGAGCTCCATTTTAAGATTTTATTTCCTTCAATTTTTGTTTTAAATCTTAAGTAATAAACTCTAAGGGAAACTGACTTGGTCAATATTAATTAACCTTTGGATGAACAAAGAAACATTGACTAGAATGGAATTTGAACCTGCGACCTTTGGATTTCGTGCTGGCGTTCCTCCAACTGAAATATTGAATTAAAATGTACCCCACAGTAATTTTTATCTTGTGGTTTATTACTTGAAGTTTGAAACAAAAGTCCATTCCCTGTCCTGCCGTTTCCCAGGTTTTAACATAATTATTTGGTGTGACCTCTGGCTATATGGCAGCTCAAGGATGGCATAGTTGGTAGAGCACTGACAACTCCTCCAGACATCACAGGTTCAAATCCTGTAAATTTCTGGGGTGCCATTGACTGCCTGTCATGGTTGATTTAGTCCAATTAAACATTCACCGCAGAAAAATTCCTTTAAATGTCTGTGCTCACCCGTGGGCTTAATTTTTGAGTTTCCAGGGTATTTTCATGTTGAGTTCACTGTCACAATGAAACCACGACTTAACCAGTTGACACTGGATGTGGTGTTGACATGCAAATATTTTCCCTGCTAGAATTTGGGTGATGTGCATTTTGTGTGGACAAAGCACAGAGCATTCACTCACTGTTCAAGGCTTTGTTTCACCCACACACACAGGACAGGTGGTGGTAAAAATATGGCTGGAATTCTGCCTTTGTGTGTTGGTTATCCTGTAATCCCTACTTCTAGGCCTTTGTCCTGTTGTTGCAAGAAAGGGATTGTTAATTTTCTTGTCGTTATTGTACGACAGGTGTACGGCGCTCATTAGAGCGCATTCTTACGTATTCAGATATACTATATATTCACTGAATATTTCGCGAATAAAAGCGATCTCAAGACAAGTATGCTCCCGTCAACAGTGCTGAGAATTTGAATTGTGTATTAACACATCCTGTTAATTTTGCAATTACTACTTATTTATTTATTGTGTATTCATCAAATTGTGATGTTCTTTCAGAGCGAAAGTTGGCTTTTACAGCCGAACGAAGAAATTAATAAAATGTATGTATGTAGGTTCCGAGGCAGCAAGCTGCTCCGCCATACCAGTTGTTCACAAATCATTCTCCACCGTTTTGTCATTGTATTCATTTATATTGTTGTGCTCATTAGGGAGATATAGACAAGAAAATTATTTTCTTACGGAAGTTGAAGAAAGAAAATGTCCCATCCAGAGGCTTCCATCATTGCATTTATTGTATTTCACTCAATGGAGGTAAGTTTGAGTGCACCAAGATTCCAGCCTTTGTTCTCTGCTCATGGACCCAATTTGGTGGCCGTCTCATGGCCAAGATTTTGCTATTCACAATGTGTAAATATGGTGTTGTCTATATAAGTGAAACAACAAATCCTGGTTCCTCAATGCGAATCTTTGGTCTCTTGGCTTTGTCAAGTCTGTGTTTCTTTGTGCAACGATACTCTCAAAGAAAAACAATTCCGGCACCTGCATCATCAGGTTTATGTGTGGTATCAGACAATATAGTTGATATTGGCGGAAAACTACTATGAAATGGCTTGATAATTTTTATCTAAGAGATTAACAGAGATTTGGAGAATGAATTTCTAGTACCCTTGGTCTCTCTTGTTTACGGGGGAAACAAAGCCTAACACGGTGAGCATGCTACACAATGGAATGTCCGTGCGTGCTTACAATTTTAACATGAACATTCCTGGACATTTTTTAAAATGTGTCAATTAGACTTTCGTTTGAGTGTCCGTAAGTTTTGCTTGTATACAAGTCTTCCGGCTATAACTGGTTTAAGCCATCTGGCTCTGGAGATAGATGAGGCAAGACGGGCACAGTAAATAATGGGCAATAAACTGATCAATTAGAGAGAATGAGAGAGTCAGCATTGACATGTGTTCATTATTGAACTAAACCTTTCAAATACATTGCAAGTTTGAAGATCCAATGTAACTCACCTTCTACATACTTGTCAACATAATAAGCATCAGACACACCAACTGTAACCTTGTGGCCATTACCACCATGGATTTCTAATGGTGATACAGGTACCTGCAATGTATACATCACATGTAATGTAATAGAAACATTTTTCCTATCCTCAGACCTGATCCCCTCCTTAATGCATGAACAATGTCATGTTTATACTGTATGTGATTTAAATTGTCAACATGAAAATCAGCTATGACATGAACCGGACTAAGCAGTAAACAAAATCTGTTCGATAAGTTTTTCAGAAATACTTGGGAGTTGGAGATATAACTATTTAACATATTCCTGATTTTCATCTTTTACCAGGAGAAACAGCTTTTTTAATGTAATAAATACATGTTTATATGCCTCTGTCAATTAAATTGGTGATACAGTTGTAGGTTTAGGCAAGGTATGTCCACATAATGTATGGCAGAATAACATCAAACATTGTTCGATTTTAAACTGTAATAATCAAATATATTCTCTGTAACAGTACAATTTCACTTTAACCATAACAAGGATCAAACTGGAATTCTTGTGACTGTAAAATAGACTTATGCATTAATACAGGCCATGCAAGTTCATACTAAGCAATAGCACAATTGGCACATTGACATAAAAACTAAGAGATATTGTCATGCATAACCATACTTACACTTTTGTAGGCAAATATTATATGTCCATCATTCAAGAGGGTCGCTTGAAATGTGAAACTCCCAACTGCATCATCAGGTAATGTGTGGTATTGGACAAAGCAATATATTACTCAAAACAGTTAGTGTTTTAATCATGATGCAAAAACAAAAACTATCCATTATTTAGCAGTTCCATGCCTAAAATCAACAATGATTTATAATATTATCATGCATTTTCATTCACTAAATGCTTATAGAAGTTTGAACGGTGACATTGTGTGGTTAATATTAAGAAACTCTGGAATTTCATGCAAAAAAAATCTCACCATCAAGCAATGAATACAACTTACCTGTTGTTTCCAAGAGTTACCGATAAAAGTATTTTTCATACCTTTTTCAAATTTAATTTTTTAATTGTCAGAAAAATAAAAATGAGTACCTGTGAGGCAAGTTTATGGATGCCTCCATGCAATCAAACCTTGTACCTTTAACAAGACAGTTAAGCCCTTTTCACATGACAAAAATTTGACCACGGTCCCTTGCTACGAATGTAACGAGCGCCGATTGTTTATTTGTTGCCATCGTGCATTACTGATTTAGCAAGCTTTCACATGACCGAAGTAAAAATTTAACAACCATTTTGCGCCAGAGAATGCACACATCACTGGTAATCCAACGCGCAGTTGATAGCATGAGCGAAATAATATTAGTACCAGCGGAAATCGTTACATAATTGAACTGCGCATGCGCGAGATTACTCCCAAGCTTTTTCCCACTCGGTCAGCCTTATTGTTTATTATTCTACAGAAAACTACACTGTTGACCCTGAATACAGCAAATTTGACTATCCTTCTATGTGTACCCCTCAGACACTGTAAGTTCTAGCTAAGTTAAAGTTATGATGCTGAAAACATAAAATAACTAACCACCCGCCATTTTCACCCGCCCTAACAAACAATAAGTGCCCACACCCCGACAGTCGTACGGGGCATCGTACGCAAAGTAATACCAAAGTGTAAGATAAATACTTATTTTTATTATGATGCATGGATTGTATACACCTTCAAGGTTTCACAACCAGATGATGCAGTCAGTAAAGGGTAGTATTACTAAGAGCAATGCTATACAAACATGTACATACACAATGTACTTGTCATCATTAGTAGGAAATGTCATTCAAAAGACTTTCTAAAAATCATTCGTGTATTACAGGAACAAACTGATTAGACAGAGAGGGAATTCAATATTCAATCCAACAATCATCAAATTCAGATTATCGTTTGAAATACAACTCTCTTACCTCCAATATTGTGCTGTACATGAACACCACTCCACTCCACCGTGAATGCAGTATCTACATGTTCACATAATAACAAAACATCCATAAATGTACATGTATTAGTGTTGTCCAACTTTGAAAATAAAATTTGGTTTGGTTGGGGGGAGGGGTTCGCTTTTACTACTGGACAGTGGACATAATTATGCATGGGGCTGCTATTTACTATTGGACATAATTGGGAGCATGGTTGCAAGTTTAATAGACCTTGTGCACAGGACGCCATCAACCAGTACAGTCTTTTCGGTGATCACCAGTGCGTATTTGAGTCTTGGTAACTGTTACAAATAGCTGGCTCGCTAAAGCAAGACATAGTTGAGTTAATCACTACAAAACATTATCTTCCGCGTCATGCTTAATTATGTGCAGAATGTAGTTGAGCATCAGTCTGACACACGTCTTGAGAATAAAATCTCCCTTTTGAACTCAAAATACAAAAATCTTTATTATAAAAATAAGCTTGGTACATGAATTCATTAGGGGACATAGGCCCCCTAGTAGTTTTTAGTTCCCGGCCAGAAATGATAACAAAGTTCATGCTCGATAAATATTAACCTAGTGTACTTTTCTAATGTAGATGTGATTACCAAAATAGTGCAGTTTAAAAAGGACATGTGTGATCTGTGGCATAAATGCACAACATCTATTTACAACTCGACCTAATAGACTGATTGCGAGACCAATGTTTATGTGTCATCAAGTGATTTATAGTGGGTACTTAATCATCTCAGCGGTTGGCAAAGACGTGTACAGACTATGTTGTGACAGATTATGACACCGACAGTCGGCTTTTTGGGGGGTAAATAATAACACAATTACTAAGCCCTTATATTAAAGTTGTATGTTGTGACGTTGATTTAAATCACATTACTTTTTCTATTACTAATGGGGTTTATTTTGAGTTATGCCTTACTAGCATCGGACGACGATGTAGCCACCCTTTTGTTTTGCTTGCAATGTAAATCACTATAGTAGGGTAAAAATGAACATTTAGCCTTGCAGAATTTCAAATAGCCAATAGAATCAGTTTTAGTTGAATGATTTTAGCTTCAAAATTATGACATTCTTGTGTGACTGCGATCGTCCGTGTGCATGAGCACCATATCGTGAGCAATACATTCTTTGCGGTAGATTTTTTGAAAACTTGCTGGAACTGTCCTTACTGGCTTTATTCAACCACTCGGGTAAGGTCTCTGGTACAAACACTGGAATGTTCTTCACAGATTTTGAGAAAGAAAACCCTCGATCGAATAAACAAATGTACTTTACAACAACGGCACTTTCCTACAGTGGACGCCTTATTTGTTGATGTTTGACACTCACTATTAGGTCATGTGACTTTGGTCGCCCAATCGGTCTATTGGGAGCATAGTGGCTTTTTTGACTGCTGAATATGATTTGGATGCTTGAGGTCACTATTTAACAGGTATCAGTAACAATGAATAGATCCTCGTTCTTCAATTTGATTTACTTCCAATGATTAAGATCCATTAGAAAGGATCCGGGTGGCTGAATTGTATCCAACAGTGCTGCTAGGCCTCAGGCTAGGGTTAAAGGATATGGAACAGACTAACTTCACTAAAGAACAGAAAACCGAGTATTTAAATGTAGGATGGCAGAACACATGGTACATTGTGAAAAATCTGCTCTGTATATTTTAGAGTAAATCACATCTTGTTATCTACTTCCTGGCATTTATCAACATAGATGGAGAAATGAATAGAGGTAAGGAGAGCAGAGTGAGCTAATTTGCTGATATTTTCAAGCCAATTTTAGAGCTAAAAACCAGCTTGAGTCAGTAGAAGATCGCTTGGCTCAGAGGCTAAACAGCTTTTGTGATATGAAGGTCATTCTTTTTACAAAAGGTGAAAGGGAAAATGTACCCAAAATAATGAACCCAAACATGAATAATGAACCCAAACTTACCATTATTGGCATATCTTATAACAGCTGAATCATTGATGCTAGGGTCAAAGTTTCCCATCAAAGGAGCCACATACTGGTTTGCTGATATGAACTCATGAAAATAAGTACCAAGGTATATGAAACCTGTGAAAATATAACCCAAACCATTTAATTCCAGCTTTTGTTTTTGCTGCATTTATCACTCTATTGTTCTTGTAAAAAAGATTGAGTATACTTGGCATTGTCAGAAATTGATTGAATAACTGAACAAAAGAATAACTGAATGATTGAAAAATTTGAATGAATATTAGCTACAAAACTGAATGACTTAAAAAATTATTTGATGGATTGATTCATTGAATAAATGAATGAATGAATGAGTGATTTGGATGGTTATACACCGACTTTGGGAATAACAACCGCGGCTTATACACTGACTTTGGAAATAACAACCACGGCTTATACACTGACTGGATGTTTAACAACCACAGCTTATACACTGACTTTGGAAAAAACAGCCGCGCTTATACACCAACTTTTTGGAATAACAGCCGTGGCTTATACACTGACTTGAGGTTCAACAGCCACACACAGCTTATACATTGACTTTGGGATAACAACCTCGGCTTATACACTGACTTTGGGAATGAATGATTTAATGATCGGATGATGGTATGTCTGATTGATTCAATGATCAGATGGAATGACTGAATGGTTCAATGATTGGATGATATGTCTGATTGATTCAATAATCGGATGATATGTCTGAATGATTTAATGATCAGATGATATGAGTATGACTGAATGATTCAATGATCGAACGATATGTCTGATTGATTCACTGATCAGATAATGTTTGATTGAATCAATGATCGGATGATATGTCTGATTGATTCAATGATCGGATGATGTATGACTGAATGATTCAATGATTGGATGATGATATGTCTGATTGGTTCATTGATCGGATGATGATATGTCTGAATGATTTAATGATCAGATGATATGAGTATGACTGAATGATTCAATGGTCTGAATATGTCTGATTGATTCAATGATCAGATGATCGTCTGATTGATTCAATGATCGGATGATATGACTGAATGATTCAATGAGCGGATGATGATATGTCTGAATGATTCAATGATCGGATGATATGAGTATGACTGAATGATTTAATGGTCTGATGATGATATGTCTGATTGGTTCAATGATCAGATGATGATATGTCTGATTGGTTCAATGATCAGATGATATGTCTAATTGATTCAATGATATGATATGTCTGAATGATTCAATGATCGGATGATGCGACTGAATGATTCAATTATCTGATGGTGATATGTATGATTGATTCAATGATCGAATGATATGTCTGAATAATTCAATGATCGGATGATGATATGTCTGAATGATTCAAGGATAAGATGATATATCTGATTGCTTCAATGATCAGATGATGTTTAATTGATTCAATGATCGAATGATGATATGACCGAATGATTCAATGATCAGATGATGATTTGACTGAATGATTCAATGATCTGATGATGATATATTGATTTATTCAATGATCAGATGACGATGTCTGAATGATTCAATGATCAGATTATATGACTGAATGATTCATGATCGGATGATGATATGACTGAATGATTCAATGATCAGATAATGATATGTCTGATTAATTCAATGATCCGATGATATGACTGAATGATTCAATGACCAGATGATGATCGGATGATGGTATGTCTAAATGATTAAATGTTTTAATGATCGGATGATGGTATGTCTAAATGATTAAATGTTTTGATGATCGGATGATGGTATGTCTAAATGATTAAATGATTTAATGATCGGATGATGATATGTCTGAATGATTAAATGATTCAATGTTTGGATGATGATATGTCTGAATTATTGAATAATTTAATGATCGGATGATGATATGTCTGAATGATTCAATGATCGGACGATATGACTGAATGATTCAATGATCAGATAATGATATGTCTGATTAATTCAATGATCCGATGATATGTCTGATTGATTCAATGATCGGATGATTTGACTGAATGATTCAATGATCAGATAATGATATGTCTGATTAATTCAATGATCCGATGATATGACTGAATGATTCAATGACCAGATGATGAAATGTCTGAATGATTCAATGGTCGGATGATGGTATGTCTAAATGATTAAATGTTTTAACAATCCGATGATGGTATGTCTGAATGATCAAATGATTTAATGATCGGATGATGGTATGTCTGAATGATAGAATGATTAATTATCAGATGATCTGAATGATGTTGTCTTTCCACAGCTTCCTCAATTCACTAAGATATTCTGTCTGCCAATCTCTTGAATCTACCTGAATAGTTTTTTACGTTTTTATCCGGGTGGGATGGGATGGGCTTCCTGTCTGTTTTATATTTCTTTTTTCTTTCATTTATATATTTATCTATGTTTTTTTACTATTTCCTTAATCTGTATTTAAACATGTACATATTTATTGAAATATATATATTTATATAATGCCTTTGTTTTTTTGTTTTTTTCTCCGGGGAGGGGAGTGTGGCTGGTGTTTGGTTTTTTATATTTTTTATCCCCCACTGTTTTGGATGGTTCATTCCTTTCTTGCTGTGTATGGCTGGTCGCTAGGGTGTTTATTTTTGTGACCCACCCTCTTATTGTTGCTTTAATTTGTGCAATATTGTATTATTTATTTTTAGCAGTTTATTTTTGCTATTGTTTATTTTCCTTTTATTATTATTACCTCCTGTAAAAAAAATAATCTACATTTATATTTTTGTGTACCCCAAATGTGGGGCAACAGATCTACGGATCATAGTATGTATTTGCTTTTGCTGTCCCTCGCCCATCTTGGGGTATATTGTCTTGTATTTTGTTATGTACTGTTTTTTATGGCAAATAAAATAATAATAATAATAATAATTACACGATTTAATGATTGGATGATGGCAAGTCTGAATGATGGAAAAGCTGGATGTTGAGACAAGTGATTGAATGATTGACTTTTCAAAGCTTATACTTATTCAATCACAATATTGATTCATATTGCTTGTAAATACAGTAAATGAAATGAACCTACCTCCAGTAGCGATGAATGCCTTTGTAACATTGTGGCCATAGAATGGGAATACAAATGGTAGATTAACCACCTAGAAGAAAAGTCATTGAAATTCATGTTTTTGTATTGAGCTTTGGCATCAGACTTAGGCTCTCAGACAATTTCTTCATAAAACAAAACAAAACATGACAAAGACATTACAATTCTCCCCTAGATGATACATCTTACCGATTCACATTGTTGAAAAAAAATTGACTGATCTTTAAAATACAATTTCAAATGTTTAATAGGTAAAAAGTATTTAAAACATTTGGTTCTTAATCAATTTCCCAAAAATTTCCTATCATGTAGTCAAATCAACTATTACATTTGACTTGCAGCGACTTATCAGTAACCATGTTCAAATGCCACAGTGACTTATGAGGACGGGAAAAAAACACCAGTCTCCTACAATTGCACTTTGTTCCCACATGGAAAATAAATCAAAATTTGTAATGTGAACTTGGTGCAGGTATACCATTGTACAAACATTCTTGTACTTGCGAAGCCTGGGCAACTAGTGAATCTAACTGCTTGAGTAGTTGTGTGGAACTAATCGACTAGCTGTAACCATGGAGGAGTGAAATTAGACTAGCCAACCCCAAGTGATAACACAAGCCACACATAAAGCATACACTTGTAAAGGTCACTCAGCAGAGAGTTCACTGTCTATTTCGCTCCAATATAGGCCAAGCCACAATGTGTGAAAGATGTAAACAGTGTCACTGTCATTGCACTTGTGTTCTGCAGCAACTGGGAAATAACAATTTACTACCCGTGGTGCAAGGGTGCATGTTAGAGAGCTGACATTTTCATACACAAATGCACTCTAGCATAGTTGTGAATCAGTTCATAGCGCAACTATACATGAGTACTTCGAAGAAGTTGCGGCTCCACAATTAATCGAGTAGTGACGACACAGCCAGTTTGACCACTCATTGCAATCACTCGTCCCACTATTTGAGTATTTAAAACTAGTTGCCCAGGACCTGCAGTTTACTCATGACATGCATTTCACAGTATAGCATTTTATTGATCTGAAACATTATTGCAAGCGGTTAACTGTGAGGCATGGACAATCCAAGAAATTCTGGTTTCACTGGGGCCTGGCTGGTGACTGTCTGTCCAAGCCAATTCAAAATTACAACTAAGAACAGGTACATTGTAAATAAATGACACATTAGGATAACAGAAACTTACTGCTGCGGTAAGATGACTTTCAGATAATGCCTTGTGTGGAATCACAGTAAAAGAGGGTTCTCTTTCAAAGTCAATATAATAATTGCTTTGCCCTTGATAATAAGATGAATTGTAGTATAAATGACCCTGATCCTGTTAAATACACATAATACGAAAGTAATAAGAATTGGTAAACAAAATACAGTTAACAGATCATACAATTCAAATTTACCTCATTACCAGAGCGTGTACAAGGCTCAAAGCACATCCACATATTGATAAAGAGTTGCAATTGCCCCGTTCCCTTGCAAAAATGCAAACTTTCACAGCAATGACTTGTCATGCCTGTTTCCCACATTACCACAATGCTGCTTGCATGCCAATCACACAGGCTGTTGTCACTATTTCATGTATTTGTCTCCATCATTGTCCCACTGCCATCTCAGCAAATATTTATTTTTTATCAAATTTGAAAATCACCTCAAACTCACCTCATCTACAATCATTGAGCGAGGGGTTATTCCCTGTCGTTTTTGTCTAGATGAAAGGATATTTGGTAGCAACTGGTCCTCCCTGAATGAATGTACATGTATGTTAGTGTTCGTAGCTTCATCAATCGCTGAATATCCAGGCACTAAAAAAGGGGGGGGAAATGAGTGAATGAATTGATAGCAAGTTAGTTATTCAAACAATTGTTCCTACATGTGTGTCATGGCTGAGCAGTCTAGTGACAAAGTCATCAAATTGTGGATTACAGTCCTGGTCATGATCGCTTGTGTCCTTGAGCAAAGCCTTGTCCGTAAAACCACCAAAAGCAAGGCATGTGTCACGCAACCTCATTATGACAAGGCTCAACAAGAGCCTTGCTCCTTAAAGTGGCAATGCCAACTAATGTGTTTTTCTATCTCATCTCTGAAATTCCAAGAACAAACACATATGCCGCAATCAGACATTGGAATGTCATCTCTCTACTGGGAGAAGTATTTTACAAAATGTTCAATCATAAACTCTCATTATGATGTGATGACATATCCGCTAATGGTTTGCTTAATTTTGCTTGTTTTTTGCTTTGCTTTGTGAGTATTGTGACTTTTTAAACTGTATTGTATACAAACAGTTTGTACTATAAACATGGCCGTCTTACATGTATACTGTTCCCACCAGCTCAATATTTATACCCCAAGTTCTATATGTGCTTCGGGCTTCTGTTCTCTTGCCATCCTCTAAAATCACTGGATGGACATGTAACTGCTGTGGATATTTAAACCACACCACTGAATCATCATAGGAGATACACAACATTCCAATGGACCATGTTTGTTGTCCCGAGCATACACCCATTTGTGATACACCTGTGCTCTACGGGCTTCAAGCATTCCAGCCTACCACTGATGAGATGGTCAAAACACGAATACACGAGTCTTGGTGTGCCTGGCCACTACCAACCTAAAGACATAACTGTGTACATTGATATTTCATCAAATCCTGGCCCAGGTATAAATGAAACACAGTTGTATATTATGTGAGACAAATTTTAAATCATCCATCATTCGTCAAAGTCCAAATAAAATCCCTAATAGTCCTGTTATGGGAAGAAGAGTCTATTCTCGATAGCTCATTCTCAGTCTGCGTGGCTTCGTTGGATGACCCAGGACTAAAGTACTACACCAGCCCAAGATAAATGGCTTAATTCGTAGATACAATGGAAAACAAGGTGGAAGGAAAAACGCCTGATCTGCTCCAACCCAGTTCACATTTTCAATAGAAATCTATCCAGATTTGAATACAACATCATCCACCAAGCTGGAACAATTCAAGAAGATAATCCTGGACCCAACAATACCAAAATGAGAGTGAGTGGTGCCAACTTGTCAAACTGTGTTAACATTCCCAGGGCTCAATCAACATCTAAAACACATAGAATGTGTTTGCCTAGTTTGATGCCATTATAAACCTCGCATTTTGATCAATAAGATTGATGAATTTAGATTGTTTATGATTATCATATAAAAATTGCTTGCGTGTTGAAAATGTGGTTTAGGCAAGAACAGATTAACATTGGACGTTTTTTTCCAAAGAAAGGATTCATCGCTGTGGTGGTGGGGAAGCATTATACGTAAATGATTTACTTCATGCTGTAACGTATGATACTTTTATTCCATAACAACTATAGGTAGTTTGGGTCAAAATGAGACCTTTTTTGTTACCATGGGCAATTACCAGTTTTCATCATTGTGCGGTAAATTTCCTGCCAAACGATACTAATGCAGATTTGTTGATTTAAGTCAACTAACCACAGGTCAATTTGTTCAGGTTGTTGATTGTCCTACTAGAGAATCTGTGATCTTGGACAAAATAATTACTAATATTTCCGTACAATATCAACTTCCTATTGTCATGGCTCCCTTTGCACACAGTGACCAGAATACCGTTCTGTGGCAGGGTCATTCCAACATGCTTTTGGACCTGACTATCACGGATTAAAATGCAATTTGGTGTGCTGATTGGACTCATTGAGAAACCCCCAAAACCGAAATTTTACGTCATTATGTTAAATATTTTTTGAGATATGGGCAGGGTTAACAACTTTTTGAATAGCTACATAAAGATATAAAAGACAAGCCATTTGAGAGCTCGGGTTTCAGTTTGTGACTTGTTCTTGCCACCGCGGAGCAGCTAGACTGAGGAGTGTGTGCCGCAACGCCTTAGCGTATTCGACAGCATTGGCGCTCTGTCTCAGTGTTTAGTTTACATTGTCTGCGCACGTATTAAAAGCAGTGAGAATCCTCAAATAAAAGAGTTGCTATACTCGTTTGAAGAACTCAACATAATATCTCCAGTCAGAATTCCTGATTAAGTTCTTCTCTCTTAGGGCCGTAATAAATTTTAGTACTTGATCCGTTAATTGTGCGCCCGCTATGTTCCGACAACTAGTGCCTAACCTTCATTTTTCTTTTTAATTTTTGGGCAGGTCAGCCATTTTGAATGTTTGGTTAATTTACCCCCAGAAAGAGCACCCCAAAAACTGACCTGCTGCCAGTGCCAGGTTTCATGAAGAATTCCTCCACTACATGTACTTCCCCAAGCCAAATAGGACCAACTTTTAAAGCCTAAATTTAGTCAGTCTCCTCAAAAGTTGAAGCATGAAACCTCAAGATTGTGATAACTTTTCATAATTACAATCAATTATAATGAGTAATTGAACAACACCAGCCCCTCCCCCAACAATTTTTGGATGATAAGTGTAGTGTGTCAGCCATACAGTGCCTTGTTCAAAAATAAATAGCTTCCGGAACACATTTTATCTTTGAATTCCGAGTTTCTGAGATACCTTATAATATCAATGAATTCCTCATTGAATTCCCAGTTTCAGCTAGAGAGATACCTTATCATTGAATTCCCAGTTTTTAGAGATACCTTATTATTGAATTCCAGTTTCAGAGATCCTTATCATTGAATTCCGAGTTTCTGGGAAACCTTATAATATCAATGAATTCCTCATTGAATTCCCAGTTTCAGCTAGAGAGATACCTTATCATTGAATTCCCAGTTTTTAGAGATACCTTATTATTGAATTCCCAGTTTCAAAGATAATCTTTCACTGAATTCCGACTTTCAGAGATCCTTATCATTGAATTCCGACTTTCAGAGATCCTTATCATTGAATTCCGAGTTTCTGGGAAACCTTATCATTGAATTTCAAGTTTCTGGGAAACCTTATCATTGAATTTCAAGTTTCTGGGAAACCTTATCATTGAATTCCGTGATTCCACGAAAATAAACCCTGTTGCTTTGTGGCTCTAGGCTATGCTTAAATAAGTTATCTCAGTAAACTAACGTGAAGGCAATTCAAGGTTCCGCACTAGTACTACTACTAGGAGTAGGAGTAGGAGTATTACTATACTCTAATTTAAAATTCAACATTAACAATACAAATTTCTAACATGACTTGCAATTGCATTACTTTTTTTTTTTAAGTTCTAATTTCTGTATGTTATCATGTCATGAGTATGATTATGAAAGTGACTTGACCTACCGCTCCTTGCCAAGCATGATTGGTTTTGCGATGACACCAAACATAAATATGTATAGGCAATCATATATAACTGCTGATGGATACGACGTGGCACATTAAATTGCAGTAGTTTTGACAAAATAGACAACGACGTTCTGACAGCCATTTTGAGAATGCACGTCCGTGATTTGATTTATGGATATCGGATGGAAACGAAAAGATGTCCGCGCTACTGTCCTGGTTGGCATAGACAGCCGAATGTTGGCAAAACATTCAATCGTGTTAACAGACAATGTGACCAAGTTCATCACTTTTGCACACTATTATTTGACACAAATACATCCCATGGTTAGTTGCTTTGTTTCCAACAAATTCAACAGTATTTTTGAATATTTTTGTAACATTGTTACAAACTGTGGCTATCTGTTTTTGCTTTGCATTTATGGCTTTCCATAGTTTTCCAACCTTGGTTGGCAAAAACTCGGGCTGTGACGTTGCAAAAGGTCTTACCCATTGCAACCTCGTCCCCATGGTTTACTTTATTTCCAACCTCGGGTAAGGAGGTAAATTGAGGGGGGGGAGGGGCACTCAGAGGTCATCAATTTATTGGCTTGGTAACAGCATAGAGTCCTTTCTCTATGGTAACAGTAGTTGAAGTGGGTACGCAAAGTTTTTTGTCTTATGAAAAAATGTTGAGTATCTATACTCGGGGACGGGGGGGGGGTAAATTGGCTCGTTAACAGTTATAGTGGAAATCGGTATAGGCAAGTGTTGTCTTTTGATAAAATTGTTGGCATGCAAAAGATGTCGATTGGGGTCGAAACGTCACCTGCCCTCCTGACCCTTTGCGATCCCTTTCTTCAACTACGAAGCACAATTTGGGGGTGTTTGTACGGCCGTAGTATATTATTGGGGAAGGGTGTACATCGCGCGGCAAACAGCTAGGGGAAGGCAAAGGGGGATGGCTGAGGGGGAAAGTGGTAAAAAATACATGAAACAAAAGTATTATTCAGGAATAATTTGTTTTTATTTGGAAAATGACGAAATGCTGGTAGGCTATATTGTGGACATTTTTGAGCTATGTTATTTAAAACTTGTTAAACTGTAATACATACTTGCATTGTACATAATAGGAAATGTAAAATACAGTAGGACAAATATATTAAAGCAGAATAGGTCAGAACCCAGCAAAATGTGATGGGTGATTTGGTAGACTGTACTTTGTGGAAATGATGGGTAATTCTGAGGACATAAAATTGTCAGATTCATTGGGAAAAAAGTTTCATGAGGAGAAGTCATGGACGGGTTTTTCTTTTGGGGGAAAATGTGAACACAAATTTGATGAAGAAATCGGTTTTTTTTTTAATAATTTTGTATATCGTATATTTGGGATTATTGCCTGATGACAAAAATTAGTAATTGAAGAATTGTGGATGACTTGTGCATATTACATGCCTGCAAGATTTGTTTACGGCCATGACAGCATTGACAGTTTCGAATTGTTTACGGCCAATGACAGCAGTTGCCGATAGTGAGAGTTATAAATTTGAGGGCGGCACTAAGCAGACAGATATACTTTTCAGTAAAGAGTGAAAAAGAGAACAAAAAGGAGAAAGCGTGAGAAAAATAGTCTTACGACGCGTAACTAATAAACAAACTGACAGTTTTGAATTGTTTGCGGCCAATGACAGCAGTTGCCGAAAGTGAGAGTTATAAATTTGAGGGCGGCACTAAGCAGACAGATATACTTTTTAGTAAAAAGTGAAAAAGAGAACAAAAAGGAGAAAGTGAGAGACATAATAGTCTTACGAAGGTGCAGGTGCGCGATGTAAACAAATCGCTCTTGGCGCTAGTCCATTGATCTACATTATACTGACTGGATAGGACGACTGCATGCGCGTAAATGTAGCGAACGCGCGCGTTTGCAAGTGGGGCGTTTGAATTTAAACGGCGAGGCGGCGCACAAGTTTCGCTCGTCCCCAGCGCCTTACCTTAAAACCAAAGGCGCTGGGATGGGCAAACGTATCGTTAACGTTAATGCTCAGTCCCATGCTCAGTCCCATCATGCATCACACTCACACTACAAGCACTGCACGCATGACGTACTTCCTGAACAAGAATCTGTGCAAGCTGATTAGCCCATCCCAGCGGTCCTGGATAAGCCGCTGGGGCCGAGCGAACGCACAAGTCTGCACGCAACGCAAATACATGATTTTCGGGGTCGTGGAAAATATTGCTCCGTTTTTTGCCGTATTCAAAGGTTTCGTTATGGAATGATGACACCGTAGTAAAACACAAGTTTTATGCTGCAAATATGGTAAAGGTTTGTGTTGCGGTAGGTTGCTCTTCTTCAGGAGCTATGTACGGACGAGAAAATCGGATTTCCTTTCACAGGTAAGTGGTGTAGTCTGCAAAAAAAACGAACACTGACAGTGACACATATTTTATATTACTTGATCATGCTGTTTTCAAAATAGTATTTTAGGCCTGTAGGCCTATATTATTTTTTTAAATATATACAAACTTCAATATATTGTATAAGTGTTCGGGCCAACAAGGGTGAACACCATTTGTTTGGGTTTTGTTTTTCTGTGTAGGTGTAAACTTCAATGCTCAATTAATTAAATTAGCGCTTAGCCATAACAGCGATCATCGAACGTGCACAAACGCGCTGAGTTGTCCTATCCAGTCAGTATAATGTAGATCAATGCGCTAGTCACTTTGACGTTACAAAATGGAACAAATACTTTGACGTAACAAATGGAACAACAAATCAAGATGGCGCACTTCTAATTCCAAGATGGCGCGCTTCTAATTCAAGATGGTGATTTAACAACCGGGGCCCAATTTCATGGCTCTGCTTACCGTAAGCAAAGAATCGGCGCTTGCGGAAGCAGGGAATTCCGCGCTTACGTCAAGCGTATTTCACGGGTTAGCGGAGATTTTCGGCTTGTGCGCGTGCGTACTCCACGTTACTAGGCATTCTACGCTTACACAGCTAGCGCAGAAATTCGGCGCTTGAACAGTAAGCGGAGAATGGTCACCGCAAGCGCAGAATTCGGCGGTAAGCAGGGCCATGAAATTGGGCCCAGTCATAGAGTTATATAGAAGAACTAGAGGGCGCACTAGCCAAGTTACGTGACTCGTCGCGCGGGTGGTGCGGCCATGTTTTAAGTACCACTACCATTACTTTACTGTACGCAAAACAACAACATGAACACCGAGCGCGGGATGCGTGCATTTTCCATACGCACATCGTATACTTCGTACTCAATTTTGCCCTCTATTAAATGGCGGTCGTGTCTCCTCTCCTGGGCCCAATTTCATGGCTCTGCTAACCGCCGAATTCTGCGCTTGCGGTGACCATTCTCCGCTTACTGTTCAAGCGCCGAATTTCTGCGCTAGCTGTGTAAGCGTAGAATGCCTAGTAACGTGGAGTACGCACGCGCACAAGCCGAAATTCCCCGCTAACCCGTGAAATACGCTTGACGTAAGCGCGGAGTTCCCTGCTTCCGCAAGCGCCGATTCTTTGCTTACGGTAAGCAGAGCCATGAAATTGGGCCCTGGTCCCGGCGCGTTTGTGCACGCAGTATTGCCAGTGCGCCCTCTAGTTCTTATATATAACTCTATGCAACCAGTCAAGTCCATAGAGCTATATATATAGCTCTATGGTCAAGTCCCATTCTCGGGACCACATTATTTTTTGACGGCGAGCGCGCACTGCTATACGGGTTGTTTGCTAGTTGGCGGGATATTATGGTGTTCCATAATGTGCCACTCCTTTGGAAAAAAAACAATTTCGTCGCCTTTTCAAAATTTCCGTCGCGTTTTCAAAATTCCCGTCGCGTTTTCAAAATTTCCGTCGCGTTTTCAAAATTTCCGTCGCCTTTTCAAAATTTCCGTCGCGTCTTCAAAATTTCCGTCGCCTTTCCAAAATTTCCGTCGGCTTACGTTTTGGCAACTGCGGTATGCCTTATGGAGGTCGAAAAGTGGACATCTGCTTTTTAGCTTTCTAAATTATGAAAAAACAGATTGAACGTTGTTTTCATGGTGCACTTTCAACTTTTATGCTTTTCGTCCTCCTGAGAAGGAGATTAAAGACACTGTGTGAAATCGACCCCAGCACTATTGGTAATTGTCAAAGACCAGTCTTTTCACTTGGTGTATCTCAACATGTGCATAAAATAACAAACCTGTGAAAATTTGAGCTCAATTGGTCGTCGAAGTTGCGAGATAATAATGAAAGAAAAAACACCCTTGTCACACGAAGTTGTGCGCTTTCAGATGCTTGATTTCGAGACCTCAAAATCTAATTCTGAGGTCTCGAAATCAAATTCGTGGAAAATTACTTCTTTCTCAAAAACTACGTTACTTCAGAGGGAGCCGTTTCTCACAATGTTTTATACTACCAACCTCTCCCCATTACTCGTTACCAAGTCAGGTTAGTGCTAATAATTATTTTGAGTAATTACCAATAGTGTCCACTGCCTTTAAACATTTTCGTAGTATTCATTTTTCTAACTTTTCAGTTTCGAGGAAAGCAGGTTTTACTTATCAACCTACACTTGCGATCGAAAAGTGGACATTTGCTTTTGGGTTTCCTAGAAGCAGAAAAGCAGGTTGAACGTTTGTGATAAATCTATTTTTCTACTTTTTGCTAGCCGCCAAGCCCGAGTTACGATCAGTCTGAACTCTTTGTGAAATCGAGCCCAGGTTTTGGGAATGCATAGCATCACAAAACAATAGTTTTCTGGGAATGGCACGGGATTGGGACTTGAGTCAAGTCTACCGTCTAGTCTATTCACGAGCCTCGATCATGAGCTACGCGTACGGAACGCACAACTCTGAAACGAAAAAGCCACGCGTCCTTGCTAGACGCAGTTTTTCAATCATGACCTGCGCGTACGGGAATCACTACGCGTACGAGACGCTCAACTCTGTAGCACAAAAGCCACGCGTCCTTGCGCGTACACTCTAAGACGCAGTTTTTAAAAGGAATGCGTACATCACATTTTGTTTTTAAACTGCGTATTTAGAACACGAACGTATGTTTGAAGTGGACTACTGACTTCCAGTTCCAGATACAACGTTGATGCGTTCTCGTCAATGTTAACAAGTTCATGCTGTGTCTTCATGAGTGTCTTCGGTTCTTACATGACAGACAATTTATATTATTGTGCTAATTAATTAATTGCTTCGTACTGGTCCTCTTGACGTTGAAAGGTAGGTTTTTGGTTTTAGACTTTAACCTTTTAAAACAATAACAGAGCAGGAGAAGAAGAAAAAACACTGCTCCGAAGGGGCCTACTCCGCTCGTAATAATGAAAAAATAACGACAAAGAAAAAAGGCTTAACACAAAGTAGATAATTTGGCGTGTGTACAGGTTTTAACATAATGAGGTGAGTTATGTTTAGTTAATCTGACAATCGGAACTTTCGTTCTCCCGATTGAGTTGATACCGTACTTACTACTTGAAGATTTTACTCTAAGTAATTGTAAATATTCGATACCAATGGTTGCATACTGAGCTTGAAGCACGAACGAACGTGACAAACTTGCTCGTTGGCGCGCATATAGGAAACAGTACAGAAAGTTACAACTAACATGACTAAGATAAGACGTCAATTTAAAATTTTAATTTCCTAAATAATGACACCCAAGGGCAAGGTCCAAGGATAAAGTTAACAATTCCATCAGTTCATAAGGAATATGTGAACGAAGCTTCAGCTTCCTCCATCAGTAAAAATATGTTATAAAATCGGGACTTTTCAATTCAATTTCTTATAAAAGTCACGTTAAAAACATAAAAATTTTACCCTGGACTCCGTTGCATTGTAAGCAACGGACATGACGGAGAAGTCCAACCTGGGCTAGGCCTAGCCCTAGCCCAGGTTGGACTCCTCCGTTGTGCATACACCGCGACGGAGTCCAGGGTATAAAGGTTCTCTTCCATTGCGAAAAAAATTTCAACAAATAATTATCATATTTATACCTGATGGAGGAAGCTAAAACTTCGTTCACATATTCCTTATGTCCGGAATTCCAATCCGGCAGGGTTCAGAAGTGTTACTTTTATCCTGGGGTGACATTATTTGAGAAAATAAAATGAAAATGTACGTCTCTCTTGTAACTTCCAGTCTATTGTCGCGAGTGAAGACTTGCGAGATCGATCATCCCTGGAAACGAGGTTGACCAAGTTCGTTCGTGCAGTTCGTTCTTCCTGCGTGACGGCCGGGGATGTTAAAAATGTCGGGCATGCGCGCATATAGCCACGCGGACATTTGGTACACGATGACAACAACGATAGTACAGAACTCCGACTTAATTTCCGAAATAATGTCACCCATGGATAAAATTGTTATTTGTGGAATCATCAAAAGTGTTTTTTAGGACACAAAGAATAAGTGGAGGAATTTCCAGCTTCTGAAATCAGGTAAAAATATTTTTAAACATTAGTTGAACATTTTTTCGCATCGTAGAGAAGCTTTATACCCAGGACGTCAGTGCAGTGCAACGGATACTGACGTCCTACCAGGGCTAGGCCTAGCCCCACTTTTGTGGCCAACTCTGAATCTTTGGCCACACGTCCTGACCCATTATTTGTACTTACCGATGAAACAAATCGAAGATGTTGAAGGCGCTTTCGCCACGGTGGGTCGGCGGTTTAAAAGGTGTTCATGAACATGGTATCTTGTTTAAACCGCCGACCCACCCGTGGGGAAAGCGCCTTCAATTGTTTCATCGGTAAGCTGTGTACAAATAATGGGTCAGGACTAGTGGCCATGGGTTCAGTGTTAGCCACAAATTTAGTCTGGGGCTAGACTAGGCCTATAGGCATGCTTCTGTCGCTCTATTATTAATAATTAAATCCGAAAGGTTGAGTACCCCACGAGATTATAAAAAAAAGTCGCGTGTCAACTGTCATTTGGGATACTATCAGACCAACTATATACAACATGTTTGACTGATTTTGATTTGTTTTCCCCAGAACAACCAAGCATTAGCAATGGGTTGGCCTCAGGGACTTCCAGCATCCCTGACCGTGTGGATTATGCTGAATATGATGATATGTGCGACTGAAGCCGTGAGTTGTCCTGCAGGTTGTCGGTGTGGCGTTTCCGAAGCAACTTGCCAAACGCCATACAACGGAACCGCACCATTACCACATCATTCTATAGCCGCACTGTAAGTGACTAAATGCTTCATAAGGGTACAAACAAAGTTAACATCCCAGCTGGTCCCACCGACCCAGCCCCCGAACGAACTACCACCCACAGAAAGTTCCGAATCGGCCATGTGCGTGCTAGTTCCGTTGCGATAATATTAAATCGTAACCCTCGATCCTCTCGACTTCATATTTTTCCATTGACCATAATTTCCGTATTTTGTCCAATGCTGTAGAACTTTGACATACTGTAAATGTAGGGCCTTCTAAAAAAGCCCGGTTCATGCTTCCTGCAAATGCGAATGCGAATCGAATATTGACGTCACAAATTCGCAAGAAATAATTCGCAGCGGTTGAGCTGAAATTAGAAAAAATCTGAACGACAAAAAATACTCGTTACAATTTTCATAAAAAAATGAGTTTTAGTTTTTACAAAAAATACAAATAATTTGTTATTTTGTTATTGAAACAAAATAAAAACATTGGGACAAGGATGCTTGTTTGGTCCAAACTTTTTAGAAACCCCTTTTGTAAAATTATCCATGCCCGAATTATAATAACAGAGTAGGTGAGAGGAGATCAAAATGGCCAAACACGGCTAGAAGTGTTAAAACATACATACCGGTGGCGCGTAAGGTTACGCAGGCGCTACTTCACGTGAAACAATCAATATTCAGTATAAAATCTGTTAATGTTAGTACGCGCGCGTACGCACAACCGTTGATTGAGCGTGGCATGCATCCTTTCAAGGCCAGAGGACGTGACAAAAATTTAAAGTTAACGGAAAAATTGTACAGATTTTCCAACAGTATTACCGTTTAGGGCAATGAATAAAAGAGTAGTGACTCGGTCTTAAAGGGACATTACAGAATTGGTAAGAAAAAAACTTGTAAAATGTACTTTTTGATCACAGATTTACATAAAACTTACACGGTCTAATGATGATGATAGTAGAAATCATCCCTCCAAATATTTCTGTCTGAAATGCCATATTTGATGAGAAATGAATAAACTAATTTTCCGATTGGAGTTTATCGCTCAGTGAGCGTTTTATTCATTTGTTTAATCTATACGATTTCGTGCAAATGTGTAATCGGTTTTTCACTATTTTCTCGTGACCCAAATGGCCGATCGATCTCAAACTTCTACAGGTTTGTCAGTTTATGTATATGGTGGATTACATAAAGTGCTTACACTGCCAGCAACTGTTTTGTTAGCAAAACCCAATTCTGTAATATTCCTTTAACCGGCCTTTTAAAACCGTGGACGTGCGATAAAGGTATTCTTCTTTACTCGGTCCTTTATCACGCTGCCACGACCCAAGACCTCGTCGCCTACTCTTTTCCCCATTATTTATAACACTTGGAAAATGTTTGCTCATTGATGAAATTGACTGGTTGACCAGCTCTTGCTGCTGACCTTTACGAAATTGAACGAGTCTTGCGGCCTAATGAAATTGAATGATCTAATTGATAAGTGAATGCTAAACTGAATCCTAAAGTTTTGACTGTTGAATGCTGATTCAACGGAGCATTCATTTTCAAACGAAATTGAATGAGCCGGTGTCATGACAAAAACTGTCCGCTGGCAATAAGTGTCCGCTCATTAGCATATTGCGTTCTGATTAGTCATGCGTCTATGATGTCACATTGTTTACGGAAGCTTGCTAAATAGTGTCCGCTGTTAGCGTGCATCATTATTGCGTGCCTTAAACCTGCACTGTTTTACTCAAGTAAAATACTAATCTTGACATACTTTTGAGATTAAGTGTTCTGTTCGTCTATTTTTTAACTTGGCTTGTATTTACTTGAACACTTTCTTTGTTGTATTTGATTATAAATAATTCGTAACATTTAGCACTTTCACAATTAGAGCAAGGAACAGCCCAAATACTGACCGTAATCTCTGCCAAATACCTATAGTATTTCTTGGCCTAAAAAGTTGGCACGTTATTAATTGTTACAGTTTGAACCCCAAAGTAAGGGCTGAAAATACAAAATCCAAGATGGCTACTGGACATAGCTGCCAAGACAGATTGACGCCTTCCTCCATGGTTGGGCCGGCCAGGAGCATAGCTTCGCTCGGCAGTGCCAGTGCCTGAAGTTATGGGACCATCTATAGGGCCAAGAAAAGCATAGCCAGATAATCATGTATTGGTGCAAATTAATTCCCCGGCGAATGTCATCAATAATGACCCAGTTACAAAGTTTTGTCATGAAGCGCTACAACATATACCTGTTGAAAATTTCCATTTCAATAGCAGTGCCCAGTGCCGATAAATCATTACCAAGGCTACCTAGTTCCTCTCTAATAAAGACAATAGACTGTGTATTAAGTCTGGCGCGTATTCGAACTTCCAAGACCATTGAGGTCCCAACCATTATTATGGAGTTCACGTCAATTATTTTATATGTTGTTGGGAATGTAATATTTAGGGAATAACAGTGCGATGAGCCGGTCTTCACTGCGTGGTAATGACCGGGCTGGTGGCTGGCCGCTGTTAATTTCGGCTCGGTCCATTAACAGTTATACAATTTTTCCCTTCTTTTTCCAAAGAGAGTTGAACGGCATTGGAGTAAAGGTACTAAGGTCACTCGCCAAAAGTGAACCCAGCTTAGAGCATCTTGTGTAAGTTTTAAGGTTCTAAAACACGGTTGTGGGTGGTGTATTGATACCGCCCACTTTTTGCATGGGGGTTGGGAAGGAGGCAATTAGATCACTCATAAATTTGTGATGTACATGTGGTGAAATATATGGTCCAGTAATCCACCCTTTCACTTTCTCACACTGACCATCCTTTGGTCCTCAGTAGGGCCTACTTTACTATTTTCCCGCTTTTTTCTGGATATCTTCCCACACTCTTTGCTCCTCTTTTTGGTATATGTTTTTGTTTGTGCTTGTTTATACCTCTGACGAAGGTCGGGTCTGGATCGAAAGATAAGGTTATCTCCCCTAATAGCTTTATAAATATATTATATTTAATTTAAACACAAAAGTTAGCCTATAGTAGTATTAAAATGGCTAATTCATTAAAACAATTTCTTTTAAAGAACGACCCAAAGAGATTGGTTCTCGTAAAGTAATATGCCTTGCAATCCTTTCTTTTGTCATTGCAAACAACTTCTTTCGGTCAAAAGGTGTAAACCCCCCAAATCGCTCAAAATGTACCTGAGAGCAACACTATTATTCTCAGTTATTTCTGTGTTCTTATTTTGTATTATTTTCATCTCTTTTTAATAGCGTGAATAATCTGGAAGGTTTCGATGGCAAAAATGAAAGCTTAGCTAAACACGAAGATGGGAAAAGTATCATGTGAGTTTTATTGATGCTAATTAATGTTTCCAGGTACACAACCGAAACAAATGTTCCTCTGAAATGTTATTGTTACAAGTGTATGCACTAATTTTTTTAGAAAATGAATTTCAAGTAAACCTGGACCTAATTTCATAGAGCTAAGCTGAAACAAATATTGCTTGATTTATAGAAATAGGATACCAGCCAAAATACAGAGAAATGTTCCCTGCTGGTGACTGTTCATCTTTTTTTGGTGCTTATTAACACATTTGTAAGTCACATTAACTGCTAAACAACTTTATGAAATTGGCTGCTGGTTTATAGGAAAGTACCATTACTGTTCCAAAGCATGAAAAGTTTGAAGATTATTTTTGAAACTAGAGAACAAGAATCTAATTATTGATGATATTATAACAATCTCAATAAGCACTTCAAGGTAATATATATGCCATCTTGTTCATGTAGCAGATTTTGTAACTTTGACGACTGGTTGCTGCTAGCCTTGATATCAAGGCTGTGTAGACAAGTACTCCGCCTAAAACCATAGAGCAAGGATACTAAAACCTCAGCCGCCCGAATGCGATACAACCCCAGTCCCCGACTGACTCTAAAAAAATAGCACACCGCACCTCTCACCATGGCACACACAGCTGTACAGTACACAGCCCCCCCACACACACACCGCTATTGTCCACACACCGCTATCGCCCACAATCCTAGCCCGTGAGCCGTCAGCCTGACGGCTCACGGGCTAGGATTGTGGGTGATAGCGGTGTGTGGGGGGCTGCGTACATTACATCATAGAGGCGCTGTGTGTGTGTGCATGGTGAGAGTGCGGCGTGCTATTTTTTTTAGAGTCAGTCGGGGGGACTGGGGTTGTATCGCATTCGGGCGGCTGAGGTTTTAGTATCCGTGCTCTATGGTTTTATCTAAAGTACTTGTCTACACAGCCTTGATATCAAGGCTAGGTTGCTGCATGTGAATCACAACCAAACTTCCCAGCACTTTCCAGGTGCATGCATGCATGATGCTCAAGTGCCGAGTCGCAGATGGCAATTAGTGTTCAAAGTAACCAAATTTGCCCCTTGAACAAGATGGCCCAAATTACTGTGAAAGTGCTTATGGTGTCTCCATCTCGCATAGCGAATCTTGCGTTATCGAATCTCGCGTTAGGTTTTCAATCTCGCAATCGTGTTACCAAATCTTGCCTTATGTTTTTCAAACTCGCCTTAGGTTTTCAAATTGATTTCTTGCCCGAAATATTAAATACTGATACACTCAAATTTTTGAGCTGGCTAATTTGGTCCACTAATTAAGGGTTAAATAACCACTAATTAGTGGACCAAAAAAGTCAGCTAACAAATTTGGTATGCCCAGTGTATAGTCTTCAAGATTCTGGACTAAAACTTCAAATGTTATTCATAGGTACAATTTCTTTTCAAGAGGTAGATGACTCAGCATATGCAATTGTGCGTGTTTTGGATAGAAAATGGCATCTGTATAACTGTGTTTAATTAACCCCTAATTATTAGACCAAATTAGCCAGCTCAAAAATTTGGTATGCCCAGTGTAACAGTCTTCAAGATTCTGGGCCTAAACCTACACTTTTACACATAACGTAGGGTAAAAATACTTTGTTTTAGTATTTGAACAGAGTTAACATAATGATACACGCACGTTGTCTCTGTGTTTGCGGCTTCTTTTCTGTTATTAAATGACCTTTTTTCTTTGTTTATTGCCTTACATGACTTATAGCTTTAATATTTCAATACTATCAAATGCAAATCTGTAAGTTATAGCTTAATTTTCAGTATTTGTTCAGATAAAATAACGGATTCACCTGTACAGCACAATGTTCTAATTTTCTGAATACGCAACTGGCCGTTCCGCGTACACGCGACTGGCGTTAACGGGCCCAATACTGTGCTAGCTTCAGCTCGGTAAGCATTTGGTCCCAACCGACAGATGAGGTGTGGTATTCCGCCTGGCACACATGACGACAGACGACATAAATGTTAGTCTGGTTCCCAGAAAACCTAATGCGAGATTTAAAAAAGACAGCCGCGTGATTGAAAACCCAAGGCGAGATTGAAAAACGTTAGGCGAGATTGACAACATAAGACGAGATTCAAAAACGCTAGGGAGATTGAAAACCTAAGGCGAGATTGAAAAACATAAGGCAAAATTGAAAACTTAAGGCGAAATTAAAAAAACTTAAGACGAGATTGAAAACCTAAAGCAAGATTAAAAAACGTAAAGCAAATTCGAAAATGTAAGGCGAAATTGAAAACCTAGGCAAGATTGAAAAAAACATAGGGCAAGATAGAAAGCGAGATTCGGTAACGGGAGATGCGTGATGCGAGGTACATACTGAATTTTGTTGATTAGACGGGCGGCATTTCTTTGAGACGGGGTGTGTTAAGTATAGGGAAAGCCTCCAATATGATCCTAATTGTTAGCGTTATTTATTCTAATTTGTCTGAATTATGATTTGATTAAGGACCATCAATGGACTCAAGAGCCTTCAAAGACTAATAATGGATTTGAAAAACCTAAAAACACTGTAAGTATTTCAAATCAGAAGATAGTCACTAAAATTGCATATTTCAAATGTTCAGTATGGGGGACACTGGTGTATACCCTGAATGTGCCTTTTGAAGGGGCCCAATGTGGACAAATCAGGGGCGCGTTTTCTCGGCTAACCAACAACTGTTTCGGTTGACTTGGCTATTAGCTAATCACTGGGCTATGACCGAAACATTGGTTACGGCCGTGGTTGTGTTCAATCCTCTACAAACAACACTATGAATGCTCATTTTGTAATAATGGAAGGTGGAAGAGAAAAAAATATAAATGAAGATATTACAAAAGGCCTGTTTTTTTGTTAACTAATAGGATTGTGGATGAGAGTAAATGGGAATGCTCATGTGACCTGATTGACTTGGCTGATGCAATATCCCACCACGGTGATGATGTTTACCATGTGGTCAAACTATTGATGAATCCAGCTTGTCAAGAACATGGTCTCGATATTCATCAGTATAGTTCATTGGAACTCCTCTTTTTGTGCTGTGAGTATGAAATCAGGTTTAGAGATTTAAGTTACGTGTATTTAAATGAGAAAACCATTAAAGGAACATTACAGAATTGGTTTTCGCCAACAAAACAGTTGCTGGCAGTGTAAGCACTTTATGTAATTCTCCATACACATAAACTGACAAACCTGTAGAAGTTTGAGATCGATCGGCCATCTGGGTCACGAGAAAATAGTGAAAAACCGATTACACATTTGCATGAAATCATATAGATTCAACAAATGAATAAAACGCTCACTGAGCAATAAACTCCAATCGGAAAACTAGTTTATTCATTCCTCACCATGGCATTTCAGACAGAAATATTTCAAGGGATGTTTTCTACTATCATCATTAGACCTTGTAAGTTTTATGTAAATCTGTGATCAAAAAGTATATTTTACAAGTTTTTTCCTTACCAATTCTGTAATGTTCCTTTAAACGAAGAATATATTTTTTTCTGAAACCAAATCTTTGTTTTTACACAGTATGTTTCTTTAGAAAATTTGAACTACAAAAAATACTCATTCCACTTTTTGTAAAATGAATTTTGGTCTTTACAATAAACACAAATAATTTGATATATTCTTATCGGAACAAAATATAAGCTTTGGGACAAGAAATGCTTGTTTGATCTAATCTTTTGTAAATCAAAGCCCCAATTAGTGCAAACACTAAAAGCTGATTTATACGCACGCGTGTAAGATTGACGCATGACGCAGTTTTTTTACGATGCTGATGCCTCAGCTACCATAAGCAGCAATGAAAAGGCTCAGCCTCTAGCAATTACATTGCGCGACCAAAGTAAGAGTAAACATAAGTTTCATGAAAAATTGGCAAGTTACCCGTAGCCGAGTTCAAGTTTAATGAGTAAGGTCATAGGGGTCATTGATGTCAACTGGAAGATCAATCTTTGTAGATGCTACAGTAGATAATTGATTGTAATCAACTGGAAGATCAATCTTTGTAGATGTTACAGTAGATAATTGATTGTAATCAACACAAGGACAAAACGGATTGTTTACATTAACAAATAACTAATAAAATGGACAAAGAACACATTCTTAATAAATACTGAAACTACCAGTTGTGTCTATTTTGCATACTTACAGATTCTGGTTCATCAAAATCCAAATCAAGAAGTCTAAGAGAAATTATCCAGCTAAAGAACAAGAACAGTGTAAAAGATGCTGCTCATTCCAGGGTCCGACGTGCTGGGAAAAGAAAAAGGAAAAATAAGAAGGGAAAGAAACTAAAGGGGAAAAAAGGCAAAAAAGGTAAAAAGAGAGGAAAGGGTGGAAAGAAAAGAAAAAATAAAAGGAAAGGAAAAGGTAAAAAGAGAGGAAAAGGTAAAAAGAGAGGAAAAGGTAAAAAGCGAGGAAAAGGTAAAAAGAGAAGAAAAGGTAAAAAGAGAGGAAAAGGTAAAAAGAGAGGAAAAGGTAAAAAGAGAGGAAAAGGTAAAAAGAGAGGAAAAGGTAAACAAGAAAGGAAAACTTCAAAAGGTTCCAGAGCCTCTTCAGCCAGAAATTGAGCTGTTCAAAGGGAGGCTGCACCAGTTGAAGTGGAGGTAGCTCCTGTTGAAGCAGAAATTGAGCCTGTTCAAGAGGAGGCTGCACCAGTTAAAGAGGAGGTTGCTCCAGTCGAAGCAAAAATTGAGCCTGTTCAAGAGGAGGCTGCACCAGTTGAAGAGGAGGTTGCTCCAGTCGAAGCAAAAATTGAGCCTGTTCAAGAGGAGGCTGCACCAGTTGAAGAGGAGGTTGCTCCAGTCGAAGCAGAAATTGAGCCTGTTCAAGAGGAGGCTGCACCAGTTGAAGAGGTTGCTCCAGTCGAAGCAGAAATTGAGCCTGTTCAAGAGGAGGCTGCACCAGTTAAAGAGGAGGTTGCTCCAGTCGAAGCAAAAATTGAGCCTGTTCAAGAGGAGGCTGCACCAGTTGAAGAGGAGGTTGCTCCAGTCGAAGCAAAAATTGAGCCTGTTCAAGAGGAGGCTGCACCAGTTGAAGAGGAGGTTGCTCCAGTTGAAGCAAAAATTGGTAAAAAGAAGGGAAAGGGTGGAAAGAAAAGAAAAAATAAAAGGAAAGGAAAAGGTAAAAAGAGAGGAAAAGGTAACAAGAAAGGAAAACTTCAAAAGGTTCCAGAGCCTCTTCAGCCAGAAATTGAGCCTGTTCAAGAGGAGGCTGCACCAGTTGAAGAGGAGGTAGCTCCTGTTGAAGCAGAAATTGAGCCTGTTCAAGAGGAGGCTGCACCAGTTGAAGAGGAGGTTGCTCCAGTCGAAGCAGAAATTGAGCCTGTTCAAGAGGAGGCTGCACCAGTTGAAGAGGTTGCTCCAGTCAAAGTAGAAATTGAGCCTGTTCAAGAGGAGGCTGCACCAGTTGAAGAGGAGGTTGCTCCAGTCGAAGCAGAAATTGAGCCTGTTCAAGAGGCTGCACCAGTTGAAGAGGAGGTTGCTCCTGTTGAAGCAGAAATTGAGCCTGTTCAAGAGGAGGCTGCACCAGTTGAAGAGGTTGCTCCAGTTGAAGCAGAAATTGAGGCTGTTCAACAGGAGGCTGCACCAGTCGGAGTGGAGGTTGCTCCAGTTGAAGAGGAGGTTGCTCCAGTTGAAGAGGAGGTTGCTCCAGTTGAAGAGGAGGTTGCTCCAGTTGAAGCAGAAATTGAGCCTGTTCAAGTAGAATCTGAGTCAGTCAAACCAGAAGAACCTGGTGAAATTGAACCAGCTCCACTCGATGCAGGATGTAAGCAATTTCAGTATAGATTTCAATACAATTTTCCAAATAAGAAATCATTGTTTTGCATTGTGTATCAAAATACATGTAACTTGTACCAAGACTCTCAAATTAAATAAGTTATTAATATATGTTAAGCAACAGCAGAAGCAGCAGCGAATCACCACTATATGGTACGCCATTGTTGAATCAAGTGGTTTATTACAATCTAGCTTAGTTTTGTCTTGTTCATAAACCAAAACAGTACACTAAGTCGTTTAGAAGAAAATAATTTATTCGGTTTAAATCAAAGACATTAGAATGCGGAAGGTGCAAGATTGGAAACTCTGACTGAAATGTGACATGTTCACTCGACGCCATTTGAAAAAGCAACTCTTATATGCAGACAATGCCCATTGCTATCAAAGATAAAACAAAACATTTGCTAGCTGAAATGGTACCCATGTGTATTTCACATTCAAACAAAAGATATAGTTCCAGTTCCCCATCTTTTGCCTTCAGCGCTCCTCAATCTTTGGTCTACGTGATTCCTTTGATTCCTACAGTGGAACCCCTCTAGGTAAATTAGCTGTTGTAACATGTGTAATGCTAGAATTTTATATTTATTTTTCAATTTGGGATTTTTGGGACTGAAAATTAAGTTTTTATGAGCTCAGACATATTTATGTTTTCTGTATTATGCATACACAAATAAAAGTGGTGTCTGTAAAAATGTAAACTTTCTCAAAGTAAATTTGAGAATAAATTGAGCCTTTAAACCATCTCTACAGTGCCCAATATATCAACCCAAAACTGGGGCTATGTGTTTAAAAAACTTTTTCAAACAACAGGCTGATAATACGAGACCCGACCACAGCAAAAGTGAGCAACAATATGAATGTGAACTTTTCCAATACTGCCACTTTATGAACAAAATTATCATTTGTGGTAAACTTTTTGTGCTGCATTTGTAGCTGTTATTGAAAACAGCATAGGTCAGGGCTTGTTGATCAATATTCATTCCGTTGTTGTTTCCCATGTGATACTGTTATTTCTAATCCTTTATTTGCTAGTAATGGGTGAACTTCGTGACCTCTTAGCGTCTACAAAGATCGATCTTCCAGTTGACATCAATGACCCCTATGACCTTGGTCTTCTTCTGAGACACTTACGTCACCATTCTAATCTTCTAGCTCGTATTGGAGATCCAAATGTCAAGGAGCAAGTTCTCAGTGCAATGGATGATGGAAAAGAAGATGAAGGTACATGTATAAGTGATGGACAAACTAACCTTTTAGTTAATTAAACATGACTGAGCTTTAGTAAACCCAAACAGGTCTTATAACACAAAACAATTTACAAGTTTTAGTTGCAGGCAGCTTTATAGGAGGAAAAAAAATAATAGCAAGCTAGTCGAAACAGTTAATTACGAGAAGTCCCCCCGATCCACAAAGCTAAAGTAGTAATCCAGTCCGATTTCCTACCTTCTGCCCAGGTAGTAGTTAAGAAGCAGGACATTTCTTTTCAGAACTGAGAAGTCTCCCGAATTCGGAAAATCTACTCCCTGGTAGTAGAATAAATAGCAAGTACAAGTTCTCTAAAGAACAAAATCTTACAGCAAAGTAGATATTTATACACATGGTGTTACCGTAAACCGAATATATATTGATACCTCAGCATGCAATGCCTCAAAACCCACATATACAAAACTTTACCTTCTTCAGATATCTTTCCTCCAGAAACAATAACATTTTCTCTTTATATCCTTCTATGACAGAGTTAAGCATCTAGAACAAGAGACGCCAATGCAGCTAGCTTGTCTGGTCATCAGTTGGTTTGTTAATTTAAAGATTTAAAAGATCAATGTATTGTGGTGGTGAAGACTCATTTTGGGGGGAAATTTGAGTAGAAAAATTATCAAATCAAACTTCCACATTAATGCAGTAGGGCGACAACAAAGTCATTCCTATATCACTATTTGGTTACTATGTATACCCCTTTAGGGATTACATATTCCTTAGCTGATGTCAGTAAAACTACTGGGCTTGAAGAAGGACAAGGAAAAAAGATTTGTCTTAAGCCACTTTTGCTTTGAGTTTTGGGTGCGATAACTTACTGTGTTATTATTATTATTATTTATTTTGCAATTTCGAATACAAAAAACAAGAACACAAGTATAGGATAAAACTCTTATAAACATTAATCATTAAAAGGGAAAAACCATCTGGAATGAAAGTAACAAAGCAGTAAGAAGGGGAATTAGACAGTGTTAAAGAGGGGCTCAAAGGTTAAATTCATTTTTGGGTGCACTAATTTTCCATTAAAAAAAATCCATTTAGAAAAATATTACAAGTCTCTTACCTCACATTAAAATAGTGTAAAATGTATTATTTTTAAAAGCCTTCCATTGAATCTTGGCAATATCATACATCCAATGACATCACAATTCAAATATGGGTCTGTACATTTTTTTTACAGGATTTTTGTTTCGTTCATTTCATTTCTAAATTGATATTTAATTGACTTTGACCTTTTGATTGTATAAACCGACCCATTTGTTGGTGATATCCAATGACCTCATGTTTCAAATTTTGCTCTGAAAGAGTCTTAAAAAAAACCAGTTTACACCATTTTAACAAGAGGTTAGAATCTTGTAATTTGTTCCACTGTCTGGGATTCTATCTATTGGAAAATAAGTGCATCACAAAACTGAATTTGACCATGGAGACCATCTTTAACATACTGTCCAAATAAGTCAGAATTGTTCAGTCATAGCCCATGCAGCTCACCTTAATACATTGACCAATGAGAGCGTACACAAATGGCTGAAAGAACAAACATCCTTTATTTAAAATGTAAACAAGCTTCTGCCATTTAGTTTGCCTTTTTGTGTCTTATGTGTGTGCAGAGTCGGGCAGAGCAAGACAAATATGTCACATGCATTTCTCAAGCAAGCATCACTGCAGAGTTGCTGTTGTGGGCCGGGTTATTGGATCTTTTCAGGCTTAGTACATTACAACTGGTCAAATTATCATGGCTCTGCTTACTGTTAAGTTCTACGCTTATGACCCCCTTTAAAGCACACAATTCTGTGGGCCATAAGCACAACATTCTGCAGTAAACAGAGCCCTGAAATCAGGCTCTGATCGCATAATGGTTAACTAATCTATTTTCAGTCCAGTGCAACTACATGGCTTACGTGTGTTTTCATAAATTCATTGGCCAAACCATCTTAAGATAAAATTAAGCTCAGATACAATCAAACTCTTCTTGCTTGTGAGTAATATCGCTTCTTATGGGACACTGTTGTTTTAGTGTATAAGGTAATTCATGGATTTAAGGTTTATTGAAACACACTATTAATTGGTTTAGTGTTTGGTAAAAAATTAAATTTGAGCCTGCGGGCAACCACAATTTCAAACCTTATTGTCATTTCTAATTCTATCTTTCTTCCTAGGTGCAATTTTTTGCCTATTTTGATAAAGACAAACATATTTGAGTCGAGGCCGTTTATAGTCAGTCGCTCAGTCGCAGGATGATAATGGTCAATCACTAATGATTGACAATGTCTTTAACATTAGTAACTGATACCTCAGTGATAACTATAAACTTTGTTTTTTTCATGATGTTGTGTCAAGTTTTCAGTTGTGCAACTGTTACAACCGGTCAGTGTTGTCACCAGAGCTTTATTAGAACCGGGTAATTTTACACTTCAACCGAGCGCAGCGAGGCCCCGACCGCTTGCGCGAGGCATTTACATTTTACAATTTACACCTTTTAAAAGTAAAAATTTTAAGAGTTGGTTCTCTAGACACTTAAAAAAATGTTATGTTGGCGTAATGGGCCAGAAAAAAAAGGGAAGTTAGGTAGTTTTTTTTTCCTTTTCTTTTTACATCATCACATTCTTTGTTACATTGACTCCTGAACCATACTTTGATTTTATTCAAGTCTTTTTATGTTTTCCCTGTCAGTAGGAAGGGTTTGTTATACACATGAAAATGGTTCCAGCTAAAACATAATATCCTTGGATGTCACAGGAACTTTTATGTAATCACACTGACTGGTTGTTCACGTTACAATAAGGACACAATAATATTCCTTTTCAAATTATTTATGTTGTGCACCTTGGCTTATTTCCAAAACAGTTAAACGAAACTTGTGATTTCAAGTTAACTGTTTAACAGATTGTACCATTCCATTCAAAACTATTTAATAGACCGCTATACACACTCTAAGGTCACAAAACAAGGTCATTTAACCACAAAGACATAGCAAGCATAGAGAAAGGTCCTTTCTTTATGGTGTAAGCAAGTGTATAACCATAGAGAAAGGACCTTCTATCTATGAACAAACTGCAGAGAATTAAGATAAGAGTAATTGGTATGACAACTTCAGAGATTAAGATAAGAGTAATTGGATCTCAATAGAAGTGTTAATCATTCTCCCAGAACAGTGCTAGATTGCATGAGTGCTGGTTGCTTTTTTTTTTTAGAACTGGTTAGTGGGACCATGGTGGGACCAGCCCTGACCAGTGTAGTCACAACACTGCACCCAGTATGACAATGGTCAGTTACACTTTAGTTTCAAATACATTAAAAGACTGAAAATGAAAGAATCAGGTAAACAATTGAGTAGGTTGCTGTTCACGAATAGCTTATGTGTTGTAATCTTTCAGTCATAGATCAGAAAGAACAAAATACACAGTAACAAAGAAATAACTAAATAACTAATATAAACTCCTATTTCCCAAGACCTAACTAGTCTATAATGGAACACCTGTGCATTAGCAATTACTCATTATGCACAGGAACTTCAATGCACTAAAGAAATGTGTTTGTACTGGACAAAACAAATCTCACAAAAGAAAAAGAAACACAAGACACAACGAATAAAGAAAATATTGACTTAAAAACCACTGAGCACTAGTGGAAACTCGGGCAATGTCGATCTTGGAACAAGTCACTCCGCAAAAAATTCCCTGAAGTATTTTTATCCCTGACTCAAATCTCAACAACCTAAGAAGTAGCAATCACTTGTTCCCAACTTTGAACCAATGAACTCCCTGAGGCTTTTCGGGTTACAGTACAACTCAGGTCATGCACCACTGGCCAAACCCTTGGGGTATGGAGTTAATGAGCCTAACAGACTTTACAGTGCCACACCAAGCAATGTTCAAGCACAGTTTAATTAAGACAATGCTGCCATCGATTTCACAAAACTCTTCCTCACTTAGGATTAATCTTAGGACTTAGGACGAGTTAAGTTCCATTCCATAGACGTTAGGACACATTGAACCCATCCTAAGTTAGGACGAGTTAATTTGAGATAGGATTAATCCTAGTGCTTCGTGAAATCGGCTGCTGGTCCAATATACAGTGCTGTAATGAAAAGGACTAAACTTATAAAATAGAAAACTAAACTGACTTTTCCTCCTAAAAATACATATAGTTAGAAACCTAAACAAGTACCAATCATAGCATTTGGACATTCTATAAAGTCTTGACTTAAAGAAATACATATTAATTAATTTGAGCATCACGGAGAAAACTAATTATTCCTTGACTAAAAACCCATCATTCTTAAGGAAAAGTAACAAACTAGCGATTGACTATTAGTATGCTTGAAAATACCCCAGGATGATCAAAGTTTTAAAAGGCAAATAACTCATCTCATAGTAAAGGAAAATGTCTAGAATGGTACATATAGGTAATCTATAGATTATTACTAAATAACTACTGTATTAATTCAAATAAACTCCACAAACCTGAAAATGAAAGAAACAGGGAAACAATTGAGATGGTTGCTGTTCGGGATAGCTTGTGTTGTAGTCTTTCAGTCATATAGCAGGGTGCAATTCAAGTGAATTTTTTGACAGCTAGTTATCAACAACTTTAAATTTTAAACATGTAACCGGACGATCGGTCGGGTAACCATGTAACCGGAAAAGGCTTAGCACTGTGTAGTGCAGTGTCGTGTGTACATGTATGTTAAAGTTGCACAACGTAGTTGGCGTGTAGATCAATGTGCTAAACTCAAGCCGAGCTGCAGAATCGCTTTGCCTCTAAAAGAAATAAGATCCCCAAATCACAAATCTGTTCAAAATTGGCTTGCTGATTATGTGCCTGTTGGATCGTCCATTAAAAAGTCACATTCACGACTGTGTTAGATGTTTATGGTGAAGTTTTGTTGTGTGTTTGCATTAGCTCCGTACATGCATATAGGCAAGTAGAAATCAACTAGCAACAGATGATGTCACGAGTCCTTTGTCACGTGGTTTGTTTGACCTCGCATTTTTCAGATTTTTGGCCTGGAGTGTTGCGGAGAAAATACATTTTTACTCTGTTTTATTGTGAGGTAATGGACTCAAAAAAAATGTTTTTTTTATTTCTCCTGGACTCCATCTGATGGAAAAATATAAAAACTAAAGATTTCAGAGCATCTAAGAGCCGCTCTTTTAACCCCTTAACGCCAGAATTATCAGGCCTCAATGCCCGGCTTACACCATGACTGCATAGCAGCCTTTGTTTGCCCACAGCTGTACCGGCCACAGACTGCATTCAAACGGCATACCACATACACAGTCCACAGCATTCCGACCGGATTAGCGGACATAGCCTCCTTCTGCCTTCAAGGGGTTAATGATAGAGCGTTGAGTATACAGTATACGCGAAACTTAGTAGTTTTAGAGGAAGGGTGTTGTTGATCGAGAAATGGCACGTATTTTCCTGTGCATGCAAAGTATACTTTTCGTATTCATCATATCCATACCAATCCATTTCTTCTTTAGGCGCATTTTTCACGCTTTCCAGTCAGTTACATCAGCTGACATTTTTTTCTGCATCTTCGAAATAATGATTTTGTGTTGTTGCGGCTCATTTCTAGATCTTACAATTGAGCCTATAGACCCATTGCACAAGGCGCAGCGCACATACACACGCCTCTCCTGTCCGCCATTTTTGGTGTTAAAATATGCACAAAAAGGAATGGACTCCCCCAAAAAGGCAGAAATGGTAGACGTGCATTGTTCGGAGGTGCGTTAACACATGTACCGTCCTTTAGTGCACGTTTTGACATTCAAAATGGCGGACAGGAGACGCGCATGCAAGTGCGCTGTGCATTCTGCAATTGGTCTATAGATTCAGCTGCCTGCCTTGCCTTTGGCACCTTACCAATGGCTTTCCTTCTCGTAAGACCCCCCCCCCAAAAAAAAAAAAAAAATTAATAAATAAAAATAAATAAATAAAAATGTATGTTTATCCATAGAGGGTCCTCTAAAGGTAGGTTCGGTGGGTCAATTAAATATTTCATTGACCTACCGACCCTACCTTTTGAGGACCCTCTATGGATAAACCATTGATCTACATTATACTGACTGGATAGGACAACTCAGCGCATTTGTGCACGTTCGATGGTCGCTGTTATGGCTAAGTGCGTAGTTGCTGAATGGGGTATTTGCGTGAAAGTACGCAAGCGCGGCGATCCCAGCATGCAGCGCCTCAAGCATGTAGTACAAGTACAAGTACTAGTAGTGATGATGAGCATGTTGAAGTTTAAGTGTAAAATTAATATCCATTTGTTTATAATCATTTTCTTTTTGGAGAGTGTTTCTTCTTATAAATCTAGATTGATATTTCATCAATCAATTTATATAGGCCTAGAGCATGAACGCATATTTGTTTTTAAAGTATCAAGCACATTAGAAAACTTTGAGGTTCAATCTTAAAAACCAAATAATTTGTAAGGCCTTGGAATAAGTTAAATTGTGGCTAATGTGACCGTTCAATAAATAAACAAGACTCTCGCACATAGATAGTGGTTTATTCAATACAAAATGATGACTTTTTTAGAAGGAGCCAGTTTAGCTCCATTTGTTTCATATTTACAATCAGAAAGTAAAACTAAAGAAACCATAACTGTGTATTCATCTTATCAGAAATTTAAATTAGTTACACACGAAACAGAAACACTAAAACGTAAAATAGAGAGAGGGGGAAGACTATAAGCAGGAAAACGTAACGTAAAGGTTCAGTCTGCCAATGAAATAATTCCTAAAAAATTCAGACAGGCAATCACGAGAAATTGTCAAAAACATAAACAATTTAACAACTTTGAATTCAATCAAATTTAATTTAATTCATTGAGCATTGAAGTTTAAACCTACACAGAAACACAAAACCCAAACAAAAGGTGTTCACCCTTGTTCGCCCGAACACTTATACAATATATTGAAGTTTGTATTTAAAAAAACCAATATACAGGCCTAAAAAACTATTTTGAAAACAGCATAGCCAAGTAATATAATGTATGTGTCAGTGTTCGTTTTTTTCTGCAGACTACACCACTTACCTGTGAAAGGAAATCCGATTTTTCTCGTCCGTACATAGCTCCTGAAGAAGAGCAACCTACCGCAACACAAACCTTTACCATATTTGCAGCATAAAACTTGTGTTTGACGACGGTGTCATCCCTTGTTTTACATAGCGAAACCCTTATATACTGCAAAAAACGGAACAATATTTGTCAACGACCCCGAAAATCATTTATTTGCTTGGGTGCAGACTCTCGTGCCGCCTCGCCATTTAAATTCAAAAGCCCCACTTGCAAACGCGCGCGTTTTCCACATTTACGCGCAGTTGTCCTATACAGTCAGTATAATGTAGATAAATGGGAAAAACAAACAACTATGGGGGGGGGGGGTCTTACGAGAAGGAAAGCTATTGGCAAGGTGCCAAAAGGCAGGCATGCAGCTAAATCTTTAGGCTAGTCAATTGTAAGATCTAGAAATGAGCCACAACAACACAAAATCATTATTTCTAAGATGCAGAAAAAAATGTCAGCTGATGTAACTGACTTGAAAGCGTGAAAAATGCGCCTTAAGAAGAAATGGATTGGTATGGATATGATGACTACGAAGAGTATAACTTTGCATGCACAGGAAAATATGCGCCATTTTCCGAACAACAACACAAGGGTATAACAGCCACAATGCAACATGCACAGCTAAAAACGACAGTGTTAGCGATGCCAGCACTACTGCAGACAAAGGTCCTTCAATGGAAAGAAGGCCTGATGTGACCCTAGCAAAACATGGATGCCGTAGATGTTTACCCACATAAATTCCTAATATCTTCTTCAGTGAGCAGTTTAAAGCTACAATCAAACAACAGTTTAATACATCTCATTTATTTATTAATTTCAACTTGAAAATTTCACAAATTTAGCAATGAAGAAGCCAATTGTATCACTGTCACAATGTCCCTTTGTACATGATATGGACGGTGAAACTCCATAGAAACGCTGCAGTTTACATAACTGGTCTGGTTGGAGCATTGTTCCTTGTAAACCTATCTGACCCAGATGAGGAACCTGTCAATAAAGAGAGCACATGTTCATGTAAAAAAGGATATTCATGTACATGTACTTTAAATTGTCCTGTCTGAATTCCTCTTTGTCTATAATCATAAATGGCACAAAGCTTTTACTGGGCCCTTTGTAAAACCATGACTTGAGCTTGGTCTCTGGCTTAGACTCTGCCAGTTATGTTGGAAAACTGTACATTAAATGATTAACTTGTAACTTCTGATTACACTTTTAATTCATTTTATTGCATTTGATATAACATGCATTAATACTAGCGGACTGTAATGCCCTCTGTTGCCCAGTCAGGACCAGCATAATTCATTTTGTTACCACAGCAAAGTCTTCTGGTTTGGGTTTTATGTGGTTCAATGGCTGCAGGTCATTTGCATAAAAAATAAGAAAGCAAACTCAATGCCCTCTTATTTTTTATGCAAATGAGTACTGATCAAAACTGTTGTGCTTTCCCCAATAAATTTGAATTTCTGTACTTCCAGTGTGGAAAGTCAGACAAAGATCATTTTTAACTGAAATGATGGTTTTTAAAGGCAGGATATACTTTTGGTAGTTGTCAAAGACTAGTATCCTCATTTGGTGTATCCCACCATGTGCATAAATTAACAGACCTGTGAAAATTTTGGCTCAATTGGTCGTTAAAGTTGCAAGAAAATAATGAAAGAAAAAACACCCTTGTTGCATAGAATTGTGTGCTTTCAGATGCCTGAAAAAGTCTTTATGCCTGAATCCTTTTTTCAGATTAAAATATTTTAGTGAGAAATTACCTCTTTCTCAAAAACTACATTACTTCAGAGGGAGTCGTTTCTCACAACTTTTTAGACTATCAGCAGCTCTCAGGTGCTCTTTACCAAGTAAGTTGTTATGGTAATGTATTTCTTGAGTAACTACCAAGAGTATCCACTGCCTTTAACACAAAAACAAATCTAAACTAGAAATGAGTTTGTTACGAACAAACACTGGGGTTTCGGTTGTATTGTCAATAATAAACTTTGAATAAATGTAATAATTAATTTGACACCTGATGACATCACGATGACGAAAACATGTTTTTTGTACTAGCTTTGATAAGCTACAAGACGGCACAAAGATCGTGACTTTATGACATGTGGTTATAAAGGAAATGTATTTTTGTATTTGAATTTTCTGTTTGGACCGGACGAAAAAGATAAAAGTGGGGTCATGTTTTTAATAATAACAAATGTATCATTAGCTTTAAGATGTCACAAAGAGTTTGCCATTATGAATTGTGGTTAACGAGATATGGATTTTAAATTTGAGAGCTTCCTGTTTGAGCGGAAGTAAAGGTCAAAGAGGGTGACATTTTTAAAATAACATATTTAATGTGCCGTAAGTTACATTTTACATAATAAATTTAACTACTTCGCCGAGGCTAAAATTATTAATAAACCATACCCGTAGGAGAATTATAATAATAATAATAATATGAACACTTATAACAGCCAGTATCCGTCTTGACGCTCATGGCGCGGTACACAATACATACACAAAATACACATTGTAACAATATAGCAACATACCAAACTACCAATACAAAAATCATTAACTTAAACCAGCCAAAAAATACCAGCACGAGGGAAAGTATTTAAAGGGCACTGAAAGTATTCTGGAATAGATGGGTTTTGATAGCGAGTTTGAATTCACTAAGGGCAGATATGCTACGTATACTGAGTGGGAGCTGATTCCAAAGGTAAGGGCCAGCATGGGAAAAGGATCTATCCCCCCAAGAACTGCGTGTCAGGGGGACGACTAATAATGAAGAATGGGATGAACGAAGATGTCTACTGGGCTTATATTCAACAATTAGGCTCCTTTTGTAGTTAGGGGCAGAACCATGCAAGGAATGAAACACCATCAACAACACCTTAAAAAATAATACGGTCACATACCGGGAGTTTTCAGTATGGGAGTGATATGAGTTCTACGTGATGAAAAGGTAACAATACGAGCAGCAGTATTTTGAAGTTTCTGGAGACGGACGAGTTGTGTGTTAGGGAGCTTATATAACAAAGAATTACAAAAATCTAAGTGACAGGAGATAAGAGCATGAACAAGTTTCTCTGTAGCTGAACGAGTTAAAAATTTACGAATGAAGCCTAAATTTCTCAGTTGATACTGCACTGACTTACAAATACTAGAAACATGGGTAGACAATGACATGGTAGAATTAAACAAAACACCAAGATTACGACAACTTTGAGAAGGAGTGATCACTGTATCCGACATTGTTAAATTAAAGGACTGTATCGTGGCTAGATGTGATTTGGAACCAAACAAAATAAGTTCTGATTTACTGTCATTCAGTTTGAGTGAATTGGAACTCATCCAGTTTCGAATGTCCTCGACGCAAGCTTCAAGACGCTATACAGTGTGGAGGGTGTGAATCTGATCTAGAGAGAACGATGTACATGTATATATCTGAATATCGTCGGCATAGCAGTGATAGTTGACATGCTGCTGCAAAACTTGCTTGAGCCTTCTGATGTAAATGGAGAAAAGTAACGGTCAACCGACTGACCCCTGAGGGACACCGCAACTGAGCAGAACAGGGTCAGATTTTATATGATTTACACACACCAGTTGCTGCCGTTCATCCAAGTAAGACTTAAACCAGTCAAGAGCACGGTCACAGACTCCAAGTGATGACAGTATATTGACAAGGATACCATGGTCGACTGTATCAAATGCTGCTGAAAGGTCTAATAATACAACTGTAATCCTACCAGCATCCATTTCCTTTAGGATGACGCTGGACAAGTTGACAAGAAGGGTCTCAACACTGTGGTTAGCACGATAGGTCGACTGACGATTGTCAAGTAAATCGTTCTCCTGTACATGTAGGTAGTTCAACAGCCGAGAGAAGGCTATGCGTTCCAGGACTTTTGATAAGTAGGGAAGATTTGAAATTGGCAGTTATTCTGGAGAGATTCTGGGTCTAGTGATGGCTTCTTCAGTAGCGGATGAACATAGGCGATCTTTAGAGCTTTTGGAACTATGCCACTCTGCAAACTCAGTTAACCACATTAGCAATATATGGAGATATGACAGCTGTACATTCTTTCAGGAGCTTTGTTGGAATGGGATCGAGCTCACATGATTTGACAGGGGTGTTACGAATGAGTGACTCGATATCCTCTGAAGTGGCAAGAGCAAGTGTCGCAAATCTAGAAGACGATTGTGGAGGTAACATGGCGACGTTGGGACAGAGACTACTAGGAATGGAGACAATCTTGGAAACAAAGAACAGGCTAAAAAGCAATGATAGAGATTTACTACATGCATTTGTTGGAAGCGAGATGACTGTTTGTGATTTAAAAGAAGATTAACAATGTGAAATACCTTCCTTGAGTCGCTGCCACAGTCTCAATTATTTGGTTGTAGTGAACTCGTTTTGATGTTCGTAGAAGAGAGATAACGTGTTGTTTCTGTTTGCAGTACAGTTGATGATCGATATGCAACTTAGAAGAAGCACACCATTTCTTTTCTTGCCGTCTACGATCCTGTTTCTCAGTTTTTATTTCGTGAGTGTACCAAGGAGTATGTGGAGGAGACGTGACAAATCGAGTCATAGCTGGTATGTGGGAATCCAACAGGTCACAAAGAACAGTGTTATAAAGGTTGACTTGAGCTGTTACACTGTCACTGGATGCAGAAGAAAGCTCACTGTTACCATGGCTGTTGCAAACCTTGTCCTGTCGATATTGATGAGCAATTGACTTGGGTTTGTGCAGATGTACATTGCACAAAATTGAGTGGTCCGAGATACCTGGAGCTATTTGAAGGTCTGTAAATCTTGTCATCAGATAGTTGTGATATAAAAGCGTCAAGGATGTGACCCTTGTCATGAGTAGGTGTAGAAACATGTTGCACCAGGCCATACCCAGCTAACAACTCATTGAATCGTTTTGTGTTTGAAGCAAGAAGATTATCAAAATGATGGTTGAGGTCTCCAGTAATGACAAGCGACGTGGGTTTCAACAATCACTCATCCAGCATGCTCGAAAACTCACCAAGAAAACTTGAAAACACTGACTGGGTACCTGGAGGACGATAGATGGTAACAATGTCCACACTGGTATTGTTGGAAGTCAAGGTAACTGACAACATTTCAAAACATTGGAAAACTGTAGAAGGGTTGACAGTCATGTTCAGCTTACTACGGAAAAGGAGACCGACTCCACCTCAACGTTTACAAGCCCTCGGGAGATGTTTGAAGGTGTACCCAGGGGGCTTAATGGCGGCGATAACTGCATCATCATCAGGAGTGATCCAAGTTTCACAGATTCCCACAATATCAAAACTATTTTCCAAAACAAAGTCCTGAAATTCCGTAGATTTAATTCGGAGTGATCTAGCATTCAACATGCAGAACGACAGATGACCTGTTTTAGATGAGAATTATTTGACAAGTGAATCAAGTTCCGACTACATGGGAAACTTTTTGCAGGCTTACTCACAAACTCAGGATGTATAGCAGCAGAAGATATAGGATGACCGACAATGACCCGGATTGGTAGGCTGTATTTGTTTTTACGGCGACTGCCTCCCTTGAATAGCCGTCGTGTTCACCGGTGATTTGCTGCAGGTTGAATTATGTTCATTCCATGTGTGGTACATGGCGTCCTTAAAAGTTTCAGGGTCGATATCTTAGTACAAAGCTGTAATGACAGTACACATTCGTGATGAGTATAGGCTTCTCCATTCAGTGTACGAAGAAACTTTGGGTCATACTTCCTTGTACATGTAGGAAAGGTAGTGCAAGATAATGAAGCAGATGCCATTGTTGAAGAGGTCAATAATGTAGACAGTGTACATGAAGACTCAAATAGACATTCCATGAAAAACCTATTAGGGTTTATCAGAATCCTTTGTAGGCAGGGGGCTTTGTTCAGTTTTTTTTGAATAGCCACTGTGATATGCTCACAGCCATTCAAGGAACAATGTTGGTGGCAAGTCAAGTGAATGGTCAAACACAATGGGAAACTGGGAGTGTGGTACTGGGAGACTTGGAGAAATGAGAAATAATAAATCCAGAAAATGCTCAAAAATAACACCACGTCGTCTGATCTGAAAAGAACCATGTTAATCACTGACTCAAATGCTTGTACATGGTATAAAGATGACGTAGATATGTTGCCAAAAAACAAGGTAGTTTCGGTGAAAACCAGAGAGCACAATATGGAGCTGCCAGACACTAGCGCTACACATACATGGATAAAATTCAATGAAATTGCGTGAGGATAAACCGCTCCTAGTATCCCAAACGCTTCCGTAGTTCGAGGACTCTCCACAAGCAAGAGGGCGCTATACATGTTCACCGTTGTCGTATACACGTTGTTTATAATTGTATTCAGCATAAGAAGTAAGTCCTACATTAAAGCAATCCATGGCTGATGGCCAAAGGTTCAGCCAATTCACAGTGAACACAAACCACATTTTTTTTTTGAGAAATAAAAAGTCTTGGTGCAATTTATGTCTTTACTGGGTTTTAATTAGGCTTATGGTTTTATGGTGACAAAGATATTTAAAAAACAATTATAATCCCATGGGTGGTCCCACAACAATTTTGGGAGCCCTTGCGGGAACTGTTTCAGGAATAGTTTGTATTCAATAACTGACCTGTTCACAGAGCTGAAGTTGTGGATATACATTGAGAGCCCAATCAACTATTTCTTCATTTTCTCCTAATGTTGCAGTGCATGTGCTATACACAAGGTAGCCTCCTGGGCGTAACAACTTAACAGCCTGAAAAATGAATGAATTATGTCAGAAACTTTCATAAAATTGCAAAATCATACATGTACAATAGTCCAACAACAACATAATAACTGTCCTTACTTGACTGTCCTTACTAACTGATTTTATTCCATTTCAATTAAGTGAAGATTTGAAATGGAATAAAATCAGTGGAATAGTAAATTCAAAAAAGTTCAAATCAAGTCTGTGATGGCAAGAGGTATAAGTTTCTTGAATGTATACAGATATAAGGCATGCATGACATGACCCCATTACCTGACTTCTCTATATTGTGATGTCTGTGTTCAAAAGAATGCTTTGAATATCATAATTGGTTTGTTTCACACACAGATCAGAAGCATGTATGACTTTAGAGTACATGTAACAACCCATCTATCCAAATTGTCCTGGTGTCTATGCTGTTCTTAATCAATATGCCATGTTTATTTTCTCTTTTCTGAAAACATCATGCTTTTAAAAGAGCCAACCAGGTTCACTTTTCTGCAAATGCCAGTTCCCTCACGACTGATGTTTCTACTGATGGTTTAGACAGTCTCTGCAGGCAATTTTTTATTGTAAGTTCTTGGTCTCAACTTGATCGCTTGTGTTTCAGTGTTAATATGTCCAGCCACACACACACACCAAAGCCTCATTGTTCTCATTTATCTGCCTATAGGAAAATTTGTTTCACTACGATGAAAGAGGGTAGTTTTTGCACATTATGATGTCTTTTACTAGATGTTCCACTAGAAACTATGTGTACATACCGTTGAAAAAAATTGTCGCTGATAAGCAGGGTAAGATTTGACTTCGCTAAGTTGCAGTTGGTTGGCTATCTGAGGTCGTTGACCAAGTCCACTACATGGAGCATCAAGAAGTATGCAGTCAAAGGACTCAGGACTGTACGGTGGTGCATCTTGTGATGTACATGTATAGCAAGCAAATCAGATTAGATTACTAGTCTACATAACAACTCTAACAGTAGTACCAGATAAATAGTTTATTACCTTTGACACCACTCTTCAAAGAATTGTCACCGCAACATATCCATGGAGGTTGTGCATGCCTATAGCGCACACACTACTTGTAATTTTCACAAAAAGGATTTGGCATCAAGTTGCACTGGCTAGACTCCTAGAAAAGGCATCAGATATGATATTCTGGTTTTCTGCTACATGTAAGTGACTTGCAAATATGAAGCATCCCTAGACATTTCTTAAATACAGGAATATCTCATTTCTGTATGTTTGTCCGTAAATGTTTTGTTAAAGTACTACTTTGGAGGGTGGGTGGGGTGTGCACTCTCCATACAGCCTTGAAATGTTGAAAACTCTCAATAGCCCCTTGAAAAGGACCACCTATCAATGTGATGAAATTTTCCCAGGTTGGTTGATTGGATGGAGTGTTAATCAGGCATGATATTTGGTCCTTGGAAAAAAGTAGAAACATTTTATTGAGTACAAGGGCTGACCTACATGTACACATGTACTACATTAATACACTTTTTTAGGCTATTTATTCACAACTTTTCTGAATTTTCCAAGGGTAAAAAAAACCCTCAGAATTTCAGACTAAAGCAGGAAGAATATCATGCCTGGTTAATTGAAAAACAATGAATATAAATTAGTTCACTTTTTAAAACCTGTTACATAATTACACATGAGGGTTTTGAGAGGGCAGGCCACCCTGCCAAAGAATTGGCTGCCCTTTTAAAGTAATTGACCATCCTTCCAAAATGGACAAATCATAGGCGAACGCAGCTTCGATACGCGGAACACTGGTTGTAAGCTCCATTCAACAAAAATTATTTTCCGCCAGTTGCTCACTCAAAGAAGTAGCTGTATCGCCGACCGCCATATCGCTGTGTTGCATTCACCCTGGACCCACTGTCTGGCTGTGAACACAGCTAGCAGACGGTTGCGGTATTGGTAAAGCTTAAGTGTTACATGCATCAATGGGGCCTAAATCAAAGCACCTGATTGGTTCACTTCCGTGAAAGGTTATATTCATGATATTTTCGGCCTGCCTGTCGGACCGAACTGCATGACCAGTCCGATAAATAGTCTGGCAACAAGAATCCTGCTTTGAGTGCCCCTGGTTACACAGAAGTATAACAGATACCATACGCACTTCGTTGACCTGAGCTTTACTGTACGTGAAAGGTGATTAGTCAGTGTATTTGCTAACAATAAGCAACGACCAATGAGGTGCCCACTCTGATGAAATGAGGCGCCCTCTCTGATGAAATGAGGTGCCCACTCTGATGAAATGAGGTGCCCTCTCTGATGAAATGAGGTGCCCACTCTGATGAAATGAGGTGCCCACTCTGATGAAATGAGGTGCCCTCTCTGATAAGTATGTGCAGATTGTAACATGCTTGAATTCTTCTAAATGCTAAGCTAAGATATGCAAAGTGTCAAGATTATCATCACTGTTCATGAACAAGATGAACATTCCGCAAGTCAAATACCACATTTTTCAGTGACCATTTCTTTTAAAGTTTGTCACATCAACGTGTTGGTTTTTTGCTAAAAAATGTCTTGAATCAGTCCAAGAATTATTATTTTTTCTTTAGTGAGTTATTATGTCAAAACAACTCTTTATCTCTGTTTTAAACCGAGTGTAAAAAAAAAATCTTGATACTTGATTTTTCAAAATGGGACGTCTTAGCTCATTGCCGTACCAAATCAACGGAGCATCTTTTTAACAGGGCCAGGCACTTCCCTGGATCCCCCTCGCAATCATCGTGACCATCGTCATTCAGACTGATGTAGTTTACTGTCCGATGACGTCATACTGACGTGCGCCAAACAAATGACGTCATACTGCCCTCCCAACAAAAAAGTATGTGGAAAACAATTACACCTCTCTGGGGATTCAATTAGAAATTAAATTTAGAAAAATGTTATTTGTTTTTGAATTCATGTACATTAATTACATGTTGATCCTATCCATTGTTTCATATCCATACTCCTTTAGTTACATGCTTGAGAGAACACATTTTGGACTGCTTATCAAAGCTTACCTGTATTACAAGAGGAGGATTGCATACTGCATGCCTTTGTAGAGTCATACACATACGTTTGTATACAGTTCAAACCCAATCTCTCTGCATTTTGCTTGATTTTGTTGATCTTACTTTGGGATTTATCCAATGCAATGACGATACCATGATTCTTCATGAGTGTTGCCAAATGAGTCGTCTTTCCACCTGGTTTTAATAAATATTTAATAGTGTTAATTATACCTCGGGAGAGTTTATGCACTCTGATTGGTCAAAGACTGGTCATGTGGGGTGTACTAACATGTGATACAAAGACTGGCTCTGTGAACTAGCAAATAAATGGCCCCCAAACAAGCATATTGTTGTGAGTCAAACTTCTGTCATGCACTGTGCTTGTTGAGCAGGAAGCAGATATTTTCTTTGTGTGTTTTATTTTTTGTTTTTGGCAAGAAGAGATTGTGTTGCGTAAAAGCGCATACCAAGCGCACGTGTGAGCGCACAGACAATGTATTAACTTAAGTTAGCTGGTACGCACACGAAACCAACATAATTCATGGTACAAAGCAAAACACCAACCAAAGTATTTCTGTCTATGGTGCTGTTAATTTTCAAAGCTCATGGTCTAGTTCTTGAAAATATGCATAAATAGTTAAATATGTGCAAGAACTCAAGTCTAAAGAGTGCCCTTTATCATAACATGAATAGAACAATTCTAAAAATATTGCCCCCAAAAATATATATACAAATTCTGATGATGATTTTGACTGATTTAGTTTTATTAAAGGTATTTATTAATGGCAACAACAGTTTGAGAAGCTGGTCTTCACTGTGTGGTAATGGACATTGGTTGATGGTTGGCCATTGTAAATGGACCGAGCCGAAGGGGAGGTCCATTAACAGCGGCCAGCCACCAACCTGGTCATTACCACACAGTGAAGACAACCCCTCCTCACACTGTTATTGCCCAAGTAGAATATAGAGATACATATCTAGTATCTTCATAAAAATATACAGCGCTGATTAAAAACATTCTAACAAAACATTATAAAATAGGAACATGGATATACAGTATACATGTAATTCCATTTTCAGTATTTTTGGTATTTTAGTGAGCCTCTGTCAATATTAAAGATTTTGTAAATTTAACTCAACACATAATGATGGCAACACATCTACCATTTGGCTGAACTTACCAAAATGTATGAAGATAACAGAATGAGATAAGGAGCATAGCCAAGAAAGGGGGATAAGAGAGTGAAATAAGGAGCATAGCCAAGATAGGTGTACAAGAGAATGATATAAGGAGCATAGCCAAGATAGGTGTACAAGAGAATGATATAAGAAGCATACATGTAGCCAAGATAGGTGTACAAGAGAATGATATAAGAAGCATACATGTAGCCAAGATAGGTGTACAAGAGAATGATATAAGAAGCATACATGTAGCCAAGATAGGTGTACAAGAGAATGATATAAGGAGCATAGCCAAGATAGGTGTACAAGAGAATGATATAAGGAGCATAGCCAAGATAGGTGTACAAGAGAATGATATAAGAAGCATACATGTAGCCAAGATAGGTGTACAAGAGAATGATATAAGGAGCATAGCCAAGATAGGTGTACAAGAGAATGATATAAGAAGCATACATGTAGCCAAGATAGGTGTACAAGAGAATGATATAAGGAGCATAGCCAAGATAGGTGTACAAGAGAATGATATAAGAAGCATACATGTAGCCAAGATAGGTGTACAAGAGAATGATATAAGGAGCATAGCCAAGATAGGTGTACAAGAGAATGATATAAGGAGCATAGCCAAGATAGGTGTACAAGAGAATGATATAAGAAGCATACATGTAGCCAAGATAGGTGTACAAGAGAATGATATAAGGAGCATAGCCAAGATAGGTGTACAAGAGAATGATATAAGGAGCATAGCCAAGATAGGTGTACAAGAGAATGATATAAGGAGCATAGCCAAGATAGGTGTACAAGAGAATGATATAAGGAGCACAGCCAAGATAGGTGTTTAAGAGAATGATATAAGGAGCATACATGTAGCAAAGATAGGTGTACAAGAGAATGATATCAGGAGCATAGCCAAGATAGGTGTACAAGAGAATGATATAAGAAGCATAGCCAAGATAGGTGTACAAGAGAATGATATAAGGAGCATAGCCAAGATAGGTGTACAAGAGAATGATATAAGGAGCATAGCCAAGATAGGTGTACAAGAGAATGATATAAGGAGCATAGCCAAGATAGGTGAATAAGAGAGTGAGATAAGGAGCATAGCCAAGACAGGTGAATAAGAGAGTGAGATAAGGAGCATAGCCAAGACAGGTGAATAAGAGAGTGAGATAAGGAGCATAGCCAAGACAGGTGAATAAGAGAGTGAGATAAGGAGCATAGCCAAGATAGGTGGAAAAGAGAATGAGATAAGGAAGGTAAAAATCTCAGATTGATGAATAAAGAAATAAGATGAGTATTACTGTACAGATAGATATAAGAATAAGAAGTGGGACACGTCATTGATATACATGTACGTAGGTGTTCAATTGAGAACAAGACGAAAAGCATAGCCTACATGTAGATAACATCCAATATCAAATGAAAGAGAAAGTTGTTATACTAAACATACTGTACCTGGAGCAGCACACATATCTAGTAGTCTACTGCCTGGCTGAGGATTCAGGACATGACTTACAACAATAGATGGTAGATTTTGAAGGAACAACTTGTCGACAAGTACTCCATTCAATGATGGACAATCAAAGATTGGCTCTGTCATGTGCACGGCCATCCCCCTTGGTCAATAATAAGAAAGAAAACAGTGGCATTTGTTGTCACTTTATATGGTTAGATAAATAGTATAAAATAGTGTATACAATATTGACTTGAGTCTGTGGCAAGGTGAACAACTATCACAAGTAATAGTGTTTCAATCAGTTTAACCTCATGAAGTATCAACGATTATCAAATGTCTACTATATTAGTAATATATATTACCTTGGTATTTTTTACTCACCTTGGTGAGCTGTTGCCAACAAACAGGTCTTTTCTACTCATAGCTGCACATCCATTACCAAGAAATGCTTTACTTCCTTTGAATCTTTGGATGAATCCTTTCCTACATTTGCCATTAACATCCACAAAAACAGAAACTTTGTCTCCTTTATTAACATCTGAGAAAAGAAAAGGGAAAAACACATTAGATAAGCACACTAGATAAACACACAAGATAAACACACTAGATAATTGTTGACTTGTCTGCAACCTGCATGGTTACTTCTGGACTAGTCTACAATCTGTATGGTTACTTTTGGTCTAGTCTGTAACCTGCGTGGTACTTTTGGACTAGTCTGCAATCTGCACAAGGTCACTTTTGGACTTAGTCTTGTTCTGCATAGTTACGCTTGGTCTAGTCTACAATCTGCATTTATAAGGTTACTTTTGGCTAGTCTGCAATCTGCACAAGGTTAATTTTGGACTAGTCTTCAACCTGCATGGTTACTTTTGGACTTCGCTGCAACCAGCATTACTTTTGGACTAGTCTGCAACCTGCATGGTTAATTTTTGACTAGTCTGAAATTTGCACAATGTTTGTTTTGGACTAGTCTGCATGCAACCTGCATGGCTACTTTTTGTCAAGTCTGCTACATGTATCTGCATACATGTAGTTACTTTTGGACTAGTATGCAATCTGCACAAAGTTGATTTTGAAATAGTCTGCCACCCAAAATAGTTTCAACTTGTTTTGGAGGACAAAGTTGAACAATAACTGCAAGGTAGAAATTTAGTGTGTGTGTGAAAATAGTCACAGACCAATCTATGTTAATATTGCAAGTTAATGTTCATTGTACCCATGCCCCCTATTTATTCCAAAGTACATAGCTTATTTTTATGACATTTTGTAGGAATTTCCCTTTGACTGTAAACAATGCCATTTTTCTTCTCAAAAAAAATCTCACTATAGGGCTTCTTTTGTTCTTGTTTGGTGCCCAATTTGATCAAGAATCTTACATCTTTGGCAAATGTTCAAAAATTTTGTGAACTTGGTTTTGAGACTGTAATAACAGTAAATGTATAGATTTTTGTTTTGGGGGTCACTGTTAGGGTGCTTTATACAAAATGTCATTTGATTTTATTTTGGGGGGGGGGGAATTTTGCAGCAGATGATCACATATTTTCATATTATTTATATGACAAGTAAGAAACTAGCATGTTCAAAATAGGGCCACTGCAAAAAATCTCAATCGAAATTTCATTTTCATTGAATTTCTTTAAATGAAAAAAATATTAATATGGCTGCCGGCTTTGACGGCCAGTGAATTCCCATAATAAGTGACACTTTACAATCACTTCTCTGGTAATTAAACTAAGAATAAATGTGATATTTTAGTGTCTCAATGATGCCTAGGTTGGGAGTTTACTATAAAAGTTGGGTCATACTTGTACTTTGGTAATGACCCAGAAAAAAATTGTGTAATTTCTATCCAAAAGCTTACTTGTTATAAGCATCCTGTGAAATTATTTCTTCTGGAATTGATTAGCTCAGAATTCTGAGGGTTGGGGTTTTCTACTTATAGCTGTACATCTATTACCAAAAAATGCTTATTTCCTTTGATTCATTGGATAGATATTTCAGAATGTGCTACCAAATATTTCCTTTTGTCATCCTAAATGATAAAATGCCTTATGCTCAGCATGAATTGCAGATTTCCAGTTTCGTGTTAAGAAAAGTTTTTGTAAATAAAACGTCTTGCGCTTTTCATTTTTGCATTCCTAAAGAAATTTGTTACGGTTGAAGTGTTTTATTTTGTGTGCTTATATTTTGCCGTCGGCGGTTACCGCGTGTGTGTGTGTGTTTCTTTTTCACGGGGTATTCACTTCGGGTACCCGGGCCTAAAACTACCCGTGGATGCACAGCCTTACACATGATGCCATTTGAGTAGGGTGACCTCGCCTGGAGGTCAAAAAGAGGCTATTCATTCTCCAATGCTGTGTGCCGCGTGTACAAATTTGTGCGTTTCCATTGTCATCATTGGTTTACCTCTAGTTGGAGGTTTGATGACGTCAATGCATAAGGTCTGTAAGAGCTTTTACAGTTTTTAAGTTGTATGTGAACTTAAATGATTGCTTGGGAATTGGACTACTAACAATGACTAATGCAAGTAATAAACATCACTTCATCATGGCCTTGTTCTAAGATTGTTGTGGTAAGCTTTGAACCCACCTTGTGTAACTGCCATGATTCCTGGTGCATAAACATTAGCACCTCTCAACACTGCTAAGCCACACTGTAGATCAACTATAACTTCCTTATTAGCCTCAGGACATACATGTACTTCATGTCCTTTGGGCTGATCTGTTTGACTGGATATAATCAAGGTATCATCAAGGGATGCATGAAAATCAACAGTTGGAGGCGATCTATCTCTTGATTTATATTGCTATGGAAAAAAACAAAGACATGAAACACTATCAAGTACATTTACATGTACAGTACAATACCTCAAAACCAGAAGGGAAAATTTAGTGACCAAATTGTGGAAAATGTCATCAAACTTGGTAGCAACATTTCTGGTAAGGGATTTGATGAGCACCTTTTATTGATGCAATCAAAATAAACAACAGTGACTTAGGGGTTCTCAAATGCATTTTCTCAACTTTTTCAGTAGTTCAGACAGATTTCTCTAGAATTTGGCACACTTCATATGTGACCCGCTCTGCAAAAAAGGCCCTTAAGTCGCGCTATGCCTTTTCACGTAATGGGCTCGTCAATGTTGAAAGGGTGATAAATTCTTTGTTGGTGTGATTTTTTTTTAATTCCATCTTTGACATGGTTGATATCCAAACTTTCATATTCTGTAGGATTTAATGTTTATTTTGATCAATAAAGTTTTTTTTTAACGTGTTTTGTGTAAATTTTGTTGGTGGTTTGCACCGTGGATTCCATGGAAAGTTTCGTCATTTTACACATCTGGTAGCGTGTTAATTTGAACCCCCCTATTATAAATTTGGTATCATCTGAAAGCGGAGTACAATGTCTTTCTGTATGTAGACATAGAAAAGGTGAAAGGTCAAATGCAAAAGCAAGGTAGGTTCATTTCTGACACGTATACAAAGGGCACTTGTTACTAGTAGCGTGGATATTTTCTATCACGTGTGCACAGTGTAGTGCACCGATTGGTCAATACGCACACGGTCGAGCGCGTGCATGCGCTGTGAGTGGGATTGGTTGTTTATTCACTGTCAGGTGACTGCCACATGACTGTTTATGATGTGCGTGCCACACATAAACACAGCGCGTTACCTATCAACTGTGCTCAACTCAACTGACTTGTCTTGCTCTGAGCGAAAAGATTTTTATAATTATTACTATTTCAGCCACCATATTTTGTTTTCGTATATTTTGTTCTTTAATTATTTGCTTTTCAAGTATGGGTTCGAAGAATCAGTGTCTGGCTGAGGCTTTGAATGATCTCCCTGATGCCAATCTTGTCGGGGAGGAGAGACATGATTGGCTTAGTGGAAGATTACTTCGTTTACTTCCGATGTGAAGATGACTATGTGGAATCAGAAACCGATTCGGAATCTGATTCCACATCGCCATCTTTAGCTGAAGATAACGAAGATCGCACCTGACAGCAGTGATGAAGAGGATGGCCCCTGGTTATTGTAGGTATTCCAGCAATTTTGTACTCTTTTTTACCAAACTCTCAAGTTTTACCCCCAAAATAGTTTTAATCTTGAAATGCAAGCTGACCTTGTTTTCAAAACAACCCAAGCTTAGAAATTAAAAGTACATAAAAAGTGTGAAATAATATTTTAATAAAATAAAATTCTCAAAAAGCTCTCGTTTTTCCCCAAAATAGTTTTAATCGTGGAATGTGAACTGACCTAGAAGTTTTATTAAACAACCCAAGCTTACAATTTAAAAATGAGATAAAAAGTGTGAAACATTTTTTGTTTTTAAATTTTTTTCTAAAAAAGCTCTCGTTTTCCCCCAAAATACATAATTTTAATTCATAAAGGCTTTTTTACATAGCCAGTGTGCATTTGTTTAACATTAAGAAAGAGAAATTTCATTAAAACAGTCTTAGCTCTTCGAAATAATACTCAAAGTGTGTATTGGCTATTTTAAACTCTGCAAAAAAGATGGTAAATAGCACAATATGCTAACTAGGTAAACAAATATAGCGATATAGTCCATTAAATGAAATGAACAATATTTTGTACTTTAAGAGGTATAACAAACACTTGGTGAAATTTTCAGACGAATAGTCTCATGGGAACGTACTCGTTGCCAGGGACTTTCATAAGAACTTGAGCCGTACTAAAATACACCGTAAAGTTTAAAAGGCTGTTTCTCCATAACCTATTTTGACCAAAATGGCAAGAATTTGTATGCAAATTAGGGCATAACTCCGGATTGCAAAATGCTACAGACTTCTTACATAAATTAAAGCTGAGAGAAAGACCTTTCCACCCATGTGTCTAACTCAAAAAAGAATTGCGACTTAAGGGACTTTTTTTGCAGAGCCGGTCACATGTGGGCTTCCAGATTGAGACTAAAATATTTTTAATGACATATAATGACATCAATAACTGCAGTCTGGGTAATGGGGTTGGGGCTGCCATTTTGTTACTGTTTTAATACTTTTGATGTGTATTAATGTATATTTTTGTAAGTGATTGTGTAGGCTGCATGTGGTTTTTAGTGCGTAACTAAGTCTTAATGTCTAAAATTACTATAGTAATATTAAAAACTGACTAGAGCGGGATTTGAACCAACAACCTCCAAATTAACATGCCGGCACTTTTACCAACTAAGCTATCTAGTCCTAAGTTTCCCTATTTTGTCAATATCTTTTTTCCGGGGTGCCAGTCAGAAGCCATACAACTGTTAACTGCCGTCCGTGTAGCCAGGAATCACACTCAAGTTTACGATAAAACCTGGGAAGCTGCAGCCAGGGGATCACCTTAAGGGACATACCGGCTTACTGTTTACCTAATTTAGTGATGTGAAATCACAGACAATAGTTGTTAGATGGTTGGTGTAAAAAGAAAATCATCAAAATATCAGGTAATTAACGAAAAATGTGAAAAAAACAAAATGCGGTCAAAAGGTCAGCGTAAACGCTTTTCCAGCCATTGTTGGGCAATGTTGTAAGAAGACTGGTGCTCGGTTTTGTGTATAAGTTATAACAATGGCGAGGCATGAGGATCCAGTCTTCATATCCATCAAGCACAAATTCATGTGTAAAATAAAAAACCAACATGGAGGTTGCAGATTCAATCCTGTTCTGAATACGTTTTTCTTTGTTCACCCTCTTATCTCAATAATATTCAGGTTCAGGGTATCCCAGAACAAAATACCTATGGTGGTCAAACATGTACGGTTGTACGGTTGTACGGTTGTACGGTTGTACGGTTGTACGGATGTACGGTTGTACGGTTGTACGGTTGTACGGTTGTACGGTTGTACGGTTGTACGGTTGTACGGTTGTACGGTTGTACGGTTGTCTGGTTGTACGGTTGTACGGTTGTACGGTTGTACGGTTGTACGGTTGTACGGTTGTACGGTTGTACGGTTGTACGGTTGTACGGTTGTACGGTTGTACGGTTTGTACGGTTGTACGGTTGTACGGTTGTACGGTTGGAAGGTTGGTCCTGCCACCAAAAAGAGTATAATTTTGTACTTGTTACACTTTATTGCCTTTTTTTATGTGTTTGTTGATATTTTTAGATGTACTTTGACCCTTTCAGCTTCTGCTGCTGGTCACTTTATTTGTATATACCAATAAATAAAATAATCACCTGTTGTAAGACTTGAGTAAGTTGATGCAAGACATCCTCCTTGCTATGATGTAATGTGTTGATTCTAAGCACAGTATAAGATGGAGGGTAACTAAGTGACCTCAGTATGTCTGATAATTTCTTCTTACACTCCTCCTCTCCAACGGCAGATACAGCCTGCATACAAGTACAAAGTTCACGGTTATTGGGATAAATTGCATGCAATCAATTGAATACAAATGACATGGATTACAACAAACAAACTTTAAAATGATAGGGCCTACCAAAAACAATCATGGATGATAACCACAACAGGTAAATTATTTGTTTACCTCCCACTGCCGGTTAAATGTATCCTATTGTGTTTACTGTTTCACGCAATTTGAGTTAAAGGTACACGTTGCCTTGGATCGGTCAAGTTGGTCTATAAAAAGCGTTTGTAACCGTTTGTTAATATCAAATTGCGTGGTTTTCCTTGAACTTTGCGAACTACATGTAACACGGTCGGCCATTTTGTAGAGTCAAAAGTTTGACTCCATAAAATGGCCGACTGTGTTAGTTCAGGATGTAAAAGGAAAACCACGCAATTTCGAGGCATATTTGTGTGAATCAATGTACATGTATTCTACTTTTAAAATATCTTTCTAACCATATGCATTTTATAACAACCGGTTTACAAACGCTTTTAATAGAACAACTCGGCCGATTCAAGGCAACGTGTACCTTTAACATGTGTGTGAATTTATGGCCGACTGTGTTAGTTCACGATGTAAAAGGAAAACCACGCAATTTCGAGGCATATTTGTGTGAATCAATGTATTCTACTTTTAAAATATCTTTCTAACCATATGCATTTTATAACAACCGGTTTACAAACGCTTTTAATAGAACAACTCGACCGATTCAAGGCAACGTGTACCTTTAACATGTGTGTGAATTTATGCACACTGTGAATGAGCACTGCACTTCCAGTCTTGGCTCCAAGACCCTCAAATTTGCTTTTAATTGGTACAAGAAAACAAACAGGCAGTCGAAATAAGATAAAACCTGAAATTTTGATGCAATTTGAAAAGTATAAATGGGCATTTCCAAGCCAAAGTGGACATGACTCAAAAAAATGAAATTGTGCCTACATGTTTTTTTACACTTTCATATTATTCCAAACACATGCCAGGATCAACTTCAAATTTTTTTTTTAATTTGCTGAACAGTTTGTCTAAAAAAAATTCATTTGTTCGGATAGTGTATTTTCAAGGGGAAAAACCTATAAAACTTAGATTTTTTATAAATGGGCTCATTTTTTTTATAGCAAAAGCAGTTTTCCATTATAGTTGATACATTTTATATCCATGAAATATGGTGTATAAGAAATATCCATCAAATTTTAACCACCATCCTTCACTTTTTTTTTCATCGCTTACTTTCAGGTACCTTAGATATGGTGTAGCACGAGTTACCGAAACATACATTTTTTAATATAATTATAAAATGATGGCACTTTAATTGATGCCGATTAATATCTATCTTCTACTATTGGTGCCTCAAGTATTTATAAGAAATTGAACTGTCAAGCATTATCTACCACATAATTATGATCCGCTAAAAACTGTAGCACGAGTTACCGGTAGCACGAGTTACCAACGTAGCACGAGTTACCGCAATATACTTTCCACTGAACCAGAAAGAGGATACAGCTAATTTTACCAAATGTTACTTGGCAACAACAGAGGGCTTTCTTCTGCACTATGTGCATGCAAGAGTAATGACTGAGGCATGTGGGGGCCATGTGGGAGTCATGGAGGGGGGGGGGGCGCATGTGAACCAAACCTTTTGGCTAAAAATTTAAACACCTTTACACTTGACACTTGATGACATGAAGCACAAGGTGATGCATCAGCTCTTAATATGATCCAATGAAAGCTGGGTAAGTTTTGCTGTTTACTATTCTTTTAGTAATGATTAAACAATGAGGATAACAGTTTTTTTAGCTATTGTTTTATTCCTACTTCTGAGTACTAGAAAGCAGCCTGTCAATGTACACCATGTGTTTTCGGCATGTTTTAATGACAAAATTGTGTTTACTAATAACAATCTTGCAAATTTCTTGGCAATTCCGGATAAGGGTTTGGCAGTCATGATTATTTTAAAAAGTGTTTTTAAAAATAATTTCACCCTTTAAGAGATGGCTGCAGGTGGTGGGGGGGGGGGGCAATGGATTGACAAAGCTTGAAATTCTGTGTTTAAGAAACACTTACAGCATATCCCAGAAAGACCGTACAGGTTGAGGCAGCAACATGATTGTTGTTGAAATTGAACATAATTTGCTCTCCTGTATTTTGCTCTCCTTAAGTTCTGAATAATTAATATAATTAATGCTACATGTAGTACTACATGTACCATAAACTAGACTATAACTGTTGTTACAATTATTAGTATTTTTTTATATTTCTTCTTATTACAGACAATGACATTAACTGCAGCAGACATGGCAGAGAAACAAAAACGCTATCGAGAAAGGAAGAAAGAACAGGGAGCATATGATGAATACAAAAAGTCAAATGCATCACATTCTCGGAAACATCGTATCAAGAAAAAGGAAGCAATCAATGAACTGTCTAATTCTACAAGAAAACAGAAATTTGCCGAAACAAGAAGTAAGACTAAACAGCGCACAAAAGTGTCGCGATAACCAGAAACACAGAAGGTGCAGGAGGTAAACAAAAATCTCCATTCAAGAGTGCTGTAGCATTTGCAAAAGCTACTGCAAGAGCTCGCCGAATTTTGAACAAGGCTCTTCCTGGAACCCCTCGCAGACGTCAACAAGTTGGCCGAAAACTGTACGATGACTTATGTGGTGGAACTCCCTCCCCTGTAAAGACACCCAAGCCAGCACCCAATGCACTTAGTGATGAGACTATCCAATTAGTACAGAAGTTTTACCAGCAAAATGAGATTTAGGTTACATGTTGCATGTACATGTATTAACATTGAAAGAACTTTCACTTCATGTCAAGGAATCAATTGTTGAAAGTTCAACTCAACTGATAAAAGTTGTAACTTTGTGTACATTTGTATGTATGTCGGCCCACATGCATTTTTTACAATATGCTGTCGCATACAGTCCCCTGACAGTGTTTTAGTGTTTTAGTGTTTGTGTTATTTCTTTAAGAATATATAGATGTATTTGACCATTTTACCAGTTGCTGAGTAGTTGCTTATAAGAAACTTTGACATTTTGTGAAATAATAGCACATCTTAAATGGCCAGACAAACTGTAGCACGAGTTACCGTAGCACGAGTTACCATGTTTTTCGCATGTCAATGTAAAACTAAGAAGAGCACATCTTTTGAAAGTTGACCATAATAAACCCAAAAATAATAGTTACTTACCATGTAATCAGTTTGACTTTATTTGTTTTAGTTTTAGGACAGGATCAAAAGAAAAATGAATAATTTTATAGCATGTCCTCTGCCCGTAGCACGAGTTACCGAAGTTCACAGCTGTCCCATACATACAAAAGTAAAACATTTTCTCGTCAAATTACTATGAGGATCTAGCCTTGAATGTTGGTTTCCAAAATACAAAAAATAAAGATTCAAATCAATTATGTTTAGTAACTGGAGCCTGAAATATGGAAAAAAACACCATAAAGTGTAGCACGAGTTACCGCGGAATTGCCCAAATGAATTACATAAAATAAATAAAACCCAAGGAGTACAGTTGCATCAAAGTTGTAGTCCTGACAGACTATGCATGGACTTGATGTGTGTGCGTGTATTGTCCTTACGTACTCTGTAGGCCATCGGTCGGCCAGAATTGGGACAAACTTGGGCAGAGGGTTATACCAAGACAGCCTTGCGATCAAAGCTAGGGCTCTCTATGGCTGTGGTTTGGCTCAATTTTAGCTCAATACACTGCCACCATGGCGACAGTCACTGACAGTGCAATATTCAAATTCTAAGAAATCCTCCAAACTGTGTACTCACAAACAGAAAAAACTTTGTAGAGCACATGCATTTTAATCCAGATATCACAGGATTAAGTCAAATTTTTCTTTATTCAACCCAAAATTATTGAAAATTTACCCAGTCAGTTTCCTTATAGTGGTTTATTACTTGATATTTTAAATAAAAAGTTGCATCCCCTCTGCTGCTGCTTCCCAGGTTGTATCTTTAAGTTGGGAGTGATCCCTGGCTTTGAAAGTTGAGACCGCTTCACACTTGACGTGTAAGCGAATACAAAGTGAATTTTGGTGAACTAATAATTGGTAGGCCTTTGCCTGGTTTTCCAATTGTGAAGCAAACAAATTTGGTTCGCTTTCGTTTTACAGGTTGAAGTTGCTGCACGCAGAGTTTGCTTGGTAGACTTTTTGCAAGCGCAGCGAACAGTTGTAGGAAAAACATTTGACAAACTGGTACTCCGCGTACAGCAACGCTGGTCCCGGGTTGGTTTTGTATACAAATCATGCAACTCAACCGCCATGTTTGTTACAACACTGTTTAAATGGGATCTGAATTACGGCAACAAATGTTCGCTTTAAAATTGTTGTTGTTTGCGTAGTGGATTTTTCTGGACCCGTGCATTGCTCAATGAGAATACAAGGAACACGCAGAGCCTAATTTTGGGGAGATTTACATGAAGGGCAAAAACATAAAGGGCAAAACATTTTGAATAGGATTTTGTACATGTCACTCTATAATATGACTAATGACAGTAGGAGGTTCTTGGAGACGATAGCGGATCGAACCTCATAGTTCTAGGAGTAGGGTTTTAATATTTAGAGTTTTCTTTCCTTTCTCCATGCTCAGTCATACAGTACACTACAGTATAGCAAATGAAAAAATAAAAACTTTGCAACTGATCCTTGCTTGGAGACAAAACTGTAGGTTACAGTGTAATTAATTACCCCTCCATCCTCCTTGGGAGACGATAGCGGATCGAACCTCATAATTCTAGGAGTACTCCTTGACGGTCCCCAGGCCACAGGAGGTAAGGAGGATTTTACGACTCCCGACAGTCCCAAAGCATTTTGCAAAAGGTATAAATCTCAGAATCTCAGTGTATACATCACCGATCGGGATTAATAATATTCAGTATTTGCGTAACCCTCCATCGGAGGATGAAGGGTTACGATTATCGCAACTAGTCCCACCATAGAGCAAGGTCCCACCGTGTCTATGTATGGACATCACATGGCATGATGGCGGAGACGACTCCCGACCGGGAGGAGTATTGAGAGTTATGGCTACCGGACACTTCGGCACCTCGCAAACTCAGCACCCACTCAGCACCCTGCAAACTTGGCACCCACAAACTCGGCACCTCGCAAACTTGGCAACCACAAACTAGGCACCTTGCAAACTCGGCACCTTGCAAACTCGGCACCAGAATGTCGGCACCCTACAAACTCGGCACCGACCTATTTCTGACCAACAAACTCGGCACCAACCAATCACTACGTGTTGGTTGGAATGGTCAACGTACAACTGTAATTGTTATACCTCTGTCTTGAATGAGACTGTATTTTCATTGGCGCAGAACGATCACATGAGCGCGCGCGTCGTACAACTTTCTGTGCAGCAAAGGATCAAGATTATCATCGTTTTGATAAAATTGGAGTCCTTCAGATCAGGAAAATATTACATAACAATTCAAGACAGAGGTATAAAAAAACAATTGTTGCCTGCGGTGACATGGTCCATGGGTTTTGTACACCCCCAGGGGCAAATGGCACCCTCGGCTTTCGCCCCGGGTGCCATTTGCCCCCTCTGGTGTACAAAACACCATGGACCGTGTCACCACAGGCAACAATTGCATACTGTACTATAGACCCAGTAACTGGGGCGCTGTACTCCTTTTTCAAAATTTTGACATTTTCTGTCGTACTAGCACGACAGAAAATGTCAAAATTTTGAAAAAGGAGTACAGCGCCCCAGTTACTGGGTCTAACTGTACTAGTACTAGTGTTACACAATAAACGTACAACTGTAACCGTTACAATAAAAATGAGGGATGTTTCAATCCTTTCTAAATATTTCGATTTACAATGTGCAAACGTGGAATGTCACGTGAAGAGAAGGTATAGCATCATACAGTTGCGAACAGTATACTTTTAAATTAACTGCAAACTTGTACATTTGTAAAATTACGGTATTTTTAAATATTGATTTATTCAGTTCAACAGTCTTTGTATTTATTTACATTATTTATTTATTATGTATTGTTCATTTTTGTTCTATTTACTATTATTATAAGTCTACTTTTAAATTAACTGCAAATTCATTTTTTGTAAAATTGCCGAGTTTGCAAGGTGCCGAAGTGACCGGTTAGCATCGCAACGAACCATATCAATTTGTTGTTACCAACCTTTTCATTGCAGAAACTTTGTTCGAAAAATTCTTTAACACCAGCATTAAACGTCACCTCTGGAAATACATTGTCATTATTAGCCATCATAACCTCCAAAATCAGCTTGATCACACGGTTATGCAGTCACACTCTTCCTCCATGCACTCACTCAGCTCATTGTGTACAGTCCAAGTTGAAACAAGATAATTCCATCGAGAAGGAACTTGCACTGTTACAGTCTAGTTGCACACGTGTGATCTTTTGGGTTGCACCGCCTTGCGCACAAAAACAATACGTAGTCTTTCATTCAAGGATTTTTCAAGTGGATACATTTAAACTACAGAGGGCGCTGTAGACAAGTCTGGTATCAGTATCCTTGCGGATAAAGACAGAGGACCAGTCTACACGTCACTTAGCTTTTTAATTTAAAAACAAATTGAGAAATCTCAGCTTCTTGATAACAATTGAAATATATTTCTGACAACTACACTTTAGTGAGTCTACTTGTGGCTCAACCAGTTACTACAACTACAAGCACACACGTTGACCGCAACATCAAAAACAAAACCTTTTAAGAATGCCTTCGTTATTATTGCGCACGAGTGTGCAGTAACTGGGGGGAGTTCAGAATTTAATGTCCGACCACAGATTCGCTGTGATCATGACGAAAGTGCCCCTTTAATTTTTCTTCATAATTATTAGTAGATTAACCAATGAGACTTTGAGCTATAGGCGCATCCAAACTTAAAGGAACATTACAGAATTGGTTTTTGCTAACAAAACAGTTGCTGGCAGTGTAAGCACTTTATGTAATCCACCATATACATAAACTGACAAACCTGTAGAAGTTTGAGATCGATCGGCCATCTGGGTCACGAGAAAATAGTGAAAAACCGATTACATTTTTGCATCAAATCGTATAGATTCAACAAGTGAATAAAACGCTCACTGAGCGATAAACTCCAAACGGAAAATTAGTTTATTCATTTCTCATCAAATATGGCATTTCAGACAAATATTTCAAGGGATGTTTTCTACTATCATTATCATTAGACCGTGTAAGTTTTATGTAAATCTGTGATCAAAAAGTATATTTTACAAGTTTTTTTCTTACCGATTCTGTAATGTTCCTTTAAAACACACAACATGCAAAAATGCCCAACACTCTTTAACAAAATAGAGCAACTTTAGAGGGCTAGTTGTAAACGCTCCAGGTCAATAACCCCAGATTCACAATATTGGACCATTCGTTCAAAAATCCCCAAAAAGCCATAACCTTCAAATCTTCGATAGACAAAAAAGTTGCAGGTTCACATTTTGTTAACGAGGATCCGCGCACAAGTTTTTCTATTTGGTTGAGTGCACCCGTACGTCATCGCAAAACTTGTGTTCACTCTTCACATAAAATAAGGGCGTGTCTAAATTGGTGGCTACGGCTACGGCTAGATTTTCGAGTCACCATGCGTTGAAGTATAAGACATTCTTAGCAACAGCCTAAGCAACAGTAACCATAGCCGCCAAATCGGATAAAGCCTGGCACTCTGGACTGATGTGAAAATAAAAGCTCAGCAGTACCCGGATCTCAGACATGTCAAAATTCACAAGCGTATGCGCATGTGCATATTCAAAGCTTTATTTTTAATCGCATGCACCGACTGTACTTCTGTGGTCGGAAGCTCCACTGATGATGTGGAGATTGCATAAGAGCTATAGTGGTGGCCGTTTGCCCGACACAGTATTTTGAGCAAAAGTGATGTCATTAGTGCAAAGTGTAACTTCTTGAACCTATTACAATACCTCCAGCGGGCTGGACTGACAGGGGGGGGGGGGGTGTCCGGGTTTAGATCAGTAGCTAAAACTGTCTCCTCTGGCAGGATTTTCTGTCCCCTGCCAGGGATTTCCCTCAAGTGAAGCTTGCTTTTTCAAGTTCTAAATTATTAAATGAGTTTTTGTTAAATTCCGCAAACGGAATTTATTTGATGTGATTTGGAAATCAAAGGTCTCTCTGTTGTATAGGTTTAACATGCAGGTAAACTTGATTGCTTTCAGAGGCCAAAGTTAATGCTGCTGCCCAGGCCCTCAGCTTGATCATGCCACTCTTTAAACAGAGGGCCGCATCCAAATCGAGTGACCTCTACAGCTTTGGCAATAAGGAGTTCCAAAGCGATGCAGTACATGGAATAAAGTTGTTGGAATGACTCTTTCTTCTACATCTCACCAAAGTGAGAGTGTATGGGTGAGAACAAGCACAAAGCAAGATTTCATGCTCAAACTTCCTGATAGGATAAATCAGGTTGGACACACTGGTGGCACATTTACCATAAAATATATGTAGAAAAGACAAATGCTGGCTACAGATCTATGGTGGGAAAGAGGTTGTAGTGTTGATCCCAACCCTTCTTTTTTTTGCAATATTAAATTCTCAAGATATTAGCGATCTGTTGATACCCCTCAGCCCTTATACATCGCAGCTAACCTAAAAAACACCCACCAACCCATGGTACTGTACATAAGCATTGTGACCTTGACATTTGACCTGTGGAATTGAACTCTTAACCGCATCCTAGACCTTTGACCTTTTCACCCCCTAAACAATCCCAACTTTCCTTTCTCAGGAGCACCCCCCCCCCAAGTTAAAGTCAAAATGTCTCTTCTAACTCAAGTCCGGACAGTTGCCGTTTGCTGTCTGGCCTTACAAAACATACATTGTAGGGGGTGATTTTTAGGTAGGAACTGTACTTGTCGGTTTATTTGACATGGTGGGGTTAATCCAACAATGTGTTTTAACAGGAAAAATTAAAGAAAAGGGACAATAGAAAACACATGGAAAAAGCCCACAATGTCTCCCTACTAAAGATGTCTGGACGGACGCCATAGGTAATGACAATACCCTTTTCAGCCTATGTGGCTGAGGGGTAAAAACCAGCTATAACATTTAAAATAAAGGTAGATTAATATACACTCAGAGATAAATAATGGTACAGAGATGCAGTTTTATTTTCTATTTTTGCAAAAACTTTTATTTTGATTTTAAGAGAATAAAGCCAAAACAAACATGCACGTTAAGAGGATCTTGCTATGAACTTACACTATTGTTGTTATTTTCCCCTTGAAACAAAGAACCAGTGATAAAGATCTACTGTTCTTAAAAAAAATATGTAGTCAGTACACATAATGGGAGAGTTTAAAGTCAATGTACATCTTTACAATGTTGAGTGCTCTTTAGAAAACACACTGTTAGAATGTTATGTTTGTTAGTTGAGTATTTCAACAAAAATATTCTACTTTACTCAAACACCAGTATTAATGCCAGCAGCAAAACTAACAAAGGCTTTAGTGTGAGCTAAAGCATGTATTACCATAACATGAAGGGCTGCAAAAAAACTTAATAATCTGAAAGTCTTTAATTAAAAGAACTTTTAAAACTTTGCAGCTCAAAGTAAACTGATTGCTATTGCCATTTCAGGAAAACTCACCATGGGACAGATTAACAATGAGATGCAGTTACATTGTATTATAAACATATAAAGTAACAAATTTGCATGTTTTGCAACACTGGTTTTGGTTCTTCATCATAAAAAAAGACACTAGTAAATATCACAAGAGTATCCAGCTAATATCAAAAAATGTATTAGTCCAAGCACAAGCAACATGGAGGACTAAGTACATTTGATTTAAATTTAGGCAATACAATTTCAGGTAAATAAGTGGAAGTTTCAGATAGTAAAATACTCTCCCAGTTATGTTGCAGTAGCATTTACCTGTTATCATTGTTGCCAGTTTGGGATGTACATGTTGGAGTTTAGTGTAAGTGATTTCTAGTTCCAGGCCAATTGGTTTAAGTGATTATGAAGTAGCTCAATCCCAGGATCCATACCGCAGTGATCATAGTTATACCTATGAGGGTTCAGACAATTTATCACAAACATATTTATTTTTATTTGATCAGTCCATCCTTCCTTTCACTGTCCTTGTGGTGATTTTGTCTTTCTCACTGTAAGAATCACAGAATTAAAGAAAAAAAGAAGAAGCCTAATATCAGTATGAAGATATTTCATAAAAATATACAAATATATTATAATACAGTATAATTTCTCAAAAAATTGTGTTTCAGAACATTCTTTGAAAACACCTCATTTCAGAAAAACTGTAAACAAAACAAACAAGTTTGACTCCTTTTGGTTACAGAAAATGCAGAACATCAGTGTAGAAAGGTATGTTTTTAGAAACAATTATCAAGGTGATTAATGATTGAGAACTTAATACCATATGACATTTTTTTAAACCAAATCAAAAACTTTATAAAATCATGAGTTTACGGATGTTCTTCTTCCCCTTGATTATGCAAACAACTAACCTTGGATATATTTCAATCTCTAATATTATTTGAACACAAATGGTTTCTTATGAAAGATGCAATGAACTACAGTCGACTCCTGTTATCACGAGCTCGCATATTACAAGGTTCCGGTTAATACAAGGTTTTTTGCCGGTCCCGAACTGCCCTGTCCATGTTTCAATGCATTTAAATAGGGATTACGAGTATGGTAGTAGCCAGAACACGGTTACGAGGTAATTTTGTTGGCCCGTTACAAGCAAAACATTGTTTTCAACCCTTCTGTAAAGAGAACAATAAAACACCCAACAAAGGAAATACCTTTAACAGCCTGAAAATCGTTATTTATGGCTTGTAACTGTAAGACAATCAATAGAGGTGCTAACTGGACGCTATCGCTAGCAATACTAATCCAAAACTGGAGTCACGAGTCAGCGAGCAGGTTGTTAATTCCAGACTCTGGACAATGGTGGGAATAGGAGGCTTGCATGGTTCAAACATTGGAGCAGATTCCATACTAAGTCAGCATTCATCAATTCATGTGAAATCCTCAGAAAAGATACTGATCCATTAAGTTTTACTAGTGCATGATGTGCATTTTCAGCAGAAAAAACCCATCGCAACTGAAAAGCTAAAATATTTGCGCCATCAACATTTAATGCAACAGCAAGATTTCCCTTGTATCCCGCGTTAGCAATGAACCATCTAACATTACACTGGTGGTTACCAATGAAAATCAAGATTTTATTTGTTGACTGCTGCAAACGAAGTTTTGCACCAAGAACAGCAAGTTAAAATCTCAGACATTTTTTCAATCATATAAAATGTAAATTGATTTAACAAATTGACTTTCAAACTAAACTAACTAAATTAAAACAGTTTTATTAGCCCAATTTTGCGCTTGTTTGTGCGGTACACTCATGCACACAGTTATCCACTGTATTGCAGCAGCCTTATCTGTGTACACGTGCGGCCATTACGTCATGCACTTTGTGCATAGTGCATTGATTATTCCCGCGATCGGATATTACAAGCTTCAGTATTAACGAGAGTCGACTGTATACAAACAGTAAAGAACTTAAACTGTCTGAATCCATCATTGCAAAAAGCAACCTGTATTTACTTGGAAGTGTCTTATTACTGAATAGTAATGTCAATTGAAACATCAAAATGTAATTGTAAAAGGCCATCCAAAGTTAGTATTTTGCTTAAAACATACAAACAGGGGAGTTTGATGGGCACACATTCTTCAAATGATTAGTTTTTTTCTGTATTTGTTTCTAAATAAGAAAAAGTCAATTGGAGGCTAAAACTAAACATATAGCAACTGGCATTCGAGCATTACCCACCAACAGAGGCTCATTTCGTCCCTTTTATTTTACTAAAATCAAATCACAATTTGAGGCACTTTAATACATAAGATCCCAGTTTGGAGCAGTAAAATCAATGTTGTAAATGAATATTAAAAACACCAATCTTTCCTCACAATGGTTGACATTCCTATTATTCCTATTCCTACTCACATGATATGGACCACAGCTCCCCATCCAGATACTGCATCTCTATCTACAGCATTGAGTAATGCTTGAGACGCTGTCTCAAAAAGGTCATCAGGCCCTGTCAAAATCAAGCAGCACAATACTTTATATAAACTAAGTAGCTATTCAAACTTTAAATATCAAATACAACAGTCAATTTTCAAGTTGCAATCATACATTACAGGAATAATATAGCCCTCAACGTATCGTGGTAGGATCGTATGAGGAATGATGACCTCTTCAACGGCATGCAGAGAGTGATTCACAAGATCAGACAGCGTCGTCTTAATCTCACTGGCCACTGCGTCCGCCACCCTGAGCTTGCTGCCCACCTAACCATACTGTGGGAGCCCACCCAGGGCACTGCCTCAAGAGGGAGAAGAAGGCTGACCTTTGTGGACCAGCTCAAGAGGGACACTGATCTCACATCTGCAGAGGAGCTTTGCACCTGCATGGTAGATCGAGACAGCTGGAGGAAGAGGACTCAGGGACTGGCTAGTGATATCGTCACTACCCAGGCCATCCCCACACAATGAATGAATCTTATCTGAAGAATCAATCTTACCCCCCCCCCCCCCCGACAGATGTTTTTTTATTGTGAGGTCTTTAAAGTAAAAAAGGCTGACCGCCAGTAATGACTAATTTTTGCCATGTCCAAAACAATACGAGCAAAAACTAGAAGACACAGTGACTGTATTTAAGCAAATACAAGTTTCTGCCCCGGCTGCATTAAACCTCTTTTCTCCTCTTACAAAAGTAGTGGTGCTGTTTTTTTATCATGTGGCCTATGGAGCACGTGAAGAGACAACATTAAAAAACAAGAACCTGTATTGTCACTGTATTATTGTCATCTATTTCTTTAGAAACTCAATCCTAACATTGATTGCTTTCAAGCAAGTTACAACCTCATGAACTGCTCTAGAAGTAGTTGGGTTGGTAATAAACATCCTCTATGAAATGAGCATATAAATGGACAACACTTACCAGATTAGGCACCCAGAGAGATTCACACATGCCATACAGTTGTTCCGTACATGTACCAGCTACTACAAAGTCATCAGTAAACATTGGACAACCAATCAGATCTAAATTACAAATGAATGGCTCACTGGTTTTGGGATCAAGTCCTGCTATAACTGGTTCTGTGAAGTATGGTCCAAACCTGCAGCAAACAAAAAGGTAGTACGCAATGTTGATTGATCTGGCCCCCGCAAAAAGGCAATGTTGACTGGCACCTTAGCTAGAGGGGTGTCTGACACCTTACTTCCATACAAACACCTTACTCACAAGCAAAAACCTTACTCCAATACATGTACTGACACCTTACTCACAAACCGACACCTTACTCACATATAGCAACCCTACTCACATACCGACATACCTAGACACTTACTCACATACCGACACCTTACTCACATACCGACACCTTACTCACATACCGACACCTTACTCACAACACACTACTACGACACCTTACTCACATACCGACACCTTACTCACATACCGACACCTTACTCACTACGACACCTTATCACTACGACACCTTACTCACATACCGACACCTTACTCACATACCGACACCTTACTCACATACCGACACCTTACTCACATACCGACACCTTACTCACATACCGACACCTTACTCACATACCGACACCTTACTCACATACCGACACCTTACTCACTCCGACACCTTACTCACATACCGACACCTTACTCACATACCGACACCTTACTCACATACCGACACCTTACTCACATACCGACACCTTCTAATACCGACACCTTACTCACATACCGACACCTTACTACCGACACCTTACTCACATACCGACACCTTACTCACATACCGACACCTTACTCACATACGAACCTTACTCAGTACGACACCTTACTCACATACCGACACCTTACTCACATACCGACACCTTACTCACATACCGACACCTTACTCACATACCGACACCTTACTCACATACCGACACCTTACTCACATACCGATTCCTTACTCACATACTGACAACTTACTCACATGCATTTGTCCCATTAAGGAACCTTTCAACATTTGTAGTGGAAGAAATAAATCATTCTTCATGTCTAAAACTGAAACATGATTCATATTCTTTTTTTAAAAAGTCTACAAAATATCATATTGAGGTTCCCTTACCTTCTCTCATAGAGTAAGTTTGACACCATATTCATAAATGTCTTTGGCTTGATATCTCTGTTTTCCCGTAAACAGTACAAGTTGAGGCGAAATTTTAGACGATTAGCACTGAAATGAGAAGGGGAGGGAAACATGTAATAATAAAAACATTTATCATTTCAAATTTAAAATCATACATAAAGTTGTATTGAACATGTACCAGGCCTCAAACTTCGTGCTCAAAGGGGCGCTGCAATAATTGCCGTGCTTTTTCTAGAATTTGAAGAGCATCGCAGCAACTTTGTATTGTGTAAAAAAGGGCACCACAGCATTTTTGTTGAATTTGGGGGGCATCATGGCAAAAACAAAATTTTTGTCACAAAACAGGTGACAAAAATAAGGTTGAAAAACGTTTACACAACCACGGATATGATCAAAAACAATATGTCTTCACCACAGCATTTGGACTTTGCACAAACACCCTGCAAAAAATCCCCCTCCCCCCCAAAAAACGAAAAAGAAACAAATCTTACGTTTTAAAGTAAAGTAAGCTTTCTGTTGATCCAAAAAATGCCTAAATGGTGTCATTTTTGTAGAATAAAGCCTACGCGTTATACAGTTTTTCGTGAACAAGATCTCCGAGGAACTGTGCTACATGTATAAAGAACATGCTGTCGACGGCTTTTGCATGCATACCAGTGGCTCATTGCTCCGTGGACGGTTTTGGATCGCGCACCAGCGATGGTGATTATTGCAATTCGAGGGGGAAAACCTTTTCCCCCGAACATGCACAGGCACGTAAAGTCTTTGGTCATGGCGTTTCAAATGGGTGTTGTGATCTATCGTGTTATGCAAATTGGCATATTTCACCAAAAGGGGCTTTTACCTTAATGGTATTGCATTGTTTTGAAACGCCCTCTAGCATTCAATGTTTCCTACCTTTATTGTTGCACCCAAAGGAAAGAGATCAAAGACTACGCACCTGAAAATTGGAAACAATGTGACTGCATGCTTTGCACAAATTGTGATCGCAATGCAGTCCGTGTTTTGAGGAACTTTCAAGTGGATTTTTTGACGCTTATCAGAACTGTAAAAATGTAAACTAATAACCGGATATTTAGTATGCATCTTACAATTTAACCAAGGGCACTGAAAGCATTTGGATAAAAAGGGCACGGCAATATATTGCCGTAAATTGTCTGTGATTTCGAGGGCATCGCGGCAGTTGCATAGGGCACCGACGGCAATTGAGAAAATAGTAGCATGTTTCTTAAGTTTTTTCATACATCTTAAAGCTTTTTCATAACAACATGGTGCTTGAACGAGCGTGGCTAATGTCACTCAAGTTAGACCTCGCCCTCTATTGTGGTGGCAATTTATTTGTAGTAGTCATAGTCTAGTAATAGTCTAGTGCTACACACGTAGTAGTAGTAGGGATGTTATTGTATTCTTCACTTGATTAAAAAGTTGACCGAAGTTCTTGCAATTCTCCAACCTTTTTGCAGTAAAACAATGATTCAATACAAACTGCAATTGTTATGAACAAATCCAGACCATTTTTTTCTAATTTTGCAAGCGGGAGGCATCAGTTAAGTTGTAAAATCCCAAATCACCGTCGCTCAGTCTATCAAAAACTATCTATATGTGAGTCAAACAAGCATGCAGTCTGGTTACAATCCAGTTCACTTTTCCTGCACTGTAAGTCTGCATAGCCTTACTGCACAGAATATGAACGATCTAATGATAGAGAAAAGACAAGACTGTCTCGACTGTCTTATTTACATAGTGCAAAGCAATTGTTTATATTGGCTGTTGAATTCCTACATAGTGTACAACACATTTCCCATTGGCTGATTTTGCTGTATGGCTAGAGGGTGGAATCAGTTCAGTGTACTGAGTGCACTGCCTTGTAAACTTGAACAAATGGCCAAGCAGCAAAATGGTTATTGCTTATAATTTACATGCAGTATTATTTTCAGTTAAGAAACATTTAACAGAGTTCTATTATGTCATTACGGATATTTTTGACTGGCCGGCTGGACCACTTGGCAATGTGTTTCAGCTGATCTTCCACTGTTTCAACTGGCATTTGGCAAGCGGACCACCGCTCAGGTCGAACCCTGGAAACGAAGCTTCAAATCCTCCATCGGGTACATGTATATTGAAATTATTTTGTTATGAAATTGTTCCCAGTTGCAGGGAACCTTTTGCCCTTTTGCGTTGTGTTAAGTATGAAATCGAGGAGTCCAACATAGGCTAGAAAAGACTGCACTTACACTGTCTGTACATCTGTAGCAAGACCAGAGAGACCAATGTAGAGCCTCGGACCCATTTCAAATAACTTCTGGCAGTCCATAGAAACAGTTTGTGCCTGGATTCCAAAACGTCTATCAGCAGCTATGGCGACACAGTCTTTGCCGATCATTGCCAAAATGGCAGAGCCATTATATGACATAATACTCTACAAAAAAAAGGAAGAACAAATTTATAATACCATGTCAATCATTACTGCAATGGCATCACTAAAAAAATTAACTTTGTATAAAAAATCTAATACTATGAATAAAAAAAAACTGAGTCATTGCATTTAAGCATTATTTAAAAATCCAAAGTAGCAATGGAAAATTCACAATTTGGAAGAAAATCTTTAAAAAAAGGTTTATAATAACAGTAACATCAACCAGATAGGATGACCAATCATCCAATCCAAAAACGTTCAACTAACTAAGTTGGATATGTTACATGTTTGTATAAAAATACGCACCTACATGGTGTACTGTACACTGTGTCAGGCTTTATTAACCACATGACATGATGTTTAAGCGAAGTGATTATCAGCTCAGAGATCCTTCTTAAAATTACACTAAAATGAGCTTGCACAAAATCATTTTAATAGTACTCTCCACAATTAGGCAATGGTAAGTGACAATCAGAATTTTGTTTAGGTGCTCTCTGGTGTAATCTAGCCTAGGACACTTCAGAGGCGTTTTACACATTATTTTAAACCCAGTTGAACATTTACTTTATTTGCCTTAACAAGTTTTGTTAATTTTTTAACTGGGGGGAAAACCGGTTGGCTAAACAAGGGGGACCACACGCTAGCCGTTAATACAGAAACAGCATTCTAGCCAGGATGTAATTGCAAGAATTAATAAACAGAGCCTTCACGGCGTGGGGGTCCAGGGGCCCACCATTGTGCCCACTGTAGGGAATTTTGGTTAAGATTTATGCTCTTTGTCTATTTGTGCAATCTAGGACATTTCAAAGGAGTTTAACCAGGCCTTGCGCTAACTTTTTTTCTTGACTAGTCAATTTGTACGTTTGAATAGCCCGCACAAATTTTCCACTAGCCTGTTAGAGAATTTAGTTTGTGTGTGAGCATGGTGAGGGGTGCGTTAAAATCAAGCTTTTGGGTCCGTCCGACTGTGGGTAAGTTTGAAATAATTTGGGGTTGAAGTGAACAAAGACAAATTTACTACAGAAAAAGGACCGACAGAAGATGAAGTTACCATTATTACTGCAACATATGTGTATTTAATTAAATCAGTAGTGGTCAAATAATCAGTACTATAGTATTAGTTACGTACTAGAAAGTAGGCCTACAAATATTATTGTGTGCGAGTCATCAAAGAGGGCTTTTAATATCACTAAATAGCGTTTGATAAACTTACCTGATGCCGGCACAATATCCATGCATATCAAAAAGTTCAAACAAAAATATAACATTCACGAAAATGTAAATATTAAATTAATTAAAAATAAAAATCAACAAAGTCAAAAGACAACATACCATCTTGAATTTGAATGATGTACGAGGTGGATCAAAATTGACTAATCTGTCTTGCTGATAGAGCAGTCTTTCATTTAGTAATTAGGAAGTAGGACTATGTAGGAATTGGAAATAGGGGTAGCGAGGTAGATAATTTTGTGTGAAAACTTCAGTAACTTCTCAAGTCAAAGAACCCACACAAAATACCTGACATGCATGAAATGCAGTATCATCTTCGTTGGTGTTCTTAAAACGGGAATAACTAACCAAGCATGATTTACCGAGTACCAACGAAAATTATACCTTTCTTGTCTGGTATCTTGCTACCTCAGTAGCAGTGTGCAAAGGATACAGCCTGGGAACCAGTTTCAGTTGTACATGACTGCAATATTACACAATGGCAGCGGTACATTGTGTAGTTAACACGAACAGTACATGTACATCTGCATCCTTTATGCACGACGCGGATGTGCACACACAAATTCAACTCGCCCCCCCCCTTCGTCGTTTGTGCGCGTATGTACTATGTCCGTGCAAGCTGTAGTGTAGCACTTATCAGCAGTAGAAGTTGGACGGGTGCTGGATTTTCGGACAGAACTGAAATACCGATTTCCTTTGCACGTTGACCAGTTGACCCACCTGGTTGTTTGCTTTATTGTTTGCAGTCAAAATAATAATTCATAACAGCTGCTTCACTATGTCTTTGCTGAAGGTGATATCGAGACGAACATTTCTCCAAGCCAAAGTAAGTCAAGTGTGTGTGGCCATGAATAATGATTTATTGAATGATTTAAAGTACACAGATAAGGTTGCGTTGAAACATGGAGGTAGAAATTAAAATTAAATTTCTACCTCCATGGTCATGGTTGGTGTTACTGTTACTGTCTCATGTCGGAGCATGGAGGTCCATGGTCAGTACTCCTCCTACTCCTAGAGGAAAACATTTCTGTATCCTGCCACCACCTTTATTTACGTTACTTTTGTTTTTTGTTTTTTCTTGCACCATGTATAAATCGATTAGTATAGTACAGTAGGGTGAGTTTCAAAAATGTAACATAAATGTTTTTCATATGGGACCGGTTTAAAAAAAAAAAAAATTTGTGTAAATCCTAAAATTTTGGTGGGAAAAAAAAAATCGCGCTTATTCCCACACTCTCTTAAGTTCTTCTCTCCCATTTCCTGTCTCCTCTTCACTAGGTAAATTCATGGAAATTTCAGAATGTTCCAAATGCTTGTATTTTGGAAAATCACCATATTATAATCCATAATTCGTCCAGCGCTGGAATTTGCATCATCTGCTTGGAGCCCACTTACAAAGAAGAATATTGAGAAGTTAGAGAAGGTGCAGGCCAAATGCCTATGTCTTTGTAACAAGGAAATTCCTATTGAGCCACTGCAGGGGAGGAGGGTAAAAACAGAGGATTCAAGTCAACTCGGTCCCATGTCAACTCGGTCTGAGGTCAACTCGGTCCGAAGTCAACTCAGTCCGAGGTCATCTCGGTCCAAGGTTAACTCGGTCCGAGGTAAACTCGGTCCGAAGTCAACTCTCCCGTATTCAATGGCCTAGTTCCAGTCCCGTTTGTTTTCAGTTGTCGGACGGACTACAGCCCTTCTAAGTTTTTGCGGGAGACTTCGGTCGAAATAAAATACAAACACATTTTTCATGTTGTGAACTATATTGCAAGTGAAGGTTGGTGAAGGAAATTATGCCATACCGAAGGCACTGTGGGGGAAGAGCTTTGTATAGGATACTTGCACTAATTGGAATTATTGAACTAAATTAACTCAAGAAGAAGACAGTTGCTCTTGAGGGATTTTATTTAATTTCAAATGGTAATTTTCTTAGTTATGAGAAAGTTACAAGCCTTCATTTCAGGTTTTGTTTCGAAACACCATGATCTGTTTTGTTCAGAGAAAAAAATATGAACACCGTGTCGTGCAGTTAAGGCTACCTTCGAGTTGACTTCGGACCGAGTTGACATGGGACCGAGGTGACATGGGACCGAGTTGACATGATCTACTGTCAAAAGTAGCACAGCTCATTTGCATATCAAGGGTTAGGTCTTTAAAAACCTACATTTTGGCATGCGCAATGACTTTTTGTCATTTTTGAGACCCCCTAGTGCCTATGTGAAATGTCCGATTGCTTTTATATTTCATTTGGGCATAAACTAGATGCATATGTGTGACATATTATGAGGATAGACCAATCACACCTTTTATGGGTATTTGGCAGGGGTCTTAATATGCGTCCAACTTAAAAAATGCCAAAAAACGCCGTTTTCAAGTGGTTTTTTGACAACGTGGGACTGACAGATTTACCCATTTTTTCCTATAATACTTTGTACCCAGTCTACTTATGTAAAAAAAATGGTTTTTGTACTCCTTCATGGTCAGATTTTTATTTAAGTACACCTAGTATTTTGCACTTGTAATGACTTTTTGTCATTTTTGACCCCCTTCAGTGCCTATGTGAAATGTCCAATTGCTTTTATATTTCATTTGGTTATAAACTGGTTGCATATGTGTGAGCTGATATAAGGATAGACCAATCCAACCTTTGATGGATATTTGGCAGGGGTCTGAACATGTGTGCGACTGTAAAAATGCCCCAAATTGCCGTTTTCAAGTGATTGATTGACATTATGACAACGTGGGACATTACTGACCGATTTACCAATTTTTCCCAATAATACTTTATATCCAGTCTACTTATGTGAGAAGGAAAAAAATGGTTTCTTTACTCCTTCATGTAAAAAAAAATTGTGAATATGCTTAGACTAACGTTTTTGCTGTGTTATGCAATTTAGGCCATTATGCACTGTGGTGCTGTTTTGAATGAGTAACAATAGTTACTCATTCAAAACTCCAAAATAACATCCACTGAGACTGAGAGTGTTGTTACTATTGTGAGTCAACATTGAAAAAGTTTTACTAGCAAATAAAATTAGAGTCAGCAGCCTTACAGTAGAGAAACACATTGGCATTCTAGTATCAGTTAACACTGTGAAATACAAAGATAAACAACTGACCACAAGCACAAGAGTCTATTGTCCGATTTATTGGTCCAGTCTTTGACCTTGTCACTGGTGGGTTAATCCCCAAGTCCCCTTAAATTTCCCCCTATCTATAGACCATGTAACATGTGGGTGACATTACAAGTTCATAAAAGAGCAACAGAGCCAGGCATGTGGTTTACATGACCCACAACTTGTTCAGCAGTTGTTTTTATAAGTCTTGAATTTCTGTAGTAGTATCTTGCCTGCCAGAAGACCCTGGAATATAAAAAAAAAAACTTGCTTCTCACTTTTTAAACAATTAGCAGTTTTTTTTTTAAACTTTTCACAACAAACTCAAAATCATAGTAATACATTACGCCTTCAACATTTAGATCGTCAGTGGGTGACTTTGTTTCTTGCAAATTTGTTAGGGGGCTAAATGACTGGATTCCAATTTGCTAACCATTTACTTACAATGTACTTGGTACTTGGTTTTATTCATACAGAGCACCTCCATGAAGGCAGGAATAAATATTAAGAGCCCTGGTTTCACTTGCAAGTGATGATTTAAAAACTAAATGATAAGGAGAATTTAGTTTAGGTTGAGAGAGAAGATTCTAGTCATCAGATTCCTTAAATAAATGGTGGCAATGGTGTTGGTAACGATATTTTTCCCACAAGTAGCTCCAGATCAATTATTTTGTTACATTTTAGCATTAAAGTTAGCTTCATGTACATATGCCAACTTTTGCCACTATTCTTCTTTAACTACATAAGCCTACCTTTTCTAACACTAGATTATTTTGTTGGTCAAGGTGTTACAAAATTATCATTTACAATTGTACATGTGCTGTATGTTTAAAATTGACATGTACAATTTACATGATTTGTACGTACATGTTGTCACCCGCAGGTGGAACATCCTACTGCAACTCCAATCTTCTAGTCCTCAATGCATGAAGTCAGCTCTGTTGTGGTCTCCGCATAAATGAAATGGAAAATGCCAAGCTAGAACAAATTAAGAATTGGCACAATGTGTATGTTGTATGTCACCTCCCCCTCACCTCCCCCACAGACTTCTGGTTGACCTCTTTAGAACAGCCCCTTTCTGTAGTATACAGTGACAATAGAACGACAATAGTTCATCAGTATCCAAAAGCTAAAAGCTCTATTCACCATAATTCAATATGCAGTTGCAATATTGGCAAGTTATATTGTAAAACTACAATGATATGATACATTGTAGCTCTTAAAAGATTTTTATATTCAGATTTTACCTGTGGTCACTCTTGGTCTATCCATATTGGTAAATAACATCAGCATCACTGTGAATGACTGGGGTAGGCTCAACTATCATGACCATTAGTCATTCTTACTTGAGCAGGAAACAAAGTGTTTTCACATGATATAAGTCTGCAGAGGTACATGTAACACAGCACTCTGTGGAGATGCTGTTTGATTCAGATACTGTACACAATTCGCACTATTGTCGTTCTAAATGTATGCCAAAAGTGCTTACACCTTAGGGCCTCTTTTTAATTACTGACCCAATGCATCGTGTAGAAAAGCAATTTACTCTTAATCCTCATTTTACAAACTAGTTGTCTATAGTGTACATTGGTTGTACAACATTCCATGTAATTGCATGTAAAAAAGCTTTGTTTTGAGTCTCTAGGCCCTATATGTTTCAAGTTTCAACTTGATACCAAGTTCTTTCGTGTATAAATCTAGAGGCAACCATTGTCCTCTTTTCTTGTGAGCCAATACTGTACTTTTTAAGGAGTGCATACATTCCATTAACACATTCACTTTCAGAAGCAGAGTACCATGGTTGCATACAACACACGTATGATCGGCCCTCAACCAATATTTCATCAACAGTTTTTGGAATATTTTTTTGCAATAAACAAAAGTGGCCTCAATAAACATAAGTGACATGTACATGTACTGTAGTCATGTTTATTGTTGACCTTACTTTCATGATTCAACATACCACTGCATACAGGCCAGACAGACATCAAAGTGTACAGTTCAAGTACATGTACACACAGAAGTACATGTAATTTTGTTAAAGTATGTTATCACCATTTTCACAATGTGACAAATCTCCCCCCTCCCCCTCAACCAAAATTCCACATTTAAACATTTTTCACTTTGACAAATTGACCACTTTGTAAAAATGCCTGATGTGTATGTAAATGCCCACATGTATAAGAATTCAAGCTTTAGTTTTCAGGCATGATATTCTTCCTCCTTTAGTCTGATTTCTGATTTGTTTGCCCTCAGAAATATCATGGAGAATGTTACTTAAAAGCCAATCAAAACATTTACATTGTAGACCTACATATACCATACCATGTGTACATGTATTGCTCAGCTGTTTTTCTAAATACAAATATTCTTTTCCGAGGGCCAAGTATCATGCCTGAGTTTTGGAAATAGTCCAGCCTTGACGCTTTGCAACCCAGGGTTGTAACTACATATGTATTTGTTGTTGAAGTTGCATCTGTTCAAATATTCACTGAAGTTCATTTACCAGTACCAATCTTGTCTAGAAGTCTAGAAAATAGCATTAGAGAACCCTTAAAACCATTGTTGCTTAGTTTGATTGCTGCTATCAAAATTTAAAAACCTTAGTGATTGTACACAATTTCTCCGACTGACAAAACACAATCAATGTATCCTTTCATTGATTAGGTTTTGTCAGGGATTTTGTGAACCCTTAAATAAAACCAAACTAACAAGGGACATTGGTATTTTTGTGTGTGTGAAAAGGGCTTTACTCTTCCATAAAAAGGGATGATACAGTGTATGTGTTCTTAGTTGACATTTGTGTTAGTTTATACTGCTTTTAACTTGTGCTATTTATACCAGACATATTGTTGACAATTGATAATTTTGTTCTTGTTTGTTTTCATTATAGAATGTCTTACCATCGCTAGCTTGTGGTACAAGGAATGTCTCTGATTCAACAGTAAGTTTGACTTGTTAATAGTGTTATTACACCACATGATACTTTGTGTTGATAAGAAGAACATGTTTCCAATTGCAATGTTAAAAGAAAAAAATACTTGAGAAAAGAACATTGATATTGACAGATTTTTGTAACAAGACTTTGATTGACTGTGATTGATTTGCTCAGAATCTGAAGGATGTGATGGCTGACTTGGTGCCACAGAAGCAGAAGGAAGTGGTATCATTTCGTAAGAGTCATGGTACTAAGGTGATCGGTGAAGTCATGGTGGACCAGGTATTTTTTTTACCATATTATACATACATTGGACATCATACATGTACATTGTAGCATCCTCAAATTGCCAACAACTTTTTATTTTATAAATCAACTTTCCTACCCCCCAATTTTTTTTTCTTCGTTTGATAGTTCAGTAATAAGGGAGATGTACTTGTAGGATCAGATGCGTTTGGGGCAATCGGCCATTTATACTTGACTTTAATTTGTAATTATTTTTATTTATTTATTTATTCCACATCCAGCAGCACAATTAGTGCCAATGACAGAATTAATAGGAAACAAGAAGAAATGCTCAGTTTTAGATGTGGGAGGAAACCCCAATTGGGAAAACCCACCCAATCAGGTAGGGACTGAAAACCCAATCCGCATGCAAGGTTCCAGACTGAGGTGGGATTTGAACCGGGGTCCACAGAGGTGACAGGCAGTGAAAGAAACCACTGAGCCATCCTGAACCCCATCAGGAAAATGGCCTGTCAGGAAATGATACTTGTCCATCTTACTTGTGGTTTTGTACATTGTACAAATGTAGGTCAAAAGATAAAGAAAATACTTAATAAGTTAGTAAGAGGACATTGAAAACGCAACCAGCTTCACATAGGCCCAATGTAATTTTTAGATTCTTACAACCTGTTTGCAAGCTTGTGAACTTTTATTTCCTTTAATATGTCATTATTTGTTTGTTTAAATTAAGCTCTATGGAGGTATGCGTGGAATCAAAGGCTTAGTCACAGAAACATCCGTCTTGGATCCAGAAGAAGGAATTCGGTTTCGTGGGTATACAATTCCTGAGTGTCAAGAAATGTTGCCTAAAGCTCCAGGAGGTAGTGAGCCGCTTCCTGAAGGATTATTCTGGCTTTTAATGACTGGAGAGGTACCAAATGAACAACAGGTAAAAAAACAAGAATGTAGACATTTTTTATAATGTTATTGGACAACATGTTTTGTAAAAATCAGTGTATAATGTGCCTAGTAAGTCATGATCAATAAACTACTACGTACCAAGCTAAAGAGCTAAACAAAGCCCTGTTGTTGTATCCATGAGATATGGCAAAGGTTTTATTTGATTCAGTATTTTAAAAGTGAAATACTTTAAAAGGCCAATATCGTATTTCTAATTGACTTTTTCAAACTGTTTTTCATAGATTACATGTACATGTAGGTACATGTGTATCATAATTGATTTAGTACACTTAGCTCTACACATTCACTTGCACATCTGGCATACGTATCCAGTACCACACCTGTCCATCAAGCTCTGAAAGGAACATTACAGAATTGGTTTTTGCTAACAAAACAGTTGCTGGCAGTGTAAGCACTTTATGTAATCCACCATATACATAAACTGACAAACCTGTAGAAGTTTGAGATCAATCGGCCATCTGGGTCACGAGAAAATAGTGAAAAACCGATTACACATTTGCATGAAATCATATAGACTCAACAAATGAATAAAACGCTCACTGAGCGATAAACTCCAATCGGAAAATTAGTTTATTTATTTTTCATCAAATATGGCATTTCAGACAGAAATATTTCAAGGGATGTTTTCTACTATTATCATAAGTTTTATGTAAATCTGTGATTAAAAAGTATATTTTACAAGTTTTTTTCTTGCCAATTCTGTAATGTCCCTTTAAAACAAGACCATCTATGGGTTCCTTCAAGTGTAAATGTACTATGAACAAGATTTTCTCTCAATCTGTTTAATTGACTCTTCTCCTTGTGTATTTCTCCCCGTTTTTACTGTACTTTTGTTTTTCTCATTTGAATAATTTTGCTCATTTACATTCATACCCACTTTCCCTTAAGTTCTTGTTTTTTTTGGCTAGTTGTGTATTTTTCAGTCTCTCTTCAGCTTGATCTTTCGTGTCTGTTGTCTATTTGTTCGTTTGTTAAGTCATTAATCTATTTAGGCTTCCCATTCCAAGCTTTACTTTGGAGTTTCTGTGTATGTAGTTTATTTGAGTATACTTTGTTCTTATTAGCTTATTTGTTAAATCTTTTTTGTTGGGTAATATTCAGGTTTTCAGGTGTGAATTGTAGCAGTGTATTGATGATTGAATTAAATTGTTAATGATAAATGTTGTCAGTTTAAGCTTAAGTGATGAGATATAATAATATGTAAGCAGGCAGTAGTTTATATCCAAACATTCACATACAGAATACAGAATGCTTCATTTGGAAACGGGTGATAATTTTCATGCAGTGATGTAAACATTTGACATTTTTTAATAATGTTATTTATTTGATTGTTTTCTGACAGACTGAAGCAGTGTCCAAGGAGTGGGCTGCTCGTGGTTCTGTCCCTTCCCATGTAGCTCAGATGCTGAATAATTTCCCATCTACCTTACATCCTATGTCACAATTCAGTGCAGCTATTACTGCAATGAATAGCGATAGTAAGTTTGCAAAGGCATATAACGATGGTGTCAGTAAGGCGTCTTACTGGGAGGTAGGTAGTGTTACTTAAACCCTTTATGTCTTTCACTTTGTAATAGCAAATCTGCAAAGATAAGGAAGCAATTCGTTTACAACATACACAAAATTGTAATTATTTATGAATTGTTACGAAATATCATTTTATCCATTTCTTTTAAATAATAAGTTATTTATGGTTCACATTTATGTTTTTGTATATAAAACTTGATGTAGTGACTGATTTATTTGTTGATAAGATGATATAAGACATGTATTGTTTTTGATGTATTGATACTAACAATTGTATGATTTATGTGGTTGTTGGTAGTATGCATATGAAGATGCTATGGATCTATGTGCCAAGCTGACTACAGTTGCCGCAACTATCTACCGTAATCTATACAGAGAAGGAAACAGTGTATGTCCCATTGATGTCAATCTTGACTGGTCAGGAAACTTTGCTGCAATGCTGGGCTATGAAGATGAAATGTTTAAAGAACTCATGAGACTCTATCTTACCATTCACAGGTAAATCTCTCAATTTCTTTGTTGAGAATTTCCTGAAAAGCTTGTGTACATATTCAGAGATGAGATTTATATAAAACAACATAAATGCATTGTGATGGTAACATCCGTTTATTAATGACCAACTACATTTTTCTCTTGACAGTGATCATGAGGGAGGAAATGTTAGTGCACATACTGTTCATCTGGTTGGTAGCGCACTATCAGATCCATACCTCAGTTTGGCTGCTGGAATTAATGGTCTTGCAGGACCATTGCATGGATTAGCAAACCAGGTTAGTACTTGTGTCATGTTTGTGTACAAGACAAGGTTATGTTTGGGCAAAGATTTGAGCTAGGGATGTGCATCAAATGATGCCTGCTAGGTTCCCTACTGAAAATAATGAGGGAAATGTCTCTGTTTTTGCTAAGGGGTCTTTAAGATACAGGAACAAAGTTTGGGTGTATATATTTTCACTACAATGTTCAAGAACAACTTATAAACATCATATGTTAGACTGTTTTTTTCCCTTGTCTATATTTTAAAGGCTTACCTCTTCCAGTGTGTTAAACACTTTAAAAAATGTCTTAGTTTGATACAATGAAAACTTTTTGGCGTGTTGTGGCCGAGCGGTTAAGAGCACCGAACTCAGGCTCTGGTTTTTCTTATCAGTAGAGTCTGGGTTCAAGTCCTGGTCAGGGCACTTGTGTCCTGGAACAAGATGCTTATCATTATTGCTTTGTCCTTCGGATGGGATGTAAAGCCGTAGGTCCCTTGTGTTGTGTCATGCACATAAAAGACCCTGATGCACTTATTGCTAAGACTAAGAGAAGGGGTTTGCCCCTTATAAGGTGCTACATAAAGTAGCCTCATAATAGTAAAAAAGTCAAAAACCTTAAACTAAAAAAAAGTTTCTGCCTTTTCAGGCACCTTGAGAACTTAAATGGTAGATGCGTGCACTATAACAGAATTATTAGCTGAACGTACATGACACAATACTTCATTTTAGTATCACAATACCAACCTCCTACAAATGTATGCGTTACAGTTGAGTGGCCCACATAGATTTGTACATAAAATAAGTTCAGACAAATGTTCTGCTTGGAAATATAGTTGGTTTCTGAGAGATCATCATGTAACTCTCAGAGGGACCATGTTAATGGATTATGTCTTGAAATCGTAATGTATAGCAGACAAATAACAGCAGACCAATGACGGACCCTTGGGGCAGTCCACACTGGAGAGATGCAGAATCAGATTGCACTTCTGCCAGAGGCACTCTTTGTTTTTGTGATGTCAAGTGCATTATAAACCACTTGGTTGCTGTACCAGCCAAATACATTGTGTTCACATGCATGCCAATGCTGTATATTTATGTTGTACACTATAGGAAGTATTAGTGTGGATAACTAAGCTACAAGAGCAATTAGGAGGTGAAGTATCTGATGCACAGCTTAAGGAATTCATCTGGAACACTCTGCAATCTGGACAGGTAATAAGCATTTCAATCAAACAACACATTGTTATCACATAGTATTTAAACCCTGTGTCCATATGAAGCGTGTTGTGTTTGGACTGTAACCATGATAGTCAGAATAGAGCAGCTGCTAAGCAAACAAGTGTGCAGTTTGTGATAAAAGCACAAAACATGCCTTGAGGGTTATGAATGGGTTAATAAACATTTTTAGAGGTGGACCCATCTTGGGTCCTGCCTAATGTATGTGTGGTTGTTTGCCTCCAAATAAATGCCCTTAACAGTACATAAAGAATAACAGTTAACATTAGGTATTGCCCTTTATGTAGGCAGGGCAACACTGTTGATAAAACAATGTGGTGCCGTATCAAAACTGATGAATGGGAATTAACAAACAGTTTTACAGTTGTTATAAACAGAATTATCATCAACAATTCTCTTTAATTGTAAAAGGCTACCATTAAAATATAAAATCTAATTTTCCTTCTAAAATGGGATAAATTCCTTAGAATTAGTATGTTTGGAAACACTGCAGATTTTTGTATAACTTTGGTTTTATTGTAGAGGGAATAATACATAAAACAGTACAACTAAATAATGAAAATGCTTTTTGGATGAATAAGCCAGAAAATTTTTCATAACCAGATTTTAAAAAAGAAAAAGAGTTCCCACAGTCATGTATAATCCTTAAATTTAAAATTGTTATGGTTGCCAGTTTTACAAGACCAAAATCAAAGTTAGAAAAAATTTGCTGACACAGTTTAACATGTAAGAAAGACCTATCTAATTTTTCTTTATGGGTATTAAGTATGCTTCATTACTCAGAATTGAATGGTATTTATCAGACTCAAAGTCAGCATTTGAACATACTTTGTTTCTGTTCAAGCTGTTACAAAGTGAGGTATTGTTAATCAGGTGAAAAAATATAAGACAACTGGACTTGTATGGTTATGAGTTTACTGGCCCGACACTAAAATCACTAGCCTTGGGCCTTCGATACAGTGTAAAATTCCAGTCCTGAAGAATTGTCCAATGAAAACCTTAATCTTGTCCTAGAAAGTCATAGCAAAGTTGTGGACTTTCTGTGGGAACCCTGTTACAGCAATGCAATATTGCAATAGAGCTAACAATCTGTGTTGGCCGAGTGTTTAAATTCCAATGCCAATTACTTGATGCTATGTACATGTTTTTTATAATGATTTAGAAACATGGAAGCTACAGGTGCAGTGCACCAAGAGAAATACTTACCAGTCTATGCATTCACTTAGAAGCTCCAAGCAGACCAGGTTTAAGAATGTTCAATTACTGAAGAAATAACTAAAAAAACAAAGACGCTTCAGATTGTGTCAAATAGGGGCCTAGAATTAGAAATGGTTTTCATATGGCAAGTGGACTTGACCTACACAGTCTTTATCTTGATGGTAATTTGTTTGTGATCATCAGGTTGTACCTGGCTATGGACATGCTGTATTGAGGAAGACTGATCCAAGATATACATGTCAGCGTGAGTTTGCATTGAAGCACCTGCCAGATGACCCCCTCTTCAAGTTAGTATCTCAGATATATAAAGTGGTTCCTGACACCTTGCTAGAGCATGGGAAGGCTAAGAATCCTTGGCCTAATGTGGATGCTCATAGTGGAGTACTTTTGCAGGTTAGTACATGTATTAAGTATCAATTTAAAAATTAGAAGTTATTTTCCTGATCATAGAACCAGGACAATGTGTGCTAATTTATTTTACATATCTTACTATGATCATCTTCTATCTCTGTGATCCTAAAATTTAAATGCAACCTTGTGCTTTTCCAAATGAAAAGCCATCTTTGTTTTTCTTTTTTAAAAGATGGCATCTGATTACGGACTTGTGTATGTACAATGTAAGAGCTATTTTTTAATACCTGGGTGGGAAGTTGGGATATTCTGATATCTGGATATTGTTGTTAACCAAAACTGCAAGTTTTCCAGGCTTGCGTCGGCCCTGGCCATGATAGTTTTAAAAACATAGTAAGAAGAGTGAGACCTTAGACATGTGATTAGTGTGAGTGTATGATTGGTCCATGGTGCACAGTGAGGGCAGTGAGACCTAAGTCTTGTGATTAGTGTGAGTGTATGATTGGTCCGTGGTGCACAGTGAGGGCAGTGAGATCTAAGTCTTGTGATTAGTGTGAGTGTATGATTGGTCCATGGTGCACAGTGAGGGCAGTGAGACCTAAGTCTTGTGATTAGTGTGAGTGTATGATTGGTCCATGGTGCACAGTGAGGGCAGTGAGACCTAAGTCTTGTGATTAGTGTAAGGGTATGATTGGTCCATGGTGCACAGTGAGGGCAGTGAGACCTAAGTCTTGTGATTAGTGTGAGGGTATGATTGGTCCATGGTGCACAGTGAGGGCAGTGAGACCTAAGTCTTGTGATTAGTGTGAGTGTATGATTGGTCCATGGTGCACAGTGAGGGCAGTGAGACCTAAGTCTTGTGATTAGTGTGAGGGTATGATTGGTCCATGGTGCACAGTGAGGGCAGTGAGACCTAAGTCTTGTGATTAGTGTAAAGGTATGATTGGTCCATGGTGCACAGTGAGGGCAGTGAGACCTAAGTCTTGTGATTAGTGTAAGGGTATGATTGGTCCATGGTGCACAGTGAGGGCAGTGAGACCTAAGTCTTGTGATTAGTGTAAGGGTATGATTGGTCCATGGTGCACAGTGAGGGCAGTGAGACCTAAGTCTTGTGATTAGTGTGAGTGTATGATTGGTCCATGGTGCACAGTGAGGGCAGTGAGACCTAAGTCTTGTGATTAGTGTGAGTGTATGATTGGTCCATGGTGCACAGTGAGGGCAGTGAGACCTAAGTCTTGTGATTAGTGTGAGTGAATGATTGATCCATGGTGCACAGTGAGGGCAGTGAGACCTAAGTCTTGTGACTAGTGTGAGTGTATGATTGGTCCATGGTGCACAGTGAGGGCAGTGAGACCTAAGTCTTGTGATTAGTGTAAGGGTATGATTGGTCTATGGTGGGGGGCATGGTGAATGGGAATAAAAGAGTACTGTAATTTCCTGCGGATAAGACGCGTCTTATCTGACTATTAACAGCACAAAAACATCTCTGCGCCTTATCTTCCGATGCGCCTTATCTGGTAATGCTTGTCTTCAATGTGATGTTCAGTGTGTAAAATCTTACAATTTTATACCGTTAAAATAATCCTTTCTTTCATCCAGAGTAATCCTACGTGTTATAATTTTATTAAAATCAAACCTTAGCACAACGTTTTTGTTTGCGCACTCGTTGCGTGAAAAGAAAAGCCATGAACTGTTTTTAGAAAAACAATATTGAAACGAAAATGAACACACACAAAATATAAAAATAGAAGCGATGTTTTACTTGCGTTCGTGATTAAAAAAAATTACAATCCCTGTATGTTATGGTAAGTTTCCTACCAACACAATGACCCCCATAAGTGGTGATGTACCAACCTTGAATGGGTTTGCAAGCCTCTCATTCTGTAAACATCCTTGTGCCTTATCTACCAATGCGCCTTATCTGTTGGCATTCGATTTTTGGGGGGTAATTTTAGGGGACTGCGCCTTATGTGCCCCGCATCTTGTCCACAGGAATTTACGGTAGTGACTCGGTCTTAACCGGCTGTCTAAAACCTTCCAGGGTCATGGCCGTGTGATAAAGGACCTCAGCTCGGTTCTGTATCACACGGCCATGACCCTGCCGGTTTTAAACGACCGGTTAAAACCTCGTTGCCTACTCTTTTATTCCCTTATTGTAATCCCAGATTCAAAACAATTTCTTTAATTAATAATTTTATTGATATTTTGGATCGAGATTCCCCTTTCTCAACAAATCATATCACTTAAGTTTGTTGTTAAAACATGGATTAGATGATGGATTTTTGGCGTAGGGTCTTTCACACACTAGCCCCACGGATACTCTGTGACATGTCCATACCACAGTCCATTATTTGAACTTTCAGAGTTTTAATTTTGAGTTGTTGATTCCATCATTATTATTAATTTTTAACTGGTATGTGAAAGACTGGCCACTTTTGTTATTTATTCATCGATAATTGTAAAATTCAGAGTTAAACTTGGTACAGTTATAATATTTTTGTATAGAAGGAAACAAAACTAGCTGAATGATCAGATGATTTATTGGTTTTAAATTTTTGAGGCAGATAAATCATGTGCAAGTCACGTGACCCGTGTTTATTTTAAATAACCATGAAGCCAGCAAAAATTTGGGTTTATTGTAGTGGATGTTTATGTTTTCTATTTTTGGACAATCTTTCAAGTCATACTTGTGTCAATACTTTTTATATTACTTCCCCAAAAATCACCTAATGAGCTGAAGTGTCCCTTTCAGTAGTTTTTGTTAAGAAACAAACCAAACAAATCTATACCTTGGCATGAACGTAGACCACATACATATGTAAAAGACAATTTTATCAAAGTAATATTTCACACAAGTTATTGTTGAATTTCATGTAGTATTTTGACAATGTTGGGCTAGTTTTGTTAAGCTCAGAATAACTTTTACCACTTGTTTTTTTACAGTATTATGGCATGACGGAGATGAACTACTATACAGTGTTGTTTGGAGTGTCTAGAGCACTAGGCACGTTGTCATCTCTGGTGTGGGATAGAGCTTTTGGTCTTCCCATTGAGCGCCCTAAATCAATGAGCACAGAGGGATTGATGAAGCTAACAGGAGCCAAGTAATTGTATACAAGCTTTGGAATCTTCTAAATCCCCACACTTATATGTGATCACTACAAAGATTGTCATGTTATTTTGGATGTTGATTTTATTGATTGCTGTGAATGGTTTCAACTATTCAAAACTTGGAGTAAATGTACATTGTTTGGATTTTACTACTATTACTAGTTTTTTGTTCTATAGATTTTGTATATAAAAAGTTTCCAAACATTTGAAGAACTTTATACCAAGATGGGTGAGTATCATAATAAATTTTTAATGTAGACTTAGAGGGAAAATGTTTCTGAATAATTTTCCACAAGTAAGTTATGACTCACATGTTCAACTTTGAGGCAGTTACAACTGTCATTGCATACAGAATGATCTCTTGGCTAATATATGCTGGTTATTGTTTTGTTTTACAATGTACTTCCAATGTTTTTGGAAACTTTTTATTTGAACAAGATTGATATATATTACTGTGGATATGTTGACAAATTATGTGGAAAATAGGCACATCTTGACAGCTACCCATAATCCTTTAAAACTATGGATTTTTGTAGTACCTTTTTCATAAAGGCATGTTGGGCAAGCTTAATTTATGGGCCCAAGAATACCTCATTATTGCTCAAGACTATTGCACTCACGTTGGGAATGTCAGATGATTGATTCCACAACTTTTGCCAATCGATTGTATACATTTTATTGGTACTTGTAAATGTAATGAACAGCGTTCATGATATAGTAGATCTTTATAATGCTACTACCATTTTTGGTCATGCTCTCTGTTTGCAATAGCTATAACTAACATTGATTCTCAACTCCAGGGTCCAAACTGACTGCTTTATCTTACCACCTTGGTTTAGTTGTGGTTTTTTAATTGGGAGAAAAACAGATTGACTCTGCCATGATAAAGGTCTATAGCAGGTCATTGATCTCCATGTCAATAACTAGGCACTCTTCAACACTTGCAAGCATACTGTTAATAACATGCAATATTATTAGTTATCACACAAGCGTGAGTGGAATATGAAAAAATATAGCACTTCTGCATCCCATATTCAGTGAGGCCAAAGGTTGAGTTGGGTTTAGGGATGCAGATGCTCTATACTTTTCCATATTCCACAAGCGCTTGTGTGATAACGAATTTATCTTCAAACAAACTTTACAGGTAGCTTGAAATAGCTCAATACGCAGAATTAGAGTAGCATGATAGAACAGGATTTGATATGGTTAATATCACACTCTTGTTGCTATGGAACAACCAATCAGAATCAAAGACTCAAGTTTGCTTGAAGATAATACTTGTTAATGGCATCATACTGCATTTATCTTTAGGTTATAATGTGCTGGTACAGATACACACATTACAACACTGGAATAAAAATTAAACACATTTGATTCATAGATCATAAAGCGTTTTTCTCAAAAAATCAAAATCGGAAATGTGAGGAGAGCATGTTGATGGTAGAAACAATGTAACAAGGATTTACAGTAGCTTGATTTACATGTTATCAGCCAATCAGTGTAATTGTTTGAATTAAGGCAATTACACATTTTGTATTATCTGGATTACCTGCATCTTGTTATGTAACAATACAAGTGTAGACAGCATTAAGAATTGTATTTTTGTCAGTTGAGCCTAAAGATAACCCTTCTACTATCTGTACCATGTAACTGGTTGTGAGATATTTCTGCTACTCAGAGGGAGATTTTTTCATGTACATGGTGTTACCGCAAAACTTACAAGATCATGTTTCCACCATGCAAAATTTCAAATCCTACATGTAGTTAATCATTTATAACTCCACGAGACTGCCTTTTTTGTTAACACTTGAAATCATATTTCTCAATAGAATGTGCAAGTCTCATGTGTTTTCAGTTTAATTTCCATCACACATTTCAGATTATAGCACTGACATGGAAACCGAAAGTTGCTAACACTGTTGGAATATGTGAGAGACAGTCAAGATCTATGATCAATCGGCAGTACAGTCTGAATATTCATCTCAGTTAAATCCAAAAGCCATCAGACTGTGTACTCATGCAATAAACAACACAATACAGGTATAAGCCAAATGAGATTAAAAAAATTGCTGATTTTCAAAACTTAAAAAACAAACTATAAAACACTTCAAAATAGTTATAACCCTTACATAATTGTTAGGTTGACGCTAGTTTGTTTTTTATTATAACAAATACTAAATGAATAAAGCTAAAAAAAGAATGTGACATATTAAGATGTGTATTAAATTTGATGGGTGAACAACGTGGTTCAGATTGTATCCAGTGATTGTATTCTTCTGGTTATTGTGTTTTGATTAATAGTTGATGATTACCACTTAAAGTCTACATGATGGATTGGGTTACAATAATTTAGCTAATACAGGATCGGTCCGGAACTTATTATAGTAGTATTGTTTTAATGTTTTCATTGACATATCTCATTGTATAGGGCTGTAACATCGCTCAAATTGAAGTCATGTTTGTTTTATACAAAATGTTGATATGATATGCGTGTGGTGCAGATGAGACATTAAAAGTTGGATAGGCTGATGTTGGTATTTGTTATGTGCTGTACTTATTCATGTCTGGTGTCTGGTGTCTCCAATACACCACCACAGGATAACCACTAAGTGTAGCAATACTTTCTTTGTGAAAGCCCTTTGATTTCTTTGTTCACATGCTGTGACTCATAACATGATCGCACAATTGAGAATAAATGTAGATTACATGCTCCTGAAACATTATATTCAATATTTAGTCATGACTTGAAATAGAGTTACAACTTACAATATTCTAAATGACAGTTTAATTCTGGAAGCTGTACATTTGCACTAAAATCTCAACATTTAAGTGAAAGTTCTACAGGTTTGATTTATTTTCTTGGTTGTTAATTTAAAATACATGTACAGAGATTCACCTCTAAATTTTTGATTAATTTGTCTAAGTGTATAGGGATACGCTCAAGACGCATTGGCCACATTAAACATATATAATTTACATGTATGTCTTAACTGAAAGTTCCCAATTTCTTCAGCCTCGGATTCGATATTGAAGCTTTTTGTTTTGTGGTGTACTTCACTTTCTTTAACCCTCCTACTGTCAGTGACTCTTGGCAACTTTTTCCAGTGAGTTGACCGACCATTTGAAACCATTCGACTGCCAAGGTCGTGTACTGTGGCACAACCTGTGCACAGAACTAACTGTGTACTGCGTACATGCAATCCCTCATGGTATCATATTTCAGGCTGGCATAGTTGATCTATCATTCAAAACCACTTGAATGGTATGGAATGGTCAGACAGCAAGAGGGTTAATACAAGAGTATCAATTGCTGACTGCCATGCATAACTATGCTTTAACTATGCAGAATTATTTTTTTCTTTATTATATATTTGTAAACCCTATTATTACATGCCAGTTTTGGGGGTTATATTAAAACAATATTCATGTAATCATTGGTGAGCCATGGGCAATATATAACCCTGTGGTATTGGTCCTCAGGTCTCGGTACCCTGTGGTCTTGGTCTCGTCTAGGTACCCTGTGGTCTTGGTCTCAGTCTCGGTAACCCTGTGGTCTTGGTCTCAGTCTCGGTACCCTGTGTGTTTGGTCTCAGTCTGGTACCCTGTGGTCTTGGTCTCAGTCTCGGTACCCTGTGGTTTTGGTCTCAGTCTCGTACCCTGTGGTCTTGGTCTCGTTCGGTACCCTGTGGTACTTGGTCTCATGTCTCGGTACCCTGTGGTCTTGGTCTCGGTCTAGGTACCCTGTGGTCTTGGTCTCAGTCTGAACCCTGTGGTATTGTCTCAGTCTCAGTACCCTGTGGTCTTGGTCTCGGTCTAGGTACCCTGTGGTCTTGGTCTCTCAGTCTCGGTTACCCCTGTGGCTCTTGGTCTCGGTCTCAGTACCCTGTGGTTTTCTTTGGTCTCGGTACCCTGTGGTTTGGTCTCAGTCTCGTACCCTGTGGTCTTGGTCTCGTCTAGTACCCTGTGGTCTTGGTCTCAGTCTCGGTACCCTGTGGTCTTGGTCTCGTCTCGGTACCCTGTGGTCTTGGTCTCAGTCGGTACCCTGTGGTCTTGGTCTCAGTCCTGGTACCCTGTGGTACTTGGTTCTCGGTCTAGGTACCCTGTGTCTTGGTCTCAGTCTCGTAACCTGTGGTCTTGGTCTCAGTTCGGAACCCTGTGGTATTGTCTCAGTCTCAGTACCCTGTGGTCTTGGTCTCGGTCTAGTACCCTGTGGTCTTGGTCTCAGTCTCGGTACCCTGTGGTTTGGTCTCAGTCTCAGTACCCTGTGGTCTTGGTCTCGTAGGTACCCTGTGGTTCTTGGTCTCAGTCTCGTACCCTTGGTCTTGGTCTCGGTCTAGGTACCCTGTGGTCTTGGTCTCGTCTCAGTAACCCGTGGTTTGGTCTCAGTCTCAGTACCCTGTGGTCTTGTCTCGGTCTAGGTACCCTGTGGTCTTGGTCTCAGTCTCGTACCCTGTGGTATTGGTTTCGTCTCGGTACCCTGTGTATTGGCTCAGTCTAGTACCCTGTGGTCTTAGTGCTTCAGTCTCGGTACCCTGTGGTTTGGTCTCAGTCCCTGGTACCTGGTCTGTGGTCTTGGTCTAGTCGGTACCCTGTTGGTCTCTTGTTGTCTCAGTCTCGGTACCCTGTGGTCTTGGTCGTCGGTCTAGGTACCCTGTGGTCTTGGTCTCAGTCTCGAACCCTGTGGTATTGTCTCAGTCTCAGTACCCTGTGGTCTTGGTCTCGGTCTAGGTACCCTGTGGTCTTGGTCTCAGTCTGGTACCCTGTGGTACTTGGTCTCAGTCTCGGTACCCTGTGGTCTTGGTCTCGGTCTAGGTACCCTGTGGTCTTGGTCTCAGTCTGACCCTGTGGTTTGGTCTCAGTCTGGTACCCTGTGGTTTGTCTCGTCTGTACCCTGTGGTCTTGGTTCGTCTCGGTACCTGTGGTCTTGGTCTCGGAGTCCTCTCGTACCCGTGGCTGTCGTTAGGTACCTGTGGTCTGGTCTCAGTCTCGGTACCCTGTGGTATTGGTCTCAGTCTCATACCCTGTGTCTTGGTCTCGGTCTGGTTTCCCACTGTGGTCTTGGTCTCAGTCTCGGACCCTGTGGTATTGTCTCAGTCTCGTACCCTGTGGTCTTGGTCTCGTTAGTACCCTGTGCTGGTTCGGTTCCCTGTATTGTTCAGTCTCGGTACCTCTGTGGTATTGGTTTGTCTCAGTACCCTGTGGTTTGTCTCAGTCTGTACCCTGTGGTTCCCGTGGTTCGGTCTTGGTCCCTGTGGTCTTGTCTCAGTCTCGACCTGTGGTTTGTCTCGTCTGTACCCTGTGGTCTTGGTCTCGGTCTAGTACCCTGTGGTCTTGGTCTCAGTCTCGGTACCTGGTATTGGTTTCAGTCTCGTACCTGTGGTATTGGTCTCAGTCTAGGTACCTGTGGTCTTGGTCTCAGTCTCGTACCCTGTGTATTAGTCTCAGTCTCGTACTCTGTGGTCTTGGTCTCGTACCCTGTGGTCTTGGTCTCTCTCGGTACCCTGTGGTCTTGGTCTCGGTCTAGGTACCTGTGGTCTTGTTCAGTCTCGAACCCTGTGGTATTAGTCTCAGTCTCATACCGTGGTCTGGTCTCGTCTAGGTACCCTGTGGTCTTGGTCTCAGTCTAGGTACCCTTGTATTGGTCTCAGTCTCAGAACCGTGTGGTCTTGGTCTCGGTACCTGTGGTCTTGGTGTCAGTCTCGGTACCTGTGGTATTGGTCTCAGTCTCTACCTGTGTCTTGGTCTCACCCCGATACCTGTGGTCTTGTCTCGTCTAGGTACCTGTGGTCTTGGTCTCAGTCTCGAACCCTGAAGTATTGTCTCAGTCTCGTACCCTGTGGTCTTGGTCTCGGTCTAGTACCCTGTGGTCTTGTCTCAGTCTCGGTAACCTGTGTCTTGTTGTCAGTATCGAACCCTGTGGTATTAGTCTCATCTCAGTACCTGTGGTCTTAGTCTCGGTTAGGTACCCTGTGGTCTTGGTCTCAGTCTCGTACCTGGGTATTGGTCTCAGTCTCAGTACCAGTGGTCTTGGTCTCGGTACCCTGTGGTCTTGGTCTCAGTCTCGGTACCCTGTGTATTGGTTTCATCTCGGTACCTTGTATTGGTCTCAGTCTAGGTACCCTGTGTCTGTGTCAGTCTCGGTACCCTGTGTATTGGTCTCAGTCTCGTACCTGTGGTCTGTCTCGGTACCGTGGTTGTCTCAGTCTCGGTACCTGTGTCTTGGTCTCGGCTAGGTACCCTGTGGTCTTGGTCTCATCTCGAAACCCTGTGGTATTGGTCTCAGTCTCGGTACCTGTGGTTGGTCTCGGTTAGGTACCTGTGGTCTTGTCTCGTCTCGTAACCTGTGTCTTGTTCAGTATCGGAACCCTGTGGTATTAGTCTCAGTCTCAGTACCCTGTGGTCTTGGTCTCGGTCTAGGTACCTGTGGTCTTGGTCTCAGTCTCGGTACCCTGTGGTATTGGCTCAGTCTCAGTACCCTGTGGTCTTGTCTCGTCCTGTGGTCTTGGTCTCAGTCTCGGTACCTGTGGTCTTGGTCTCGGTCTAGTACCTGTGGTCTTGTCTCGTCTCAGAACCTGTGGTATTAGTCTCAGTTCAGTACCTGTGGTCTTGGTCTCGGTCTAGGTACCCTGTGGTCTTGGTCTCGTCTCGGTACCCTGTGGTATTGGTTTCAGTCCGGTACCTGTGGTATTGGTCTCAGTCTAGGTACCTGTGGTCTTGGTCTCAGTCTCGGACCTGTGGTATTAGTCTCAGTCTCGGTACTTGTGGTCTTGGTCTCGTACCTGTGGTCTTGGTTCATCTCGGTACCTTGTTTGGTCTTGTCTAGGTACCCTGTGTCTTGTCTCAGTCTCGAAACCCTGTGGTATTAGTCTCAGTCTCAGTACCCTGTGTCTTGGTCTCGGTCTAGGTACCCGTGTCTGGTCCAGTCTAGGTACCCTGTGTATTGGTCTCAGTCTCAGAACCGTGTGGTCTTGTCTCGGTACCTGTGTCTGGTGTCAGTCTCGGTACCCTGTGGTATTGGTCTCAGTCTCGTACCTGTGGTCTTGGTCTCACCCATACCCTGTGGCTTGGTCTCGGTCTAGGTACCCTGTGGTCTGGTCTCATCTCGGAACCTGAATATTGGTCCAGTCCGTACCCTGTGTCTTGGTTCGGTCTAGGTACCCTGTGGTCTTGGTCTCAGTCTCGGTAACCTGTGGTCTTGGTTCAGTATCGAACCCTGTGGTATAGTCTCAGTCTCAGTACCTGTGGCTTAGTCTCGGTCTAGTACCTGGGTCTTGGTCTCAGTCTCGGTACCTTGGTCTCAGTCTCAGAACCCTGTGGTATTAGTCTCAGTCTCAGTACCCTGTGGTCTTGGTCTCGGTCTAGGTACCCTGTGGTCTTGGTCTCGTCTCGGTACCCTGTGGTCTTGGTTTCAGTCTCGGTACCCTGTGGTATTGGTCTCAGTCTAGGTACCCTTGGTCTTGGTCTCAGTCTCGGTACCCTGTGGTATTGGTCTCAGTCTCGGTACCTGTGGTCTTGGTCTCGGTTACCTGTGGTCTTGGTCTCAGTCTCGGTACCCTGTGGTCTTGGTCTCGGTCTAGGTACCCTGTGGTCTTGGTCTCAGTCTCGAAACCCTGTGGTATTAGTCTCAGTCTCAGTACCCGTGTGTGGTCTGTGTCCGGTCTTTTGGTCTAGGTACCCTGTGGTCTTGGTCCTCAGGTCTCGGTACCCTGTGGTCTTGGTCTCAGTCTCGTACCCTGTGGTACTTGGTCTCGTACCAACTGTGGTCTTGGTCTCAGTCTCGGTAACCCTGTGGTCTTGGTCTCAGTCTCGGAACCCTGTGTATTGTCTCAGTCTCGGTACCCTGTGGTCTTGGTCTCGGTCTAGGTACCCTGTGGTCTTGGTCTCAGTCTCGGAACCTGTAGTATTGGTCTCAGTCTCGGTACCCTGTGGTATTCGTCTCAGTCTCGGTACCTGTGGTCTGTCTCAGTCTCGTACCCTGTGGTCTTGGTCTCAGTCTCGGAACCCCCCCCCCCCCCCCCCCCCCCCCCCCCCCCCCCCCTTTTTTTTTTTTTTTTTTTTTTTTTTTTTTTTTTTTTTTTTTTTTTTTTTTTTTTTAGTACCCTGTGGTCTTGGTCTCGGTACCCTGTGTCTTGGTCTCAGTCTCGGTACCCTGTGGTTTGGTCTCGTCTAGTACCCTGTGGTCTTGGTCTCAGTCTCGATACCCTGTGGTCTTGGTCTCGTCTAGGTACCCTGTGTCTTGGTCTCAGTCTGGACCCTGTAGTATGGTCTCAGTCTCGGTACCCTGTGGTTTGGTTCTCGGTACCCTGTGGTCTTGGTCTCAGTCCGGTACCCTGTGGTATTGGTCTCAGTCTCAGTACCCTGTGGTCTTGGTCTCAGTCTCGTACCCTGTGGTCTTGGTCTCGGTCTAGGTACCCTGTGGTCTTGGTCTCAGTCTCGAACCCTGTGTATTGGTCTCAGTCTCGGTACCCTGTGGTCTTGGTCTCGGTCTAGGTACCCTGTGGTCTTGGTCTCAGTCTCGTACCTGTGGTCTTGGTCTCATTCGAACCCTGTGGTATTAGTCTCAGTCTCAGTACCCCCCCCCCCCCCCCCCCCCCCCCCCCCCCCCCCCCCCCCCCCCCCCCCCCCCCCCCCCCCCCCCCCCCCCCCCCCCCCCCCCCCCCCCCCCCCCCCCCCCCCCCCCCCCCCCCCCCCCCCCCCCCCCCCCCCCCCCCCCCCCCCCCCCCCCCCCCCCCCCCCCCCCCCCCCCCCCCCCCCCCCCCCCCCCCCCCCCCCCCCCCCCCCCCCCCCCCCCCCCCCCCCCCCCCCCCCCCCCCTGGGTCTTGTCTCGGTAACCCTGTGGTCTTGGTCTCAGTCTCGGTACCCTGTGGTCTTGGTCTCGGTCTAGGTACCCTGTGGTCTTGGTCTCAGTCTCGAAACCCTGTGGTAATTGGTCTCAGTCTCGGTACCCTGTGGTCTTGGTCTCGGGCTAGGTACCCTGTGGTCTTGGTCTCAGTCTCGGTACCCTGTGGTCTTGGTCTCAGTCCGTAACCCTGTGGTCATTGGTCTCAGTCTCGTACCCTGTGGTCTTGGTCTCGGGCCCGGTACCCCTGTGGTCTTGGTCTCAGTCTGGTACCCTGTGGTATTGGTCTCAGTCTCAGTACCCTGTGGTCTTGGTCTCAGTCTAGTACCCTGTGGTCTTGGTCTCGGTCTCGGTACCCTGTGGTCTTGGTCTCAGTCTCGGTACCCTGTGGTCTTGGTCTCAGTCTCAGAACCCTGTGGTATTAGTCTCAGTCTCAGTACCCTGTGGTCTTGGTCTCGGTCTAGGTACCCTGTGGTCTTGGTCTCAGTCTCGGTACCCTGTGGTATTGGTTTCAGTCTCGGTACCCTGTGGTATTGGTCTCAGTCTAGGTACCCTGTGGTCTTGGTCTCAGTCTCGGTACCCTGTGGTATTAGTCTCAGTCTCGGTACTCTGTGGTCTTGGTCTCGTACCCTGTGGTCTTGGTTTCAGTCTCGGTACCCTGTGGTCTTGGTCTTGGTCTAGGTACCCTGTGGTCTTGGTCTCAGTCTCGAAACCCTGTGGTATTAGTCTCAGTCTCAGTACCCTGTGGTCTTGGTCTCGGTCTAGGTACCCTGTGGTCTTGGTCTCAGTCTAGGTACCCTGTGGTATTGGGTCTCAGTCTCAGAACCGTGTGGTCTTGGTCTCGGTAACCCTGTGGTCTTGGTGTCAGTCTCGGTACCCTGTGGTATTGGTCTCAGTCTCAGTACCCTGTGGTCTTGGTCTCACCCCGATACCTGTGGTCTTGGTCTCGGTCTAGGTACCCTGTGGTCTTGGTCTCAGTCTCGGAACCCTGAAGTATTGGTCTCAGTCTCGGTACCCTGTGGTCTTGGTCTCGGTCTAGGTACCCTGTGGTCTTGGTCTCAGTCTCGGTAACCTGTGGTCTTGGTCTCAGTATCGGAACCCTGTGGTATTAGTCTCAGTCTCAGTACCCTGTGGTCTTAGTCTCGGTCTAGGTACCCTGTGGTCTTGGTCTCAGTCTCGGTACCCTGTGGTATTGGTCTCAGTCTCAGTACCCTGTGGTCTTGGTCTCGGTACCCTGTGGTCTTGGTCTCAGTCTCGGTACCCTGTGGTATTGGTTTCAGTCTCGGTACCCTGTGGTATTGGTCTCAGTCTAGGTACCCTGTGGTCTTGGTGTCAGTCTCGGTACCCTGTGGTATTGGTCTCAGTGTCGGTACCCTGTGGTCTTGGTCTCGGTACCCTGTGGTCTTGGTCTCAGTCTCGGTACCCTGTGGTCTTGGTCTCGGTCTAGGTACCCTGTGGTCTTGGTCTCGTCTAGGTACCCTGTGGTCTTGGTCTCAGTCTCAGAACCCTGTGGTATTAGTCTCAGTCTCAGTACCCTGTGGTCTTGGTCTCGGTCTAGGTACCCTGTGGTCTTGGTCTCGTCTCGGTACCCTGTGGTCTTGGTTTCAGTCTCGGTACCCTGTGGTATTGGTCTCAGTCTAGGTACCCTCTGGTCTTGGTCTCAGTCTCGGTACCCTGTGGTCTTGGTCTCAGTCTCTGTACCCTGTGGTCTTGGTCTCAGTCTCGGTACCCTGTGGTATTGGTCTCAGTCTCGGTACCCTGTGGTCTTGGTCTCGGTCTAGGTACCCTGTGGTCTTGGTCTCAGTCTCAGTACCCTGTGGTCTTGGTCTCAGTCTCGGTACCCTGTGGTCTTGGTCTTGGTGTAGGTACCCTGTGGTCTTGGTCTCAGTACCCTGTGGTCTTGGTCTCAGTCTCGGTACCCTGTGGTCTTGGTCCCCTGTGGTCTTGGTCTCGGTCTAGGTACCGGTACCCTGTGGTATTGGTCTCAGTCTCGGTGCCCTGTGGTCTTGATCTCAGTCTCGGTACCCTGTGAACTTGGTCCCCTGTGGTCTTGGTCTCGGTCTAGGTACCGGTACCCTGTGGTATTGGTCTCAGTCTCGGTACCCTGTGGTCTTGGTCTCGGTCTAGGTACTCTCTGGTCTTGGTCTCAGTCTCAGTACCCTGTGGTCTTGGTCTCGGTCTTGGTACCCTGTGGTCTTGGTCTCTGTCTAGGTACCCTGTGGTCTTGGTCTCAGTCTCGGTACCCTGTGGTCTTGGTCTCAGTCTCAGTACCCTTTGGTCTTGGTCTCAGTCTCGTTACCCTGTGGTCTTGGTCTCGGTCTAGGTACCCTGTGGTCTTGGTCTCGGTCTCAGTACCCTGTGGTTTTGGTCTCAGTCTCGGTACCCTGTGGTCTTGGTTTTGGTCTTGGTCTAGGTACCCTGTGGTCTTGGTCTCAGTCTCGGTACCCTGTGGTCTTGGTCCCCTGTGGTCTTGGTCTCGGTCTAGGTACCGGTACCCTGTGGTATTGGTCTCAGTCTCGGTACCCTGTGGTCTTGGTCTCAGTCTCGGTACCCTGTGGTCTTGGCCCCCTGTGGTCTTGGTCTCGGTCTAGGTACCGGTACCCTGTGTTGTTGGTCTCAGTCTCGGTACTTTGTGGTCTTGGTCTCAGTCTCGGTACCCTGTTACGATCAAGCTAGGCACTCTGAGATTTTTTATATATTTTTTTTAAATGGGGTGGCTAGATCATACACCACTGGGAACAAGGTTGCAGTCGCGGTACCCTGTGGTCTTGGTCTCAGTATTAGATTTTGCATTTTGTTACAAAACATGCAGTAGATCTGTTGTGTGCATGCTACACAGTGTGTGTTCTTACCTAAAGGGTAGTACATGTCACTTAAAACGCGATCTCTATTTTAATTAAAGATCTACTTCAACGGTACTAAGATAATTTAAACTTTGGCGAAATCCAATCAATTTGTGTTTCATGATTACGTATATATTAATGAAAATACTTAGCGGTAGTTGCGTAATTAAAAAAAAAGGTCATTTAGGCCAGCGTTCAGCAGCTCCTCATACCGAGTTTTTGGAAACGGCATGTCACGTGATAAAAATATACCATAGACTCTGATGACGTACATGAATGGAGACGGCTTGTTTACCCCCCGCGCAGCGAAGTGTGTTTATTGTACGCGTCTATAGCTATTCACACAGTAAACGAGGACAAAATGTCAGACATTAGCGGATCGTGGGAGGAACACAGTGTGGACGAAGAAGAATTAGGAAATACAGATGATAGTATTGATAGTGAGGATAGATCTGACGGTGGAGGGAGCTCTTCCGAAGACGAAGAGGGCGTTGATGAAGCTGGGGGGAGTGCTTGACGAGGAAGTGCGAGGTGCCAAACCATACAGGTTTGAGCCACTGGCCGCCGATGATCGTGAACGTGCGAATCCTGATGCAGGAGGTCGACTAAACAATACTGAATGGTGAGTCCCACAGGTTTTTTGAAGAACAAACAATGCTATGTTCACTGTTTTTTATCGTCATGAAGTACTTATTTATCTATGCGGCATATGAGGCCGCTATAATGGATAGAAATAGCAGCAGAAAGTTGATTTTTTTTTCTCACGAAATGGTTGCTGTTGTCCAATATGGTTCACGTTTTCATGATACATTGAATGGTGTCACTCAAAAATTGTTCCCATTGGGTTAGTGCAGGTATCCTTATCGGAGAACCGGGTTCCATGGAGAAGGAAAATAGATGAATGTTGTTTTATTTGTTTCTGTAATTCCTCGTTTATCCATTAATTTTTTCACAATACAATCATCAAATCTCAGTGTGTCGGAGATAACATTTATTTTCAGTACCGAACTGATCCTGACAAGCCGTATTTTCTGTCAGTGTCACTGTTCTACCGCATTTATTTATTTATTTTTTTTAGCAAATGATTGAGGTAGGTCCTAGCCTAATTGGATTAATTTTTATGTCAAGCTCATTTGCTAATTATTTCTCATAGTTTTCTTTTAGGCTAGTATGATATGTCATGTTTATTATTTAAAATAGAACTACAATTACAAACAACTTTTCAAATAAAAAAAATAAAATAAAAAAAATTTCCCAGAGACACAAAGTAAGAACAACGGCCATTGATAAACAATGCGAAACATTGCATGATTTTTTACTTAGATGTATAAATGAGACACGCATCGTTTCAATCCCCACTCATTTTGTATTACCCCCCTTCACGTAAAATTAGTTAATGGTCATGAACATAGTCCATCGTATGTCAGTACAGCAACACTTTCATCCGTTAATTTTCTGTTATTTAAATTTTTCTTTCAGGTGCTCATGCGGACACTGTGTGGTCCAACCAATGGCAGTGAACTGCATCTGCTGTAAGGAAGTGCAGAAGACAAGAGCCCAAATGGCAGCATTGAACATTAATGTAGAGGATGAAAACCAAAGCCTTGCTGTGCATGATTGGTTTGAAGCAGTCTGTCTGCACCCAGCTGTACTTCAAACCGCGTATTTACAGTACCGGTGAATACTATGGCAGAGATGCAGTTGAAGGGACTCTAGACCAGTAAGTGTCTTTTTTTAATTGAACTGTAAAATTAATGTACATGTAAGGAGCAAACCCTCCCCCCCAAAAAAATTATTACGCCTCTTACCTGACCCTGAGTATAATTGACTGTTGGATTAGATTTATTCAACTCAGAAAAACGAATAACCATAAAACCTGTACAAGATTTTTTCTAAACACTTTGATCTCTGTCACAATTGTTGAGTATGTTACAGCTTATGACTTCTTTAAAGAACCCAAAAGTGTGTGTGTGTGAGTTTGTAGTGCAATCAAACCGAGGACTTACAACAAAAGGGACAATAGGTCCATGTTTGTTATCACAGAGGAAAACAATGGGGTCCACGTTTGTCAGGACAAAGAGTTGAACAAAGGAGGGTCCACGATTGGAGCTCATGACACACTTGAGTGTGTGTGTGTGTGTGTGAGCTTACACATGCCAACTTACGGAGCAATGCTACCCCATAAGGTTTTCTTTGTTCTGGTGGTGACCCAATTAGGATTTCTTCAGAAAAAGGAGAACAACAATGAAAGTACCCCTGTAACAGCCATATGTAAGGGTGTGTGTGTGTGGGGGGGGGGGGGGGTTCTCCTACAAGTTTTTCGACTGGACAAACCAGAAGAGTATATTTCCACCCTTACTCGTACGTGATTTCTTCAAAATGGGAAAACTGTGTTTTTAAACAAATATTGATATCAAATGTTTACCTAATTTGATTTTCTTCAACTACTTTGTTTGCAGAAGAAATCGCCATGTTGTTTACAGGCAAGTTGTCAGATGGTGTACGGGCTACCTCGGAAGGTTCAACAGAGTGCCACTTCCTTCATGTATCATGGACGCCATCCGAAGGACATATCCCAACCCCAATGGACAATATAAAGGGTTTACCCGCCACTTGACTATTAGTAACTTAAAAACCCTAAAATTTATTGCCAATCATATAATAAGAATTCCTCTTCTCACTCGAATTTAGTGTGGTATTTTTAGCCCCTATAGTTGATAAAATGTTTGTAAATGAGACTCAAAAAATAGATGTACAAATTATTTGTCAAACATAAAGCTCATGCTGTTGTGCCTCTCATCAATGGAAAATAGTGAAATGCATTCAACTTACATGTACATATTACAAACATGGAAGTTATACAGCAAAGAGGCTTCAAAAGGGGAACTTTTTTGAGAACCACAATCTTTGATAAAAATCTGTTAATATTTGGCTCACTGAGATGGGATGTGTGTCATTACAAGAACAATGTCTATAATTAGGTGAGGTTTGCGCTGACACCATAGGTAAAATCTCTTTTGGGTAGTGGTGGTTCTGAAAAGAAACAGTGGTTTCACAACTTGATTTTTTGATCAGTATGCCCTGATCCTCTTCAGGAAGTTGTCAAACCACCTGTTCTTTTTAAAACCACCACTACTCACAACGAGATTTTATACATAGCATCACTGCAAACCTGATCCCACCATGCAAAGTTTCAAATCATACTATGATCAAAACATGTTCTGCTAATCTAGTAGTGGTACATGGTTTTCAGGAAGGTTTTCAGAATTGAGGATACAAACATGGTGGGATTGGTGGCCTCCATTTACTCTAAATTTTCAGTGTGTTACAATCATTTTTAGATGATCCATGAGTAAATGACAATAAATACTTTTAATAATATACACATATCAGTCTTTAGTCTTTATGAGTATTATTTTATTTCAAGAAAAATAGAATAAAACAACAATTGTTTTTGCAAAGTCAACTACCCCTCTTCAAGTGAAGTAAATAAATAGAAAGCAGCTTAATTAATAAATTAAAGGGACACGTTGCCATTAAAAGAAAATGTAACTATGAGTTCCTTACCCTTCTTGCATATACTACATGGTAAATGACCACCTTATGTACAAAAAGCAATATTTTTGGAGTTAAGAGTACGGTGTACATGTAATACTTAATGTCAAGAAAAGTTGTATCACCAAAGTTGACCTCTCTGTCTAGTTTCAATTTTCATTGAGTAATTAAATAGAAAACAGCTAAATTAAAAGGGAATGTTGCAAAACTAATTCCATGCGATCCTTACTCTTCTTGCCTACAGACATTCTAAAAGACCTTATCAAAATTTTCAGCTCAATGTAGACTTTCAAGAAAATGTAAACAAACATTTCAAATTACAGTCAAAGCTTAGAAAGACAGGTTGTCTGGCAAATTGTCAAAAAGAAGTGTAATTGTTTTGTGTTTGCCCTGGATTGAAAACACATTACACATGAAATATGCAAACCCCAATACATGTACTCCAACTCCTCTTTTTCTCCCCCCCCCCCAAAAAAACTACTTTAGTTCACCATGCAATATGCACAAACTGGGGCTGCTCATTAATCTTACGTAGCAAACAAGTTTGTGGTTGATCCCCCTTCTAACAAATAATAATAACAATAACAAATAAGTACGGTATACATGTGTACATGTACTCAATAAAACCCTACATTTAAATTACCAGATGTGGTTGCGGTCAAGTAAAAGCTACATGGGCATTAAAACAACTCTTCTCATAAGATAATAAAGGGTGTACAAAAAATATGTACAATACATGTATAATCAATAAAGAAAAAAATCCACAATGGCTTGATGAATAAATCATATTTTACCATCAGAAATAATCCTCTGCATTAACAATAAGGTGTTTAAACTATGTCAACAGTATCTCTTTAATACATGTAATAGGAGGACAAAATAAACCTTTCTTTCATTTTAATAATTCTGCTTGAAACAAAATTGCAAACAGACATGAATCATGCATCTCAAACCTAGGGGTTTATAAATTTGTTAAAAATCTTGAGGGAAATTGTTAACTTTTAAGATATTCACAAGTCAGGCCTGGAATTACACGGAGGCCATGGCCTTCGTTGCCCTTGTGTTGGCCTTGGTGCCCCTTCAAAAGTCTCCCATAGACTTTAAGATTTTCCAATGGAAGTACCCTTTACAAAATGAAAATGGCCTTGCCCTCTCCAAGATGAAATTCCAGGCCTGACAAGTGTATGATTATGCAAAGTAAAGTTAATTATTATTCCGATACTGCACATTTTGATGTGTAATGAAATAAAAATAACCCTCAGCTCGGGGTCCAGGCATTTTGAAGCTGACCCCCACCCCCCGCGGTTGAATATTTCTCCCCTAAACATAATTAAGGTTGTTTCTGCAACAAGCCAGTAAACCGTTTCATTACCTCCTCTGATGTGATTGAACTTTCCATCACATTAGATGGGAGAAGTTGTTCACCAGTGGGCTCCTGGTCACCATACTTAGCATATATTCAGCAAAAGCTTCTTGCAAAACCTGAACAAAAGATCAAAACAAACATTGTATTTAACCTCTAAGTCAAAATGTCATAATTTGGGCATTGTATTCACACACATGTATGGCTTTGCCCTTTGTAGGCCCAAGTAATTTTTTACCATGGTCCTTCCCCTGGTACTCCTCCCCCAGGGATACAATGATGTTGAAAGCAAACTAAACTGGAAAAGCAATGTAAGGTCAATAATGAAGTCTGTAGGTTGTACTTGAAGTTGAAGGGGAGTCTTGTACACATGTATGTGCACTGGGATGACAAGGTCAAGGAGGTGAAGTAGAATTGGTAACTAGTTACAGACTTTCCTAAACTTCGAACTCGAATCATGCTCACAATCACATCGAGTGAAAAGGAAAATTGTTGATGGTTTTGGTAGCCCTACTATTGAGTTTGAAATCTCTTGCGAGAAGTGCATGTTTTGAAATGAAAAGAAACGATGGTAAAATATCAACTACATACTCATAGAACTTAGTTTTAGAACTTAAAAGTTGCTTACCCAGCTCTTCTCTCTTTTCTTAAATGACATGCCAGACGAGTGTTGGCTGAATCGCTTAGTTTCATTTGGCTGTGCCTGTTTTACTCTCTGTTTGAAAAGATGATAGCACTGCAGATGGGGCTTTCATGGTTGGGATTGAACCTGGCTTAAGCCTGTTATAGCTTTTTAATCCAAAACTGCTCTTTAGTTGCGATGTTGCAACCCGACAGTCGTCCGTAAAATGGGCACTGCAAATCATGGTCCATTTTGTCACCGTGAAACCCTGTCGTTGGTCACCGAACGCACCCATTCCCTTCTCTGGACAGGATCTCTTGGGAATCGAAACAAAAACTCACATCTGGGTTCCTATCTGCGTCCCAAGTACATCCACCAACAGAACATGAGTTCGGCATGGTCAATTCTCACGTCTTAACTTGGTGAATGTATTCGAATAATGAGATCATCACACATAGTTACCGTGTAAACACACGACACATCGCTACTTCCTGGTTTCCCCTTTCTTATAAGTACGTCATCATTCGCTGGTTCACCCACGTATCTTATAGTTGGTTCGTGGTGCGCGTAAATACACGTGCTTCAGTATGGGACATGCATGGTGCCTATGGAGGGAGCCATGGAAGCGCGCGAGTTTTTAAAAACCCTAAGATCGGATTATTTTTTCCGGTTAAAATTACGAAAAAAATATATGTTTAAAACAATCCAATCTACAAGGTCAGAATACTTAATAACATTATGTTTAAGATTCAGCAATTTGTTTTATTTCGCAGATATTGCTGAAGTAGATCTTTAACCATAATAATGCCGCATAGGGTATGAGGTGTTGGTTGGATGAAAGAGCATGTCATGGCGGGGGAGGTGATTTGTCATGTTTTTTTCTATTGAGGGACTTTTTGTTTTTATATATTGCCCCTTTATATATATGGGAAATATATTAACTTCCCATAAAAGACATTACAGAAAAAGCAGTTTTTCCATTCGTGCCGAGTTGATCTTTCATACAGACGAGTATACTAAAAAAAAACATGTAATATCCTAGAGGTTCACATGGTTGATGTCTTAGACCTGGTAGACAAGATGAGAATACTTTTATTTCAGCACTTTTCTTTCTGATATGTTGAGGAGTCAGTGATCCATTGATAGTGGCTTGGTTTTTACCTGGTCGTCTTAGTCTCGACCTTATGGTCTACATGTGTAGGTATTGGTCTATATTTCAGAAAGCCAACATTTTATACAATTTTCCATAACAACAGTATCTCAGTATTGTGGTTATTATTACCCAGTAATCAATGTCACCCATCAAGGACAATAGTATTTGGCGGCCATGACACAAAGCTCTGCAGCCAAAGTACCAAGAGTGACAATCAAGTTTTTGAGCCCACAGGTAGGAGACTGAGGTCTGGAACCTTACAGGTCCAAGAATGAAGATATTCAAGCAAATACAGACATGAGACCGACAGCCAAGGTTTGATACAATTGCTTCAGCTATGGCCAATGGGTGCAATGACAATGTTAAAGAATTGCCCTTTTTAGCAACCTGCAAGTCATACATTGCCCAACAGCGAGATCTGGAACCTACTACAGCAATTAAATTTTGAGTGTTTTATAATCAACAACTTTTAAGAATAAACTAATCAGACAAAATGACATTTCTAGTAATCAAAGAAAACAAATTGCCCCTCAAAAAGCTGTTAATGTTTTTGTGCGTCTTTGTAACCTTAAACTAATAGGACTAGAGCAAGCTAGTTGAATCTCAAGACCAAAAGAACTCGCACCGTGGCAGTGCAGTTAATTACGAGAATTCCCCTTGATCCACTAAGTGAAAGTAGTAGTCCCTGCCGATTTCCTGCCCATTTCTGCCCAGGTAGTGCTTAATAAGCACGACAGTTCTTTTTAGAACTGAAAAGCCTCCCTAATTCCAAAAATCTACTCCGCGGTAGTAGAATAAACAGCAAGACAAGTTCTCAAAAGAACAAAAATCTGCACATCAAAGTAGGTAAACAAATGGTGTTACCGCTAACCAAATATACATTGATACCTCGCCATGCAATGCCTCAAAATCCATGTAGGACCAAACCGACTGAGAAATCGAAATGCAAGCAGTATTTCTAAGACCTGATCCATCAAAACTTTTATTGAATTACAGTCTGGTTAACATTCATTACCAACTTTTACAATGCAAATACCTAAACTGAATGCCGTAGTCTGAACAGTCCTCCTTTCCATACAATCTCTATTTGCTTGAGTTATTTTATTACTTGTCCAACTACAAAGCAGAAATCAAATTTAAACCCATACATACAGAACCCTTTTTATCTATGTTGAACATAAACGGTGTCTAGATCATTGATTGAAGCTTTTCTCGTTATTACAATAGAATAGTGGCTTAATGACTTACTATTCAAATTACTATCACACTAATATTCAATATATATGGACAGTATTCTATGCAACAATCATATTTTTTAGAACACCTTATATATTGAACTGGGCCGCATAAGAAATTGGATCTCAATGATGTTGCAAAAGTACGGATGAACTGGCTAGACAAATGCAAAGATTGAATGAGCTGGAAAATGAAATAAAAACTGGTACAGTTGGGTGAATAATTGTTTCATTGGAAAGGTAATTTATTTGCAATTATTTTTCTAACATTGATCAATAATAACAAAATAAACACAATGAAAGTACAATTCAGATAAGTTCAATAATAAATTTAAGAATGAGAAATTCTTCTAAATATATGTTGCCTTTGAATTGCATAGGTAACTTGAGTTTTGTATTTAAGCATACAGCAATTTGTTGACTAGAGCACTACCAGACATGTGCCTTGCTTGTTGAAGCAGTGTGTATTCATTTATTGTTGTGTACAAACCTGAGTATAAAAGCTTGGAATATTTAATGGTTGTTGCACGGCTACTTGTATATCAGTACTTTCATCCTTTGGTATTAAATAAACACACAGAAAATAGGAACACAGAATTTACAACGTGTAACTTATGGCTTGTGTTCACCTACATGTTTTAATGCAAATTAAACAGGTTTCAAGAATACTCACTGGGATCACTAAAAATCAAAATCATTCATCAGTCTCGCACAAAAGAATCCAAAAATGTTTTTGCCCATGATGTTAAAAAATATTCAAGTGTGTAGAATGAAGAGTTGGTGCTCTAGTCAATCAACTGTGTACATTTATAACTCTTGATTATTTATAAGGATGAGCAAACTGCTGAGAGGACCAATTGAACATTGTATAAATACTTGACTTGCACATTGGAATACAGTTGTGTATGGGTGGGCTATTGACTCACTTGACTTCATCACCCAGGATCAATCTTGGATGCGCTATTTTGAGAGTCAGATTCCCGATGTGTTACTATGCAATGTGCATTTAAGGTGATGTTCACATGGTGAGATGTGCATCATATCTTTACAAGTAATTTGACTCCCAAAATGGCAGACCATGGGTAGACTGTAGCCGCATGTGACAACAGTGCAAGGGGTTGATAACCTCATATCTGTCATATCTTAGTACCAATGTGCCTCTTATTCTTATGAACAGTCCTTTAATAGCTCATGATATGTGGTCTTATGATACAGTGATCAGAGCTCATTACCATAACCGTTCTAGATCACACAGGTTGTACACAAATTACGTTTGAGGTCAAAGGTGGATGAATCAAGCTGACTCCTCCCACTTGGCCAATATATCTCCTTCCCTGAATAAATAAAATTCCTGTACCAAAGAGAAAAACAAATTGTAAAATCTACAAATGTAGTTAATAACTTGTTTGTTAATGCTTGTTTGCAGACATACAGGATAGATACAAAGGCTTGGTTTACAGTAAAGCCATGTTAAGAACTCACAGACAGGTGTTGTTTATAGTCCTCTTCCTACCAAAATTCATACAAATATTTGAACACACAAAACAAGCATTTTGTATCAACAAAAACATGCCACAAATCTGTTTGATGGGGAGAACTACATGAATTCACGCCCATTCCGAAGGAAAATAAAGGTTAAGTGTCTTGCTTTTAAAAGGACACAAGTGTCAAGACCAGGACTTGAACCCACAATCACTCTGCTGATCAGAAACACCAGAGATTGAGTCGACTATGCTTGACCGCTCAGCCACATGCCACATTTGTGTAATCCAAACTCAATGCAAACTCATCAGACAGTGACAAGGGTCTGCTTTGGCTTCAGCCAATGCATTTAAGTTTACAATGCTCAACTCAGTGTGTAATGCTAAATTCCCACTGTCACAATTCGCACCACGATTGAAATCATGGTCTTAATCATGGAGTAATCGTGGTGATCCTATCAGATCTTGAGGTAAATCGTGGCAATCGTGTTGATCGTAGAACATTTTTTGATGGTTCAAACATTTTCTTCGATTAACACGATTAATTTTCAATGGTGATCATCGCATCAGATCGTAATGGATCGTAAGAAGGCGCAACATATCCCATCTAATCATGCTTCCAAATCGTGGTGATCGGGATCAACCTTGGACAAGACAAACACCACACTCTGTTGAGATGTGCTGGGATCTCCCATGATCTATCACGATCTGTTACGCTCTGTCAGGTACCATTGCTCACAACCTGACACGAATGACTCACGAGCAGATACAAGTTAATACGATGATGTGATGCGAGTAAATGCTTTTTCAGGGACGTTCACGATCTGTTCAGAGTTCTCGCGCCCATATATATACCGAACAAGATTGATTGCACCTCATTCAGCGATCTACACTTGAAGAGAGCACATCTTTAATTTCAACTTGCTTTTGCTAGTCATTTTTGGAGCCTTTGAGAGATGCCAGCCAAGGGTACCAGATGCAAGAAGGGAAAGGGCCAAACCTGACATTTCAGAGAAGTTCCATGTTCAGCTACGAATGGCCAATCGTGGCGTTCGTAACGGATCGCACGACAGTGGGAACCTAGCATTAGTTTAAGATCCTTATAACCTTGAACAAAATGTCCACAAGACATCAGGTGATGTTTGCATAATGCAGTTTGGTGCAGATTTCTCTTTGCATAAGCCTTTATACAGTACCACATTGAAACACGGCTACTTCACTGTCAATATAATGCATTGCACGATAACTTACTTTGTCATCAACAGAAACTTTAGTCCCTCCATATTCTGGAAGCAATACTCTATCACCAACACTTACAGCCACTGGCACCATGTCTCCTTTCTATAAAGACATCAAAAAACATAGAATAAGATTTGTTGGCTTCCAGAATTGATCTTAAAAGAAAGGGCACTCATTTGATTACTAAGAAAAAGGGTGGCATTAGGTTCTGGCTTAAACATGTTCATGCTTAATCATGGTGTAATCATGCTCATTTCAAGGTACTCGAACATCACTCTTTCTGATCAGAAATTAAAACCTTGTTTGTAAAAAAAATGCAAAGATTTTTAAGGTAAACATAGTAGTGCATCATAAAGAAGCAACCCAATCTCCAAGTGGAAATCTGGAGCTATTTCAATATAACAACAAAGGGGCATTGAGGCAATTGCCACTGTTGCCTACGTGAAGCATCAAGGCCTGTGTTTGCCTGTATCAAGTTTGAAAAATAACGCCCATAATGTGAAAATGGGGAATGAAGATTTAGTTGATCTAACCTGGTTTCTGGCTCCAGGTCCCACTGCACACACTGTAGCATCCAGCACCTTAGCCTGAGCCTTCTCTGGAATTATAATACCTCCTTTTGTCTTCATTTCAGGAGCAAATTTCTCAACCAAGATGCGATCAAACAAAGGCTTCAGTCTCCTTAGTCCAGCCTGTACAACACATAATAGTCCAATTACACTAAACGAGCCAATAAATACATATTAAAAAACAAAACAAACTTTGGCAACTTTCAATGTTTTAGTTCCCATAAACAATTCACAGAAATCACAGTTTGGCCAGGGTGATTAGAAACTACTTGTTGAACCTAATGTAGTCAATATACAAAGCGTTGCATTTTCAAGTAGTCATTTTCTACTTATCTACTATATGTACATCAAGAATATTGTTGACAATGTAAACTTCCATAATTTATTTTAAAATATTTTAAAGGATGCAATGCAACTTTGTTCCTGATAAAGTTGTCTCTGTTGATATGAGTGATAGATAATAAGAAATCGTTAAAAAAGTAAGAAATCTTCTTGTAATTTCAGATTGCAGACTTACTTAACTCAATGTTTTAAGGGAGAGTATACCTTTGATAAAAAAAAATCCAAAAATTAATGACCATAAATCTTACTTGGTAAGAACATCAGCTGTTGTTAATGTACATGTATAACATGTTGAGAAACTTACCCCTTGAGGAATATTGTTTTAGAGAAAGGGATTCAAAACATTTTTCAATCTGCTTCATGAATTAAACTTTTCTCAAATTGTGTATTCCAATTACAGATTATTCTTGTGCTTGGCTCAAGACTTTCAAAAACGCTGCCATCTTTTGAAATGAAATTTTCACAGGTTGGTTTTATATCTACACTCATATAGGATTAAAACAAACGATTGGTTTCAAAAACCAAATGTATACTTTGCCTTTAATTAAACTTTCTCTTGTAAATTCAGAGTTTTGCTGCTCTTGGGTGGCTACCTTGGATTTGTGCAGCAATAAAAAATAAACTCTCAATGAGTTAACACAAATAAAAAGGAAAGCTTTGATTTTGTGACATGCTTCCAAACATGGTGGTGTTTTTATTTTAAACAATTTCTTTTGAAACTGATCACTGCTGCTCTCCTTGAGACAGACTGCAAACAAATTAAGTCTAAACATGCTGCTTCAGAACAGCTTAGAGCGTTCATGATAAAAGCTTGCCCTGCCATCAGGAAAAATTTAAAACTTGTTGATTATTTGAGTATTGCCATTCTACCCTTCCCATACACACAAAAATCATCTATTTATTGCGAATCTCAAACCAGGCATGATATTTGGCCCTTGGAAAAAAGTGAAACAAAATTTTCAGTAGAAAGGCTGACCTACATACAGGCTTTATTAAATAACCTGAAAAGTTCTAACTTCAGGTTATTTCAGGTCGTTGGTTCAAATCCCGCTCTAGTCAATTTTTCTTTGTTCAACCCCCATACTATTTGAAATTTACCCAGTCAGTTTCCCTTGTGGTTTATTACTTGACATTTAAATTGAAAAAGTCGCATCCCCTCAAGGTGATCCCGTGGCTGCTGCTTCCCAGGTTGTATCGTAGACTTGGGTGTGATCCCTGGCTACACGGCAGTTAACGGTTGTATGGCTTCTGACTGGCACCCCCGAACAAAGATATTGACAAAATAGGGAAACCGCCAATATAGGGCTAGATAGCTCAGTTGGTAGAGCGCCGGTACGTTAATCCGGAGGTCGTTGGTTCAAATCCCGCTCTAGTCAATTTTTCTTTGTTCAACCCCCATACTATTTGAAATTTACCCAGTCAGTTTCCCTTGTGGTTTATTACTTGACATTCAGGTTATTTCATAACAATTTTTCTGATTTTTCTTAACAATCAGCAGGCTAATTTTACTGCAGGTGACTTTGTAGAGGGCGATTTTGATGGGAGGCCCCCTCGATGACCAGCATTCTTTGGAACATTACAAAATTTACTTTTGGGAGAACGTTACCCTTGCCATTTATGTTATTATCCAGCAAGATAGAGGGATTACTGTTGCTGGCTCTTCTATAAGAATGGAAAGAGGATGAAACCTTATTCTTCTACATTGGCAGGGAATGAGTCGTCCCTACAAGACCAAGAGTTGAAGACTGTCAGCTAGACAGCTAATCAGATGGTTAACAGCATCTTACCATATTCTTTAACTTTTATGAGATAGTGATACCTCAACCAAAACAAGATCCTTGTCCTGAACCTCTAGCTGTAGGCTTTGGCCTTTGGGCTCTGCAACACTGCTAGTGCTATAATAAATGAAAAATAATTGCATTATATCAAAATGCATTTCACAGGCACCATGCTGACAAAATGAAAACTGCACTTTATTTGTAGGTGAGGGTGACAAAAATGGGTCAATTGGCACTTAATCATTAATAATGGGACTATTTTAATTTTAGATCAGCAGTGAATGACTTTGTCGCAGGCTTGCCCTCTTGCACAACTACAAGTACAAGGGAGAAACTTTGTACAAGGGGGGACAAGCCGGGGGGGGGGGCACTTCATTGCAGGCAACTTTGCTAGTTACAACTACAGGCATTATTATATACCTGAATCATACATGTCCTTTAGGCAAAAATTTTGTATCCGAATTCCACTTTATCTCCCTCACTTTAGGTCTAAACTATATCCTTGTAACCTGTCCAGAATGGACCTGGTTGACAGAATGTATACAAAGAGGTACAGACACTTTGAAGTAAATATTACAAAGTGTCAAAATCATGAAAAATAAGCGATTGAATTGTCCTTTTTAAAGGTCAAAAATTAGCATTTTACAAATAGCTACCAATTCCTCCAGAGGAATATTAAAAAAGGGAATAAAGTCCAACATCCATTAAAAAAAAATCAAATAAATCCCTTAGAAAGTGGCAGTCGGATACAGGATTTTTTTTCCTTTTCAGTATGTAGAAATAGGCTAAGTAATATTAAGGCCGGGTTGAGTTTTGAGATGACCAGCATTAATTAGGAACTGCATGCAAAATTTAGATTTGTAAAAACTGACCGACTCACTTGGTGACTAGTGACTTTTTAGTGTAGAGAGGGGACATTTGCAATAGCATCCATGCCTGAACTCAGTTTTGTTCTTATGAGGACACAATTTGAGCTACTTTTCCCTTTTCCCCCACCCCATGGTCCATGGAATGGATGGGAAACACAAGCGAGTCCCGACCCCCCCCCCCAATGACTATGAGCAGGGAGGTTTATGATTAACACACCTTGACTAGTATTTTAGACTTTAGTATAGTACTAAAAGTATGTGTGCATGACTCTTCATTAACACACTATCTTTCAAGTTTGAAGTTTTTTTTTTTTAATGAGTACATATGATCATGTTGAAAACCCGATATGTTTATGAATGAGTACACCCACCACCAAAATTAAAACGATAATCAGTTATTTTAAAAGAGAAGATAATACTTAGTTTCCGTTTCATGTATTGTTTAGCCTTTATTAGATCATAACGAGCGAGCAAGTGGCGAACAGATGCAGCATCTACTTGACCCCAATATATCTTAGCTAAGTTTTATTCAATCTTACCTCCTTACCTTGTATTAAGAGTCAGAACTAATTTACAGCCAAGTATCACAACTACTCATGAGATTTGTTTGAAGTATACTGGCTTGGCCGCTTAGCCTGCGCTGCTCATGAACACTGTGCACATTGTGCGCATTTTAAGAATTTGCACAATCTATGAAATTGCGCAGCTTATTTTACAGATTTTTGGCTTCGCTTTCGGCATTCCCAGATGCGCTCTCAATGTGTGCAGACAATTGAAAACCGCCAGTGGCGCCTCAAAACCTCTATATATTTTTTTCTAACTGTACTGTGTGTACAAAAAAACATCAGGAAAAATTAACATTTCGATTTTTTTTTCTACCTGATCCCACGACATCATTATACAGATCTCATTTTGCCCGTGCCACCGCTAATCCTGACTGAGCAACACCAATCTGCAGATTGGGCAAAATTGCGCAAAATTTGTAAGATTGTGCAAAGTCCTAAAATGCTCAACTTACAAACGCACAGGCACAGGACCGCACGCACGTGCCCACGTCTGGTATCTAGTCTTCGCAAGTTTCTAAGCACACGTGCTTAGCGGGTCGTCTGCTGCCTGCCGTATCATTTAAGCCTCACAGAAACTTGCCGTCTAGAAATTTCCATTATACTGGATGGAACCAGACCAGCAGAACTTTCGTAATTTAAACATAAACGTTTGTAAGATACAAAGTTAACGCACAACGCAAAGTTAAATTTAAAAAAGTTTTACGGATGACATTTGGGGAAATCAGTTTCTAATTTATTGATCTGTTTTAAACTTTAAGCAGGTGAAACTTGGTTTTAAAGGGTACTTCTCATTGCAAACAGTTAAGTCGGGACAATATCATTTTTTTCTATGGATGGTAGTTTTTTGAGAAAGACTCTGCTATAGGGTCGAAACGTCAGGGTCAGTAACTATTTTTTGCATAAGTACCATACACGCAGTTTGCAATCAGCTAATTCTATTGTCTCAGAACGTCAGCAAAGAACAAGCACTAGAGCTTGGAGTAAGAGCAAGGACATAAGTGGTGCTCACTGCACGCTCACATGACTCCATTTGCATGGTTGTTTCCTTCCTCCATGGTTGCACATGGAGGTAGAATTAGGGACTATACCTCCAGGCTCCATGACTCCCGTGCAAAACTAATTGGCTCAATGATTTTATAACTATAAATATAAACTTTATTTATACATGTATAGCGCACAATTCTCCTGTGCTCATGGCGCTTTACAAATATACCAAGTACCAACTTGAATTACTTAAAATATAAAATATTTCACTTATAAGTTTTTAACACAGAGAGCACGTCATGTGGTCGTACCTACCTCTAATCCTAGTTCTGTTCCTTGCTCGATGGTCTCGCATGGAGGTAGAATTAGCGTAACCTGAGCTCCATGGCTAGCTTCCACCACTGGAAAACGCTAGGGTTCACAAAAAAGTACGAGATACACAAATACATATTTGTTTGGCCTTTGTGAGATATGGGATGCACTACCGTGCACAAACGGCAAGACTATGCACGTGTTGCAACACAGAAAAGGTCATCTACACAAAAATCGTGTCCTACCGGCCGGCTATGCACAGTGTACGTGATTCTTTCATCAGCTTGACCGGTGCGGTGCGGTGTTGCTGCTAATCTTCCAAGTTCCCGGTGACGATCTGCTCTGTTCCCGGCCAACCTAACTCGTTTGAGGAATCATCGTCATCGACGGAACCTTAGTTTTCCAACTATTTTAATAATTAAATAGCTAGCAAACGTTAAATGTGGGTATACCTTTTCTAAATTGTTAACAATAACATTATTTTATTTGTTGAAGTTTGAACTTTAAAATAATGACTGAAGCCGGATCGGGCCTCTACCTAGTTAGTTGCTATAATCGTAACCCTCCATCCTCCCTTCCCTACGCTACGGTCTCCGACCGTCGGGAGGATGGAGGGTTACGATTATCGCAACTAGCCTCTACCTTACTCCTAGAATTATGAGGTTCCATGAACCTCATAGAGGTCCATGTACAAACTACAATACAAAACTTTTTTTCATTTACGTTTCTGCACCTGGAGTTCTCATTTGAAATCGGATCTCGCCAAAATTAGGCTCTACGTGTTCCTTGGAATCTCATTGAGCGTTGCATGGGTCAAGAAAATCCACTCCGCAAATTTAAAATTGTTAAAAAGCAATAAATTCTTACCGTCATTCCCAGTCCTCTTCAAACAGTGTGAGTGTTATAACAAATAAGGCGCTGGAGTCACACGATGTGTGTACAAAACCAACCTACGCTACAGTTGCCGGGACCAGCGTTGCTGCGCGCGGAGTACCAGTTTGTTCGGTAGACCTTTGCGAGCGCAGCAAGCGCCATATTTGTTATAACACTCACACTGTTTGAAGAGGACTGGGAATGACGGTAAGAATTTATTGCTTTTTAACAATTTTAAATTTGCGGAGTGGATTTTCTTGACCCATGCAACGCTCAATGAGATTCCAAGAACACGTAGAGCCTAATTTTGGCGAGATCCGATTTCAAATGAGAACTCCAGGTGCAGAAACGTAAATGAAAAAAAGTTTTGTATTTTAGTTTGTACATGGACCTCTATGAGGTTCATGGAACCTCATAATTCTAGGAGTACCTCTACCTTACCATGGAGCAAAAAAAAAAGTTTATTGCTCCATGACCTTACCTCCATTACCTTACCTCCATGACATAGTTGATTGATAAATGACGCGGACATCATCATGTTGGCACTGGTTGGGTGTACTGTTTTTTATGAATTAACTTGAAGTAGCATGGAGCCGGAACCTTCCCTCATGGTTGTAGCATGGTGTAGGGGGTGGGGCATTGTGAAGTTGTTGCCTGTTGTAGAGTATTTAGGGAGGGGGTTGGGCATGATTTACTCAGTCATAGAACTGTGATGTTCGTTCTGCTATCGTCTCCACATAAAGCGGACGAACGAATGTCCGTCATAGTTCTGGGACTCTTGCTAATAAATAGTCTAGTCATACTTGGGAGTAGGCATGATTGTTGCCTGTTGTAAGGAGGGGATCAGGCAGTGGGAAGGAAGGTGGTGCTTGTTGTAGGGAAAGGGCTGGGCGTTGGGTACTCCTAAAAAACTATGACTGAGGCTTGTTCCGATACTGTCTCCACGATAGCCAGTCATAGTTCTAATAGTAGGCCTTGGGAAGGTGTTGCCTGTTGCAGAGAGTAGGTTGGGCTTTGGGAAGTTGTACTCCTAGAATTATGAGGTTCGATCCGCTATCCGCCTAGAGTAGAAATGATGTTATGTCAGATTACCGGTTAATGCACGATTATCACAACAAGAATTGTTATAAAGATAAAATAAATAACTATAAAAGAATATAAGTTTAAGCGTAAAAAAATATAAAAAATAAGGATAAACACACTTATTAAAGAATTGAATTTGCTCATTGATCGGTCAGTAGATTGCCAACAAACAATCTGAGTTTGCTTTGTTATGGAATGTATCTGAGTCAATCACAAAGATCCATTATGAATCTGAGTCATGAGTCACTTTAACCAGTTAATGCTGGGTGACATGTATACACACAATAATTTCATAAACATTGTTGTGGAAGGCATGTCAATCTGTTTTTAAAATGTACATGGGATGGATGGCCAGTACTGTGGACGGCAGACATGTCTTCTACACACCTGGAATGTTTCTATGGTACAAGGTCAACAGCGGTGACATGTTAACATGCTTGGACATTCCATTGTGCAGTGTGCACTGTTCATGCATTGTGGGCGTTAGGCTTTGTTAGGCTTTGTTTCTCTGTTACAGGGAGGGAAGAAAGGTACTGGAATTCATGCTTCAAAGTTGCCTTTTGCCAGGGTTTATTTTGTAATTCCAGACTTTTTGTCTGACAATTGAGAACATCAAGAGATTGATAGGCTGCAACGATTGTTTTCCATTGTATGAGGCATGGGAAGTAAGTCCGAGATTCCAGATTACCATGGCTAATTGTTGGCTATTGCTTATGGCTGAGGATCTGGCGACAATCGGGGAAATAAAAAAAACAATTTCTTGAAAGAGAAAACAAATGTAAGTGCCCCTTTTTAGCTCTAATTCTCCCCGACAAGGTTTACTTTGGTGTCTCATTTTCATGTTGGCAATTTATTTTGCGAAAACATGCACTCTGGATCAATAAAATCTGTACCATTCATGTACCAGTTTGCCCATTTTTCATTTTAATGCTTTATATTTTTGATTTGCCAGTGACAATGTTTCGTGTACCAGCTGTAATGAGGCCATTGATGGCCAGAGCACTAACTCCATCTTCATCCTATGCTGTACCTGCAATGACCAGATGCTATGCCAAAGACATCAAATTTGGTGCTGATGCTAGATCTCTGATGCTGGAAGGAGTGGATCTCCTTGCTGATGCTGTAGCAGTAACCTTAGGACCAAAGGTAATTTCTTCAGCTGTCACTTTCTTAATAAAAGTTATTGGTTAAAACTATCAAAGGAAATCTATCTTTACTAGTCATCCATTGTGTCATGATTTTTTTGGGAAGTTATAAAAACGTTCATGATTTTGAAGAAACCTATTTTTTATGGTTTTGAGAAGAATCATCAGATGACAACTGTTGATAAATGTTGTTATAAAACCTCCTATTCTAACGTTTATAAAGATGGCTGTACATGTTTTTTCTTCGTTTGTACATGTTAAACTTGGAATAAAATGATGTATCAAATGATAGTTAATTTATCTATATTGATAATATAATTCTTCACCGTTTCGATGACAGTTTAACTTATTAATTAATTTGTTATGATTCATTTCTGCTAGGGGCGCAATGTGATTATTGAACAGAGTTGGGGAAGTCCCAAAATAACTAAAGATGGAGTGACTGTGGCAAAATCAATAGAGTTAAAAGATAAACAAAAGAACCTGGGTGCTAAGTTGGTACAAGATGTTGCCAACAACACTAATGAAGAGGCTGGAGATGGCACAACCACAGCAACTATCTTGGCAAGATCCATAGCAAGGGAAGGATTTGAGAATATTAGTAAAGGTGCTAATCCAGTAGAGATCCGTAAAGGAGTCATGATGGCTGTTGAATGTGTGGTAGATGCTCTCAAATCGCTATCCAAACCTGTCACTACACCTGAAGAGATTGCACAGGTAGGAATGCAAGAAAATTAATAGTAATTAAAGACACTGGACACCTTTGGTAATTGTCAAAGACCACTCTTCTCACTTGGTGTATCTCAACATATGCACAAAATAACAAACCTGTGAAAATTTGAACTCAATTGGTCGTCAAAGTTGTGAGATAATAATGGAAGAAAAAACACCCTTGTCACACGAAGTTGTGTGCTTTCAGATGCTTGATTTTGCGTGAGGTCTCAAAATCAATTCAAATATTTTACTTCTTTCTCAAAAACTACGATACTTCAGAGGGAGCAGTTTCTCACAATTTTTTATACTATCAACAGCTCTCCATTGCTCGTTACCAAGTAAGTTTTTATGCTAACAATTATTTTGAGTAATTACCAATAGTGTCCAGTGCCTTTAATAGTTTGCTTCATTTTACCCACAAGGAGCTCATACATTCTGATTGTTTCAGAGATGTTCTGGGTGGTATTACGTACTGTGTGAATAAAGTATAAAGCTGTTTTTGTGGTTTTTGTGACCTAGTTTTTTTCTGAACACAATTGTTTGATGTTTCACTGTGCTTAACATATCCACAGAAAATTGGTACAATATGACACCAAACACTAATTTACATTGATAAGTGATGATTTTTGTTTTATGGGACTCGGTTAGAGTTATGCTGAAACACTACTTGCTGTATCTTAATGTATAAGTTTGGGTTTTTAAAGATAAACCAATCATGATATGACATTAAGTGAGTTGAACATCACATTGACATCATTTGTACAAGGCCAACACAACAAAACGTGTGTATTACTGCAGTATTAAAACTTACGTGTGTGGGCATATCAATAATAACAATGAAGATGGAATGATTCTTTTGGGGGGGAGTTGGGGTGGAATGTTTGAGAATGGAATTCGGTAAAACAAAAATGAGCAAAGGCATATTTGGTTCTATCCTGAAGGTTGCTACAATTTCGGCAAATGGAGATAAAGCGATTGGAGATTTGATATCTCAAGCTATGAAGCGTGTTGGTCGTGATGGTGTCCTAACAGTTAAGGATGGCAAGACTCTTAATGATGAATTGGAGGTCATTGAAGGACTGAAATTTGACAGAGGTTACATCTCTCCTTACTTCATAACTACTGCTAAAGGTACTGTATTTTATCGTTGTAATAGTATTCTCTTTATCACAACATTGTTGTTGAGATTGTGGTTAGCTCTAAAAAGTAAAAGCTCATGTACATGTATTTAACACACGGCTGAATTCCTACATTAAAACAAACTAAATTTACTGTAATAAAACATAAAATGTCAAAATCTGAAATAGATCAAGTTAAAAATGGTATACTATCTACCACTAGAATTAACTAGTGTACACCCATGTGAACCATCAACAATAAATCACAGATTTTGTAATCAAATGTCTTTGTTAACTTTGCAGGTCAGAAGGTTCACTATGAAGATGCACTTCTGTTACTGAGTGAGAAGAAGATATCAACTATTCAATCTATTGTACCAGCATTAGAGCTTGCTAATGCACAGAGACGCCCCTTGGTTATTATTGCTGAAGATGTAGATGGAGAGGCTTTGAGCACATTGGTCCTCAACAGGTATAAATCATGAACAAGTCATGTACAAAGTAGAACATACTATCTTAGGTTAGCTGTTTGATGTACACATGCATGTTATGATGATACATTTCCTTAACAGGACACATTGCAATAACTATTAGTAGTCATTAACATTGGGGTATGATTGATTCACAGATTGAAGGTTGGACTGCAGGTAGTTGCAATCAAGGCTCCAGGATTTGGTGATAACAGAAAGAACCAGGTGCATGATATGGCCATTGCTACAGGTGGAATGGTAAGACAAAATATATGATTTGGTATCGTTGTCAAAATGTTGAGTGAGATTAGACTTACAGTCAAATTGGATGAAGGTCAACCTCGTGCAGCCATAAACCACTGAACTATTACATTGCCATTGGGATAAAGTTATCTGAAGACGTAAGTTCCGTTTAGAATGAGGCAAAATACTTGGATGGGCAGGGGAACTTGACACAGCGACTGTAGTTAACAAAAGAAATGTATTTAGTTTGTTTTATGTTTCTATTGGTCAGGTGTTTGGAGATGAATCTATGGATGTTAAGATAGAAGAAGTACAGGTGCAAGACCTTGGACAGATAGGTGAAATCACTGTCACAAAAGATGATACTTTGGTTCTTAGAGTAAGTATAATTCTCTTAAAATATGTATTGGAAGGATTGTTTGATGACGAGGATTATGGGTCCTGGTCCTAAACATGTTGGTATCTTTACTGCTTGTTATTGGGTAAGAGTGGTGAGCTTAACAACCACCCTAGGACAGAGGCAAGATTTTCATACAGAATGCTCATTGGAAAGCCAGAATGGACAAAGAAACTCGAAAGTCAAATTCAGTTTTATCTCGATCAATGTGACACAGTGTGGACTGCCATTTATCAATTTTATTCAGGACAACAATCTCTATAATAAAGGCAAAGTAGAGGATTGATTATTATCAATCAAGACAATATTGGTGAGTTTCAGTCTGAGAGCTCAATAATAGTAAAGTTCTTACCAATCCACCAGAGAAAAATGTCCTTCTGAAATACTGAATTTGGAGGATTTGAAAAAAGCTTGTGTACGAATGTGCACAAAATTCCAGACAAGCGCAAATCTGTTTTTTTTACTCCACTAAACGGTACCGCCTTATACTATAATATTTAATGTGTTTTTTGTTTGATGCGTTTATGTTAAACTTGAAGATGGAATAAAAATTTACTCTTCCAATAACCAATGGTATAAATAACCTTTAAAGACTAAAACGCAACTTTACATGTAGGTTTACCTTTCATTGATGACAATAGTTCCTACACAACTAGTCAGTCTAACAGTTCATAAGTGAGTGTAGTACTTAATGAACAGAGCAATAATGATATGTTTGCTTTTGCCAATGTGAAGGGAAAGGGAGATAGAGCTGCCATGGACCGCCGTATTAATCAGATCAAAGATGACATTGAAGAAACAACTTCCGAGTATGAGAAGGAGAAGTTAAGTGAACGTCTTGCCAAGCTATCTGATGGAGTAGCTGTCTTAAAGGTGAGTTCAAATTTATTATTTTATTTATTTTTTTTTCTTAACAATTTGATCTGATCTTGCCTTTGTAGCATTTTACAAGAATATTGTAAAAGGAAAACAAAAGGAGTCTGACTTCAAATAAATATATGTCCGGTTTTACCATGGTTGTACCGTTTTAAAATGAAATACAAATCTGCAGCAAATTGTGTCTCTAACGGTTTCACTTGCCTTTTTCAAAATGGATCATCGCCAGAAAAACATTGTGATATATGCAGAGTTGTGCGTAATGTTTGCTGTGGGAAGAAAAAAAAAAAAAACAGATGAAAGTCAAAGAAAGTTGGTTGCGCTCGGGGAGCATGGCCGTAACTTTGAGCCCTGATCAGAAATGAGGAGCGCTACTAAATATATTGGAATTAGTGTCTAAAGTAGTGTTAGCATTTGTCAGAAAAAGACAGTTAGACAGGAATGTTGTGCAATGCTGGTCTGCATTGAAAAAGGCAAAGCATACCAGCTACAACAGCGTCTGTCAATGTTGTCACTGCTCTACATACATGACATATATGTCATCTCTAAATTGGAATCAAACAGTGCATTTTATTTCATTTCATATTGACAATATAGGTTTACAAAGTAAATCTGTAGTATTTCTGTTAGATTGAGTCATCAGTTGATATGTTCTTGAATTGATGACAGATTGGTGGATCTAGTGATGTAGAGGTGAATGAGAAGAAAGACAGAGTTCAAGATGCAATGAATGCAACCAGAGCAGCAGTAGAAGAGGGTATTGTTCCTGGTGGTGGAGTAGCATTGCTTAGGTGTATACCAGCATTAGATAATATTACAGCAGAAAACAAGGACCAAGAAACTGGTAGGTATTTCTTTATTCTTTACATGGCCTTTTTGGGATCAATAATTTACTGACAGCATCAAATGATCTTCAATATCTTTTGATAATTTTCTTAAAACTTAAAAGCCGACAACACAATGTAATGAGCAAATACCGGTATGTGTATTTACAATGTATACAGTAATCACTGGTATCCTTGGGCAACCTTCTGCTTCATTTTAGCTAACTGAAATACTTGATGAGTGATTATTATTCATAGTGAAGAAGGTTGAAGTATTATTGCTTTGTTTTGGTGTGTGATGTTTGTGATAGTAACAATCTCACACTGATTAATAGGAATGGAGCATTTTAAAATCAGGGATTGACTGGACCACTTATTCTTATTTATAGTCGTATTGTATTGTTGTGTCATTAGGTATTGCCATTATTCGCAAGGCTCTTCAGATGCCATGTTATCAACTAGCAACCAATGCAGGAGTAGAAGGCTCATTGGTTGTTGCTAAATTAATGACCTCCGAGCCTGAAATTGGATATGATGCAATGAGAGGGCAATATGTTGACATGGTCAAAGCTGGTATCATGGATCCTACAAAGGTAAGTACAATAGCATAGACATGTAAATATCAATTCAATAACATAGAAAGGCAATCCAAGACACTTAAAGAGAAGAGTTGTTTTAAACAAGTATTGTTTGATCATGGGTCTGGATGAGTGGATCATTCGTTCATTATTACAAATCAAACGCATGTATTTATTAAATGGTAAATAAATATATAAAACAACTGTATGCCTTCTCAAAACAACATGTGTCCATTTGATAAAGCAGGACTGCTAGCCTCACAATTCATTTATCTTAAATAGCATTTGTTGCCAACTGATGGCAGAAACATCTCTACTCGAAGAATATATCATGATTCTGTGTGGCAACATTTCATAAGAATAGCATCTGTGGTACGAATGACTTTAATCCACAATCATATTTTACCATAATCTGGTAAGTTTATGGAGCCCATAAAGGGAAAAGAGGAAAAAAAAACGGGTAAAAATGACCGTTAAAATTGTTTCATTCCCTGGAATTGTTATTTCATTAACTCAAAATTGTACTTTGTTCTCTTGAGATCATTTCGTTCCCTCAAGATATTTCGTTCCTTAATATTGAGGGAACAAAATATTTTGAAGGAGATAAAATAACATTTCAAGGAAACAAATTAATAAGTTATTTCACGGGAACAAAAATTATTTAAAGGGAACGAATACATTTGTTTTTGTGGAAACCCACAAAATATGATTAATTTATAGGAACAAAACAATATTTCAAGAAATAAAATAATTTAGCTGGTACGAAATCTTTAATATGCTAATAGAATTTTCAGGATATTATAATTTCTTATTTTAGAGCGTCTTACACAAATTCTCTTACAACTATAAAGAGTTGTATTTCACTGACTCTCCTAATTGAGGGAAACAAATAATACCCATCAGAATGATTGACAGCCATTTTGTTGCCAAGAATGCATCTTATCTGTATCTCCATAAAATCGTTACTTAGTAGCTAAAAACTTAAAACTCATACATAATTTTGTTGTTGTGAACACTTCTCTCTCTCACTCTACTTGAAACTAATGAAAAGTTCCTGAAACTAAGAAAGCAGATTGAAGAAAAAGAAAAAACAAGTCAAACAAACATAAACAGGCTGTTAGCTCTTCGGCGATCTCAGAATGATACTTTGAAACTTTTAAATCAAGGGCTCTGTAGCCTTGGCGATGTTTTTTATTCTTTAAAAATAATTTATTTTGTGGAACAAAATAACATTTCAACGAAACAAAAAAATATATTTTGAGGGAATGAATTCATAAGCTAAGTATTTTGAGGGAATGAAGTAATAGTATTTTGGAATCAATTTTTTTTCTGTTACTTTAGTGGCTCTGTATAAATTTTCTTTACTAAAAATAATTTTGTTCCTTTTGAAAGGAACATGCTTCATTGATATTATTATTACCTGTTGCCACGCATTATAAAACATGTTAAGAATAACACATTTCTTAAATTTTACAGGTTGTGAGAACTGCACTTGTTGACGCGTCAGGAGTAGCCTCACTATTATCAACAGCTGAAGTTATAGTTACTGACTCACCTAAGGATGACAAAGCACCAGATATGGGTGCTATGGGTGGTATGGGAGGTATGGTGGTATGGGTGGTATGGGTGGTATGGGTGGTATGGGCGGATTATAGGTACCATAACTCACACAGAAATGTGGTATTTCATATTTAACAAACCCAATATTTTACTTTGTATGAAATGGTACCAGTCTGCCCATTGTTCATGTAGATTTGTTTATATGAGAGAACAGTAATCATTGAATTTGTAGATGTTTTCTGTTTGGTAGAATGTTTTAATGAATACATCAAATCAGTCTGATCAATGTGGTATCCAGTTCATGTTTAGATCATTCTTATTTGAACATACTGTTTCAATGATTACTTGTTTTGATACTTTATATATACTTGGCAAGGTAAAATTGATTGTCTGCATTGTATTCAATTCCTGGAACAAAATAGTTTATGTATGATAGCTTTACATACAGAAGTAAAGGTGTAAGATGTTTCAGGTGACATCAAAGAAAGGAACATCAGCATCTCTAGAATCAAAACCATTAGTATTCATCCCATCCCTTGAACCACAAAACCAGAAAGGACTATTTCATCATGTTCCATTGAAAATTTACAATGCTAGTCTCTGATTTTCTAGTTTTCTAGTATCAAACTTTGATTCATATGTGGAGTGTTGACTGCGTATCCGGGATCTAAGATGTTGCAATTTTTAATTCCAAATTGATTATTTTGCATTTAGATATGATTTTTTTGTTATTAAAATATTCATTGTTTTTCCAGCATATTATGTTTCAAACTTACTGTTAGGTATGGTATTTGAGTTTGGAATATTGTATACTATAGCTCCATTAAAATTGTTTCCTTGTAATGTGGGCTGTCGGAAACTTCAGATATATTTTAGTACTGTTTTTATATTATGATGAAAACTGTAATTAGTGATAATAGTATCAGAGGGATTTGATGCATGTAAAAATATGATATGCAAAGGACTCGTCCAATCCAATCAGCTGATAAATTGGGATTGCTAATACAGTAGTAGCTTGGTCATATCACATCTATGTCTACAAATGCATGACCAGGTTCAACATTTATTTTCCCCACTTCATTGTTTCTCTAACACAAAAGATTACAATATCTACTTTAATATTTACTATGGAAACAATTGTGGTTATGAAGTAAGGAATCTTCTATTATCATTCTGTCCAGTTGGGTCAATGTTTTTTTTTTTTACATGTTACTATTGAATAGTAAACGTATACATGTACATGAATGCATTCGTGAATTGTGTCAAACAAGCATTGTTTTTTAGCAACAAAAATGTCTTTGTATTAACCCACCACTTAATTTAGTCAATGTCTTTTTGGAAAGTAGGAAATCCTAACCTTCATTATTTGATCGTAAATATGGACTTTTATCATTTAAGTAATGTGCTGAGTGGAGAAAATGAAGGGGTACAACCCACTGCATGAAGAACAAACAGCTCCCAGCTAAACTACATTAAAATTATAACAACTGTTAATGATCCGTTTCTTAATCAGTTTGGACTCTGATGAACATTTTCACAACAAAATTTGTAATTTTGTGAATTTTGTGATATAGAAAATATGGGCGGAAATACAAGGCGATGTGTTTGTCTTTTTATTTGAGCAGTGGATGGCTGCTTACTAACTATCGCTGCTCCGTTAATACAGTAAATAAATCTCCTATCATTAAACAAAACCTTCTTGTTCTTCTTTTGTTAATAGCCCAACGCTTCAAAACGTAGTCCTTCAATCTGAAAGTAATCTATATTTCTACAGAATATAGGCATAAATCTGGGGGAATGTGAAGATTTATCTCCCTTTTGACCAGGGGAAAGTCGGTCAGTCAGTGTCTTTTTGATGGGATGGGCAAATGGTCGTAGAATTATCAATCCCCATATACATTGTAACGGGTTGGTCAAAACCTCCAACCTGTAATTATTTGAAACTATGTTATAAATGTTTTAATTCTTGCGCCCTTGGTTTTATATCTTTGTTTTCTGAATTCTCAAATCCTGTTTAGGGCCATTTAAAGTTTCTCTAAACTCGCGCGTGTGTGTGGACTGCAGGCACAGTGTACTATGTTAAACTTGTGTTTTCTTGTTGCAATTAGTGGTGTGGGTTGAGCCCTAATGGCTGGACTGATGTGTACTACAAACATCCTACTCCGGAATGTGTTTGCGCAAAAATATTAGCCAATATCACATGTTCTTGGAACATCCACATAACCAAGGCTTTGTTACATTCTAGGTGGTGACGATTGTAAGTCTTTGAATGAATATTAAGATTCTTGGTTCAGTTTACGTGCTTTGTAAACATAAATCAATGCAACCAATGAGCACCACCAATCTCAGCATTTGAGTGTTTAAGCACTGCAATCCGTATTAAAACACACCAACAGAACAGTTCGCTAAAAGCCCATAGCAACAAGAATGGTAATCCCCTATTTCTGTTGCATCAAACATTTTCTTCCCGGCGTCGGTAAAAAAGCCAGCAATTAAAATCCTTTATGTTAATGCCGGTTCTGGAAACGTTTTTTCTATTTTATTAGATTATTATTTTTTCTTACTTATTGATTTATTTTTATTTCATTTTTTGCGACACTTGATCTCCCCCCCCCCGTTATCTCGTGTTTCATTTGGTTAGAAAATTGCCATGAAGATGGCTTTTTCTAATTTTTTTAGAACTTGATTCGATGTAAAAGTAGGCACTAATATGCAGTTTGTTTCCGTGTTCTCGACTCCAAAACGCACCAATATTTACGTTGCTATAGGGCAGATCTAGCACCTACTCTAGACCCCCCCCCCTCGCGAAAGACATTGATCGTGCTTGCTAATAATAAACCCTAGCTTTTCCCCCACCTCCAAGGTTGCCGGATTTTGTATTGTTGTTGTTGTTGTTTGTTTGTTTTGTTTTTTGTTTGTTTTTTTTTTTTTTGGGGGGGGGGTTACTGTGTCTTTGTTCTGAAATTGGCGAAGTTGCAATTAAAGGCAGATGCAAGAACTGCAGTCTAGCAGCTGGAAAAAACAGCTTTTAAAATCGGATGTTGTTGTTGATTTAAAAAAAAAAATGGTCTCGCAGTTCATTTAGAACAACATTTTGAAATTACACTTTTGAGAATTTAACAATAACAAATAAATTGTGCGATAACCTCCCGAAAATGGAACAAAAGAAAATGTAAAGCGTTACCCGCCATACTAAACAAATATTGCTCCCTTTTGTGGATATTCAGGTGGCCCTGGGGGGGGGGGGTGGGGGAACAAGCTACGCCACTGAGTGAAACACTGAAATGTTTTACTTTTTACTCGTAGCGGTTCTTAACCAAAATCAACCGAATACATCATTTTAATAATTATAACAAAGCATTCCTACTTTATTCAAAAGTTATTGTCAGTCAAATTAAAATGTAAATACTTCCTGTTGTGACGGTTATTTGGGGTTTTTTTCCTTAAAGGATTTTTCTCAATTAAGATCTATTTCCTTGAAGGTATTATAAAGTACCAACTTTCTGGGAAAATATGCATTTGTGACTTCTTCGCACGCGTGACTGACGTCAGGCCAATTGCCATAATGACAGGGGCCTTGTGTTATGCAAGTATTAGACACGCACGAAAGTCGTTATAATAGAATAAGAATACACACAGTATTGTAAGTATAAACTCTTTATCTTTAATTTATAACTATTTAAAAAATACAGCCTTTTGAAACCAACAAACAAAAGAAAAACGCACGAAATGTGAAGTGCCATCTAAACTTCAGTTATCTTTTCATCTTTCAAGTCCATGGGTCCTTTGAGCTACACCCATCATAAACAACAACACCATTACAAAGAGGGATAATTCCTAAAAAATAAAGCACATCGACTGAGGAAGGTTGTGTGTCCGATCATGTTCCGTAATGAAGCGTCACGTCTTGCGGTCAAGGAAATGATGGTTATTAAGTAACATCAATATCAATTCCTGCACATTGCAGTAATTTCAACTGGAATCTCCATGCTGAATGCTACTGTTCGTTATACTGCAACTGATCATTCAAGATGTGCCGAAACTATAGTATCAAATTTTAGGGGCAAAGGGGGTGCACCTTTTTTTTCTTTTTCTTTTTTTTTTTTTTTTGGGGGGGGGGTACTTCTGGTCAGTTAAATCTACAGTTTTCGTTAAAATAAAAATCCTAGACAAGCCCCTTTTCAGCGCCCTCTTCATGTAATGTTTGTTTGATTTATTTATTTTATATAAAGTAGTGAGGAAAAAAGGATGGTCAGTGAAAGGGTGGATTACTGGGCCAAAGGACAGGATAGAGGACAAGCTGCATCAGGGATGATGCAGCTAACAATGCATGACAAAAATAACTAAGTGCAAAGAGTTTAGAAAACAAGGTGACTATGTATAAAGGGAGGCTGTATGAAGTTAAAAATAAACAAAGAACGGGCTGTGGAAAAGAGATAGGTTAAATATATATAATACATGTATATTCTGAGTCTGAACAAGTATGTGGAGAGAAGGGGGATATTAGAAAAAGAACGGGTCGATTTATCTCATTCAAGCTAGACGCGCAGTAAAGATAGATGACGCACCGCTGTACGGGGGTGGGGGGGGGGGCTGCAAAACATGGGCACGTCTAATTTCTGCTCCCGCGGTGTTTCCTTATTGCAACGTACGCCCTGAAGAAGGACACAACTATAGTGCAAACATTCTGAAATTTTATTTTCTGATGATTACCAGCATTGTTCGTCTAGGCCTATAACAAGACAGTACACCAAGGATTTACATTTTCAACTTTTTTAATTAAACAAGTTGAATAGCCTATCATTCTGAAATTCAACGTCTGCATTTTCAACAGTAGCGCAAAACGTGAAGTTAGCCCAGCGCGTATACGCAGAGTGTGATAATTATGAGCCGTGCAATATCACAAAGCACTATAAGATAAGATTCATCTTAAGATGAGTTGCCAATATCACCATAATGATTTATATAGTGACATCACACTAATCACAGTAATTAAGATTGATACACATTTAAGATCTATCTTAACTCTTTGTGAAATCGGCCCCTTATCATTGATCTCCATTATAATCTTCAGTATACGAAATGGAGATCAATGGACCTCATGCATTAATTGACGTCATCAAACCGATGATGAGGTATAGTCGATGATGAAACAATGGAAACCCACATATCTGTAAGCGCGGCGACATTTTTAATCTCAAAAGCCCCGATTTCAAAGGAGGGGGGGTCACGTCAATGGCATTCAAAGCAGAGGAAGCTCTTTTGGGTGCATATGAAAAACATGAGGTCTTCACCCATCTGGAAAGGAATCTAAAATTCCCAACATTAAGCCTTTGAGTTTTTCACTGGAGGACCCCTTTCAGGCGTATCTTTTCACTTGAACACCCCCCCCCCCATCAGCACATAATATTCACCAAGAGTGGAGCATACTTTCTGACTTTCCAAATCGATGGCGAAGTTTGCTGTGATTGGGTTCCCGATCGAAGGATTGTGAGAAAAGGGCTCGATTGCTCTCATCTAACGGTTCGTTTTTCGATGTCTCTTGAGAATCACGATTGCTGTCACGGTCGAACAACCAATTGTGCTCCATTATTGTCGGGATAGTGCAGAAGACTGCATGGCCTAGGAAAATCCATCTCTGCCTACCAACACCGGTTGGAGGGGAGGGCCAGGAACTTTGGTGTAGGTTTCCAAACTTTTGTATTGGCAATTCCATACTAAGATGTGGTGTCCCCGACTACAGGTGGCAACCACGTCTGATTCTTCTGGAGACGGGTGCCCCTAAAGAGCAGATCCTTGCTCTATGCATTCTATCTCCATGCTCTATGCTATCAGTAGACCACGGTAATACGGCCTCGTCACCTTCAGCAATCCAACAAACGCACGAGAGAAAGTCGCCCAATGAGCTTGCTCATGAGACGAAATCATAACTTGAACTCCCACGGAGGTAGCTTGAACTGAGGTGTTGGGGTGCCTGCTTGCTCAATATACGATATTAACTTTTACTACTCATACGGGCTACATTATGGATAGTTTTATAGTTTGAATTTTTATTTAGAAATACATTGGCTCCAAATTAGATGATCTGGTTGTGATTAATTTTTCTAAATCATTTGGGGCTCTTTGTATTTGTAAGTCCTATTCTGCCATATCGCGTAGAAGTGACGCAGACACATCATTCAGGGCATCATATTATTTTGGTGTCTTTGTGGAAACTAGTTATACCGTTATCCATAGCAAGGTCGACAGTAAACTTATTTTTTCGTCGATGCTTTTTCCCGTAAAGAGCAGAAAGTGCAACAAAACTGTTGGAATCTATCTAAAGTTACAGGCAGATTGTTAGATTTTTATTATAGACCAGTGAGCGCACGTCCCATGATAGTGTGGCTAGCCTAAAGATGAACAGTAGGGGGCGCTAAACTGGATTTTTTCGGGACGTTTTGCTCACGGACAATTCGGCCCATTCCCCGCCCCCAAATTGCTGCAAAGAAAGGCAATTTGGCGAAGTTTTTTGTTCGTTATTAGGTGAGTAGTCCAAGACTTGTTTGTCATTTTAGTGTTATAATTGTGAAGAATTTGTTTTGCTGTTTGAACTTTCTTAAAACTAACTGAGTCAGTGAATTCACGGTGAATTCTACCTCCATTCATGGAATGGATAGACTCTGGACCTGGAGCTAGCCCTGGTGGTAGGACGTCAGTATCCGTTGCACTGCGGTGTATGCAACGGAGGAGTCCAACCTGGGCTAGACCTGGAGCCTGTGGTTAACTGTGTTACTGTCAATGTATGTCTAGACTCCATACTTGATACTTGATGGAGTAATCCCTTTGCAGCCGGTGACAGCTAAACTGGGATGAGATGTCCAGATGACACTGTTGTTGCATGTTGGACTGTGTCTCTAATTCTAGTCTACAAAAACATCCACGGTCTCTCTTTTCCTTTCCTCCTTCGCTGTCTGTACGTGTTAGTGTTACTGTTGTTACGTTTTGTCACTACCTCAATGGTTTTGTTAACTCCAAATGGTATGCATTTACTAGCTCGAGCCTCCCTAGTGACTGTCACTACACTAGTGTGGCCAACCACTAGTACAGTAGTAGTACTAGCTAGTAGTAGTACAGATAGTAGCCTACTCTAGTATATGAGATGACAATTGTGATGAGCAGACTAGTAGAATAGTTAGTAGTACTACTACTACTTGAAGTCAAGTAGTTTAGTAGTAGTACTGTAGTTGCGATAATCGTAATGCCCCATCCCATGATCCTCCCTGCAGGTTTAGAGGGTTACAATATTATTGCAACTACAACTACAACTAGATAGCCAACCATGCACTTGAGTCTTGACTTGGTAATTGGATAAAGTAGGGCTAGCAATGCACCAGTACCACCACGGTCAACGTAGTATTTATAACAGTCCTTGTTGGGTAACAGGTGCTTGAATGAGAGAGCTGCTATTTGTCTTAGTTGATCTCCCTGATGCTACATTGGTGCTGTGGTATTTACTGATGTTGATGGCAACAAGTTGGTGCAATGCTTTGTAAAGGAGAGAGACTGTTGATCTTTCTTCCAAAGACTTCCAACCCAGATCTCTTCAATCATCAAAGAAACACTGCTATCTCTGCTGCACCACCAACTGTTTGATAAAATACACCATGCAGGGGGGTACATGTATTACTAGGTATTTTGTCTACATGGTTAGAGTCGATATTAGCTCCCCTCTCATTGGAGTTGACAAACTACATGTAGTTCCCGAGGCCAAGCTGGAAGCTGAGGGAACTAGTTTGTCAACTTCCAATGCAAGGGGAGCTAATAATCAACTATCCACCCATATAAGGCATGATATATTTGTTTTACTATGCGGTTATACTTCTTCTAGAGCTTGGCATTTTCATGTATGTGTAGGCTAGGGCAATGTTCAGACTATTGCACATGTGACAATATGCTACTCTGTGCTTTTACCCTGTGCGTGAACACTAGCTCACGCTTTATAAACAGCAAAAATATCACCTTGTTGTTTTTTTAAGGCTTTGAGTAGTTAACTTTTAGTTTTTACTGACTTGTCTCTTGTGACTTGTATTTTGGCTTATTTTTTACTGTTTTCTTACTTTTTTGCTTAACTGCTTTTATCTGTGAAGCGCCTTGAGGCCCTCGCATAAGGCTCTCATTGTTTTATTATTATTATTATTATCTGGCATGTGACGGTGAATGGACCAGTGAGAATTCGGCTCTAGATCATGAATATATAAAGTATGAGGAATAGTAATAATTGCTAATAATGCCTAAATCTGCATTTTTTCTCATGACCAGACACTACCACTGAAGAAGAAACAACAATGAAATCAGAATTGCTTCCAACATCGAAGGAGGTGCAGCTTCTTTCATACGGTGGCTATGACAACTTTGATGTGGTTGAAAAACCAATTCCAAAACCAGGCAGTGGGCAGGTAAGCGATTGTCTATGTACATGTACTAGTATCTAGTTTCATAACACACCTTTTACTGGTTCTGTAATCTGGTTGGCTGAAACACAGTCACGCGATTCTCGACCGGGCAATGTACAAAAAAATTTTGACTGGTTACAGTGCCCTCTCATGATGTGAACAGCAAGTGAAAAACTGAATCTAGGGAAACTTAAAGAGGTCCATTAATTGTTGAATTACTTGTGGTTCTCATGAGTTAATTGTTGAGTTAAAACAGTTCATTTAAAGAAGAATTTTGTTTGTTTGTTGTTTTTTAATTTCATATTTTTTGACTGAGGTGTTTTATTATACACATATGGACTGGCAATGAGGTCACTTGTGCACGTCTAAGCATCCAGAGGGACTGTGAGTGACCAGAAGAGGGTCCCATACGAGGGTTCTTCTGGTCACTCATAGGCCTGAGGGTGCATGGACATGCACTAGTGACTGAAGTATGCCAGCCCATATTCATGTGTATAATAGTACTTCAATATTGGCAGATTGGTGGCAATATTATTTACTTTCAATCTTGTGTCATAATGACAAAAGTGGGCTTCTTTCAAGCTGTGATAAACAATAAAGCATCAGTCTGCAATAATCGTACATTAATGTAGCTCTTGTAGTCCTGAGACCTGAAAAAGTGTGAAATGTGTGAAAATCACAGTGCAATTGGGTACATTTGAAGTGTTGAAAAACCAGTTAAAAAATTTGTAATTTTTTTACCCATAGTTCATCAGAACCCTCTAGGATCTAGTAATCAGAACAGGAAACATAGTTACTTATAATTATATCAATTATGATGAGTACAGTTGAACCACAGACTAGAACAAGTCTATCCTTGCTCTATGGTTGAGCACATAGATGCTCATAATGGTTTGATTATGGATAAATCATTATGAATTGTAAATCAAAAGCAAGAAACATCACACATGATAAATGACCAAATGTTGAATACTACAATTTTCAAATTTTTGACATGTGAACAATATTTCCCACATGAGTAACATGCCTGTGGATTTTGTTCACATGACTCACAGGGAAATTACTGAGTATACAGTGCTTTACATACAGTTGTGTACATTGCTGTTAGGGTAAAAACCAAGTAATATTCTTTATCCCGATGCAAATTTACCATCTATTAATTTTTGTTTGTCTTTGGTTACTATTAATGTTTTACTACTGTAATATGTATGCAGGTGTTGGTGAAAGTGATGGCTTCTGGTATTAATTTTGCTGATGTACATGCTCGTACAGGCCTGTACAATGGGCCTAATGGAGTACCATCTTGCCCTGCTGTTCTTGGAATGGAAGGTGCTGGTGTTGTTATAGAAACTGGAGATGGTGTACAAAATATGGAGGTAATTGAGATCAATTATAAACTTTGATACTGGAATGTAATCACATTTGTTTCAAAAATACTACAAGATTTGAGGCTGTGACTTGATGAGAATGGATTTGTCTGATGTTTGCCTAATACCTGCAGCAGCAGTGCAGTACTATTCTAATTTCTATTATTTTAGTAACAGTGCTGTGCTATTCTAATTTCTGTTAGTTTAGTAACAGTGCTGTACTATTCTGATTTCTATTAGTTTAGTAACAGTGTGGTACTATTCTAATTTCTATTAGTTTAGTAACAGTGCTGTACTATTCTAATTTCTATTAGTTTAGTAACAGTGCTGTACTATTCTGATTTCTATTAGTTTAGTAACAGGGCTCTGTACTATTCTAATATCTGTTAGTTTAGTAACAGTGCTCTGTACTATTCTAATTTCTATTAGTTTAGTAACAGTGCTGTACTATTCTGATTTCTATTAGTTTAGTAACAGTGCTGTACTAATCTAATTTCTGTTAGTTTAGTAACAGTGCTGTACTATTCTGATTTCTATTAGTTTAGTAACAGTGCTGTACTATTCTAATTTCTATTAGTTTAGTAACAGTGCTCTGTTCTATTCGTATTTTTTTTATTATTTTAAACTTCACTTGATCTGAGACTGTTTAATTAGATTTGGTCTTTATAAGTTACAGCACAGTTATTGGATCTGGCACGTTATGGCTACTTACTACACGTAGAACTGTTGTGTTTTCATTATTGACCAGCCTGCTGTAGTCTTCATCAGGAGACTAGGAGACTCTTATGGAGTTGTAGCTCTATACTTAATACCTCAACACAATGGGCTTGTGTCAGAGGCAGAGGTTGACAACATTCTAAAGATTCACTTTGTAGAAATTGTACTCACTGATATGCCTACATGGTGTCTTTTACATATGGTGTATGGTACACAAGAACATGTGGTGAAATTTTGGTCATTGTGGTTTAAAATATTACTAGCAAAAATTGTACATTTGTGCTTTTTGTTCCCTACAATGTACCATGTAGATTGAAATGCAAAAAGGGAATGGAAGGGCTTGGGGTATAATTCGGGCAATCTGTGTGCATTATAGTATAGTTGCAAAAAATATAAGGGAAAAAATGCTAGATCTGACCCCCTTTTTTCTTCATTATGATCAAAAATAGAATCTTCATTTATTTACCAAAATAAGTTGATGTTTGGTAATAGCAGGTGAAAAAGTGGCGATTGGATACAGCATTTTACCAAACAAAGTAGCATATTCATTGTCACTTCGTTTTCAAAATGTTCTTTAGGATTCATTTAAGGTTTAAGAATTTGAAATACACTCGTTTAAATGTGCACTCCCTTCCCTAGTAATTACACTGCTATTGCTGCTTAATGAGGTTGAATTTTTCTGGTTGTTTTAGGTTGGTGCACGAGTGCTCTTCATTATGGCATTTGGAGCATGGTGTGAGAATGTTGTTGTTTCTGTAGACCAGTGTTTTGTTATGCCAGAAAAGATGACATTCCAAGAGGGTGCTGCCTTACCAGTCAACTACCTGACAGCATTCTTGATGCTATTTGAGTTTGGTAACCTTAGAAAAGGCAAGAGTGTTCTAGTTCATATGGCTGCAGGTAGGATACTCTGTGAAGTTAGAAATTAGTTTTAAATTTAGTTTTATGACTGGCGTTCCCAGAACAACATTGTAGGGAGACCCCAATATAGGGCTAGTTAGCTCAGCTGGTAGAGCACTGGATAGTAAAACACAAAAAAACAAATTGGTTGAAAAATCATTTTCAATATGTAAATCTGCTTTTATTCCCACTGACATGACTGACTATGAGACTTGATTAGTATGGACTATCATCAAATGAGGCATAGTTGGTCATGATTGTTTGTGTGCAGTATGTGAACCTGAAGTTTCATTCTTATTATAAAGTAGGTTTAAGTGACAAACAACACAGTATATGATATATGAATGATTTAATATTACATTATCTTAATTTTTAGGTGGTGTAGGCTTCGCAGTGACACAGATCTGTAAAACTGTTCCAAATGTTACAGTATTTGGTACTGCATCTGCTCATAAACATGATATGATTAAAGACAATGGTGTCTCTCATCCTATTGATTATCATACCAAGGATTATGTTGAAGAAGTCAAGAAAATATCACCAACAGGTAAATCAAAAGGGACTTACTATTAAAATTTGATTGTACAGTTGAGTCATTATAATAGTACTTTGTACTAATGCTAAAAATAGAAGCTCAAAATTTTGAGGTCACGCAAGTACCCGGATCTCAGACAATGTTCAAATTTCCTTGTTGTACGTGTGCGTACATGTCCAAGCCATTGTGAGTGTAGATAGAATATTACATAGCTATGACTGAAATGCCCTGTTGGTCAGTCATAGCGTTACAGGCGTGCGTATCTGCTGCATGTCCAAAGTTTTCACTACTTCTGGCTCCAAAACTAGCATATGTTTGTGAGTAATTTCTAGGGTTGTGCATCTACTTTTATTTCCCTAAACGGTTAAACAGAACTTGTGACTTCAAGTTAATTTTGTAACCGTTTCTATCGATCTCAATCTGAACTATGAACTGACACTGTACAAGAAGCAGAAGCTTATTGTTTTGGATCCCCTAAGGTCATGGCTAAATGATTTTTTTTTGTCAAAGCGACAACTGAAAAAGGACTTGGCATATCAGCTCTCAACTTGGTGTGTGAATTTGCTTTGGGGTACCAAAGAAGCCGAATTGTTAATGGACCCACTTTGCCAAACGTCAAGGTCATTATGGCTAAAACAAAAGAAATGTTCACCTAAATAAAACTTCATGTATTTGTTTACTGACTTTTCTAACTGTTAAAAGGAGTGCTTTTTGTTGTACAGAAAACATAAGAAAACATAAGAAAACATCACAGCAACTATCCGCAGATATCCATGATAGTTGGACTTTGGATTGGTGGATAGTAAATTAGGCTTAATTTCCACACATGATATTGTTAATTTTCAGCACTCACAGTCATGATAGTCAGGTTGTAAAAAACATGCATACAAATTTAATTGTGAGAAAAGATACTTTATAAACAATAGTTGAACATTTTAAAAATATGGCCCTTAAATGTGAATACAAAAAGTCTGGAAATATCATTGTAAGAAAATTTCCAAATTTTGAGCATTTTGACTATTTAGTTTGTAAAATGGGAATGATGTAGTGAGCGGGTCTTCACTGCATGGTAATAATTATTGGTTTATTCGAACTAGGTCATACCACAAGAAGACTGGGTCTTCACATTGGTACCCCACCCAGTTCATACTGGTCACACAGTGAAGATTTGGTCCTCACATTGGTACCCCACCCAGTTCATACCACACAGTGAAGACTGGGTCCTCACATTGGTACCCCACCCAGTTCATACCACACAGTGAAGGTTGGGTCCTCACATTGGTACCTCACCCAGTTCATACCACAAAGTGAAGGTTGGGTCCTCACATTGGTACCTCACCCAGTTCATACCACACAGTGAAGGTTGGGTCCTCACATTGGTACCCCACCCAGTTCATACCACACAGTGAAGGTTGGGTCCTCACATTGGTACCTCACCCAGTTCATACCACACAGTGAAGACTTATGATACAGTTGAATGAAAATGTACTGGAGAGTAGACTAGTTGAAGATGCCTACTCTCTCCTCTATCACGGATCACGGTTATGTGAAGTTTAGAATACATGTATTGTGACATCATATAGTTGACTAACCACAATAGGATTCATTGCTTGTTACAGCACATTCCAGTGGCACAAACAATTCATCAAGTGGAGCTACATTTTAAGAAATTAAAGAAGAGCAGAAACACTTCAATAAAATGAACTCAAAGTAAAGTACAATCTTTGACCTAAGCTTGATTACACTAAGTAGCCTAATTCTCATTCAGCTTTATTGTTGATCTAGTCCTGTTTAATGGCACTGCCTCATTCATCCTCAAACATCTAAATATCTGGTCTTTGAGTGTTGGGTCTTCTGCATTATTAGGTACATTTTATGTACGTTACTAGTTTTGCTCATTATGTGCTTTACGTAATATTTATGATTTTCACATTTTTCAAAGTTACTCTCAAAACTCACCTTTTAAAGATGTATTTCTTTAATTCATAGTTTTGTTGGTATCCATCATTAATTGTTGTTTCACTTTCTTTTCACTGGATATGTTTGTATTGTTTTGTTTACAATTTCTGCTTCTCTGTGCCTTGAACATCTCTTTGATTGATTTGGCGCATTACAAATGCCTAATATTGTTATTCTTATTATTGTAATTATTCTTCCTATAAGTCATTATTGCCTACCCTATTGACATGGCCATAATGCATTTATGGCAACTTAACATCCAGACATGTAGACTCAGTACTTCACACAGATATAAAGATGATTATTTGGTATGTTCCTTTGTGTAGGTGTTGATATTGTGTTGGATCCATTGTCTGGTACTGATACCAAAAAGGGCTACTCTCTACTCAAGCCTCTTGGTAAAATCGTAGTATTCGGTAAGATAATTAACATTTTGCATTTCTTGGTTACTTATTGTTTGGCCAAAAAGTTTGTCAGAGTTAAAATCATATAATGTCATCAAATTATGTTAGTTTTGTAATGTTAAGCCTTTAAAACAGTTCCATATTTCAATAAGTTCTTCTGATCAATAACATAAATAAGCCTTAATCTAAAGACAGAATGATGAGCTGACAGTTGTTTCCACTTCGCTGGGGTTTCAAAAACTTTTCTGTGCTTAACTGCAGGATTGAATTACTTTGACAATGAAGCTATTCCTAAACCAATTAAGTTCAGACAACAAGCATTTTCATAAAATGAACTGGGATTTTTTTTTCTTTTTCAATAAAATATGGTTTTTGTTGACCATGAATCAGCCGATCAATGGAATGTCCGAACATGCCTGAGAGCAAAAGTCAAGAAAAAGAACACTATAATGGTTAAATTTTCTTCTGCTCATAATTTTCAACCTTTTCTGGGACCCTTGAGCATCCCAAGACCCCATACTGTGGTACATAGGCTTAGCGTCACCCACATGCACCCCTTGAGCATCCCAAGACTCCATGCTGTGGTACATAGGCTTAGCGTCACCCACATGCACCCCTTGAGCATCCCAAGACCCCATACTGTGGTACATAGGCTTAGCGTCACCCACATGCACCCCTTGAGCATCCCAAGACCCCATACTGTGGTACATAGGCTTAGCGTCACCCACATGCACCCCTTGAGTATCCCAAGACCCCATACTGTGGTACATAGGCTTAGCGTCACCCACATGCACCCCTTGAGTATCCCAAGACCCCATACTGTGGTACATAGGCTTAGCGTCACCCACATGCACCCCTTGAGCATCCCAAGACCCCATACTGTGGTACATAGGCTTAGCGTCACCCACATGCACCCCTTGAGCATCCCAAGACCCCATACTGTGGTACATAGGCTTAGCATCACCCACATGCACCCCTTGAGCATCCCAAGACCCCATACTGTGGTACATAGGCTTAGCGTCACCCACATGCACCCCTTGAGCATCCCAAGACTCCATGCTGTGGTACATAGGCTTAGCGTCACCCACATGCACCCCTTGAGCATCCCAAGACCCCATACTGTGGTACATAGGCTTAGCGTCACCCACATGCACCCCTTGAGCATCCCAATACTCCATGCTGTGGTACAAAGGCTTAGCGTCACCCACATGCACCCCTTGAGCATCCCAAGACTCCATACTGTGGTACATAGGCTTAGCGTCACCCACATGCACCCCTTGAGCATCCCAAGACTCCATGCTGTGGTACAGAGGCTTAGCGTCACCCACATGCACTCTCCTCTTATTCTCGCTGAACGACCGTTCGTTTGTTTTTTGTAGTAAAGGAGAACAGAAACGAGGAGTGAAAAAGCGGACAAACCGTTCTAATTGATTTTGCTCCAACATGCCTAGAGAGGCTGAGAATGCAGGTTTATCAATTGGTGGACCCTGATCCTCATGCTATTACAGCTTCAGGCTGCGTGCTTAAATCGTTCAATCCTCCTTTACCCCAACATTCTGGATCTGCCTTGACAATTAATAAATAATTCCATTACAAATTTATCTCACACTTGCAATGTATACAACCTTTAAAATCACCCCCCCCCCCTGAACTTGTCAACATGGATTTTAGAATCAATCTTATTTTTTGTAATTCTGGTGTAATGTTGAGGGACCTTGTATAACTTGTAATTCATACAGGTGGAGCCAATATAATCAGAGGTGAAAAACGCAACTTAAAAGCTCTTGTATCTCACTGGTGGAACACACCAAGCTTCAGTCCACTACAGATGATGACAGAAAATAAAGCAGTGTGTGCCTTTCATCTGGGATACTTACAATCGGAGACAGAGTTGGTTCGTAATGCAATGCAAGATGTTTTGACCATGTTTAAAGAGGGGCAGATCAAACCGCGTATTGACTCCATCTGGAAGTTTAGTCAGGTAATTTAGCATTCTTTCGCTTTCTTTTGTTTGGAGCTCTAAGACTCCTGTTATTTGTTTATTTGACATTGATGGGACTCAAGCCTGTCGTCCCAGTCAAGCCTGTCGTCCCAGTCAAGCCTGTAGTCCCAGTCAAGCCTGTAGTCCCAGTCAAGCCTGTAGTCCCAGTCAAGCCTGTAGTCCCAGTCAAGCCTGTAGTCCCAGTCAAGCCTGTAGTCCCAGTCAAGCCTGTAGTCCCAGTCAAGCCTGTAGTCCCAGTCAAGCCTGTAGTCCCAGTCAAGCCTGTAGTCCCAGTCAAGCCTGTAGTCCCAGTCAAGCCTGTAGTCCCAGTCAAGCCTGTAGTCCCAGTCAAGCCTGTAGTCCCAGTCAAGCCTGTAGTCCCAGTCAAGCCTGTAGTCCCAGTCAAGCCTGTCAGTCCAGCCAAGCCTGTAGTCCCAGCCAAGCCTGTCAGTCCAGCCAAGCCTGTCAGTCCAGCCAAGCCTGTCAGTCCAGCCAAGTCTGTCAGTCCAGTCAAGCCTGTCATCCCGGTCAAGCCTGTCAGTCCAGTCAAACTCATCAGTACAAATAGACAGATAAGTTAAATCCATCCAGCCAAGCAAGTCAGTCCAGTTTGTCTGGGATTCTGTGTGCTGTTTGGATGGGTCAGAATGGCTGGACTGCATCCAGCCAAGCAAGTCAGTCCAGTTTGGCTGGGATTCTGTGTGCTGTTTGGATGGGTCAGAATGGCTGGACTGCATCCAGCCAAGCAAGTGGGTCCAGTTTGGCTGGGATTCTGTGTGCTGTTTGGATGGGTCAGAATGGCTGGACTGCATCCAGCCAAGCAAGTGGGTCCAGTTTGGCTGGGATTCTGTGTGCTGTTTGGATGGGTCAGAATGGCTGAACTGCATCCAGAGTTTGGCTGGGATTCTGTGTGTTGTTTGGATGGGTCAGAATGGCTGGACTGCATCCAGCCAAGCAAGTCAGTCCAGTTTGGCTGGGATTCTGTGTGCTGTTTAGATGGGTCAGAATGGCTGAACTGCATCCAGAGTTTGGCTGGGATTCTGTGTGCTGTTTGGATGGGTCAGAATGGCTGGACTGCCTGTGCCTAGTTTCAATCGGCTGGTAAGTCTGTTTGGGCTGGTGATATTTTATTTATTGGTAATAGATGGGTCGGGCTGGTAATACTGACAAAGTTGACTGGACTGTCTTTTTGGGCATGTCTCATGTGGTTTTTTAGAATAATGAGACTGATTGGTCTTTTGGGTTTTGTTGTTACCTTCAGATGACTTCCTTTGCTATAAATTGCATCAATTCCGGAATCGTTGTAGGTCCCTTTTGGTGTGTAGGACAAATTCGCCTTCCGGATCCGGGGTGTTTTCTTGGTTCTTTTAGTCTATCCTTTTTTTCCTTATCGCTTTCCTTGTCATTGTTGGTATTGTTGCGTTAAACCATCCATTCTCTAGTTATGCTGTACATTTGATTGAGTCAATGATGTGTAGCACACTGTCTACTGCATCATTCATACACCTCCTGTGATGTGAAGTTTTGTGTATTCCTCAAGTTGAATCTGTGTTGTGTTTGGTCTGTGAAACTTGTAGCTTCTTGTTTCCTGGTGAAACATGACAATTTTAAGTTGGCTTCCTGCACGAAAAAGGAAATGCTTGGTAACCAAGATAATGGGCAATAACTTTACAGTGCTGATATCAGCGAAACTCACCACAGAAGAAGTAGCTTTAAAATTGTTCTGTTGAGAGCATGCAAGTAGAAAAATAGCAAAATAACATTACAAATTATAAGATAACAAATGATTGTTTTATTTTTCTACATTCCAGGTTGGTGCTGCAATGCAACATATACAAGAGCGCAAGAATGTTGGTAAAGTGATCTTAACATGGGATAATACAACAGCAGAACGGTAGTCTTTATATACGTCTACTTGTACATGATCTAAATATCTGCATATTCATAAAACTATTGATTGGATAAAGCAGAAATCGGCACCAGTCGTTGTTTACAATGACCTGATGCAATCAGAGAGATTATATTGATCCAATTCACCTGACGTCATCATCACAATAATCTTGGTTGCGGCATTTTGGGAGTCAAACACATTTTAGGCCATGTGGCATTTACATGCTTACCATAATTTTTATGAGAAATTTGACTCCCAAAATAGGGAGAGTGGCAGACAGTAGCTGTGTGTGACACTGATGCAAAGGGTCAATGTAGAGAAATGTTAAAGTTATGGGCTAACTGGTCCTGCCTCATTGACAAGATACAGATGTAGTCTACACTGTACATTGTATTATTCCTGGTGATGAGGTCACATTTGTATCAATCTGAACTGCTAAGCAAAGTCAATGGCAATATTAACAATCCATCTTAAGATGAACCTTCGTGTTTTGTGTGGAGAGAAGTACGTTTCATTTCATTACGCAATAAATAATGTGATTTTAACAAGATAAATTACATGTTTAATAGATGTTAAATGAATAAGACATGAATAAGATATTTAAATTCTCATTCAAGTTAAACAATGCTGATGTTTGTTTAAGAAATTCTACATTGTAGGTTTGCCATGTATTTTTTTGAGCTTGAATTGTACTAGAGTGAGACTACAAGAGTATTGCCAGCACACAATAAACCATGAATGTAAATCTATCATTTCATATAGAAAATAGTTTTCAGAGATGATAAATAAAAAAATAATATATTACAATTTTCACTCACAGAAATTATAACAATTGAGATGTGAATATTTAAATAATTTGATACTGAAAGTATGAGTTTTAATCAAAACAAAGCAAATGACTGTTACATGTACACCCTGATTACAGTTAATAGTGTCAGGTTTTACTGTTGAAGTAATATGAACAATGAATAGGCTGTGCTTATGGTTGCTTTGCATTAGTTAATGATTATTATTTAATATTAGAACCAGTTAGGGTTCATTTTACAACAATGTATCAATGTGCTTTACATTATTGCCCTGGTCATTGGGCCAATAGCATTCCTGTAATCTTTCTCAACTTCCTGGGGAGTATACAGCCCTGTGCTGCCGTGGTGCTTCGAAGGCTTTTTCAAACACAATATCAACCTCTACCCTCGCAGGTACCCATTTATACCCCTGGGTGATGAGAAGCAATTATAGTAAAGCATCTTTCTCTAGGACACAAGTGTAATTAGCTGGACACAAACCCACACCCGACGATTAAACCACCAAATTACCAAATGATTACTAAATGAATTAAGTGTTTAATGATAAACAGGATTACTTCATAGGCAATTGTAATGGAGGACTTGGGGTAAAATATTAGTTTTGTATTATTGAATATCTGACGTTATTTGAAGATAATCTGTTGTGTGTGAATTAATGTTAATAAATTGCTTTAATTCAAGAGTCTTTGTAGTTGACTCAATGCTAACATCAACATGATACTTGTGTCCTTAAGCAAGACACATCCCCATTATTGCTTCATCCTTTGGATGGGATGTAAAGCCATAGATCCATTATGTTGTGTAATGCACGTAAAAGAACCTACACTTACCGTTAAGAGAAGGGGTCTGCCCCAGTGTTTTTCTGGTATGGTTGGCTGCAGATTGCACCATGGCACCTTGTATAATTTGAACATAGTTCCACATACCTGTAGAACAAAATAATGTTAGCTTAGAAACACTGTATGAAGCGCTTTACAAATGTTGACTATTATTATTTTTACTATGATGTTGCACTTGCCGCTTCCAATTTCTTGCAGGAAAAAACTGAGTGTTGAATGTAAAGCGCATAGAGAATTAAGTATTAATTATTATGCCTTAAATAAATTGAAAGTTATTATTATTATTGTTTACTTATATTTAAATAAATAAAACGATGCAATACACAAATTGTTGGATCAGGACTATGTCATCAGTGCAGTTTGTAAGGGTTTCATAATACATGAATTGGTTTTGCATATTTTGGAGCTCCTGATTAATGGATTTTATTGACCAAGAGTGGTCTTCAAAGTTATTGCTGGGCAACAAGAAACATTTGATTTCTAATACAAGATCTATTTGAGGATTTTATTTTTTTCTTCAAATTTATACACATCTTAATGCAATACTTTAATACTTTCGATCAAGTTACAGTTATAAAATTGCATTTGAAGAAATTTTTAATTGTCTATTCTTTGTAAAAAATAAAAAAGGGAACAAATATTGTTATATTTTTGTGTAAGAAAAGGAGAAATTTTAATTTGTTAACATTTGATTTGGAAAAAGAAATAAACTTTCTTTCAAGTTAAAGACTATTGCACAAGTCAATTAGACTTGATATTATTTGGTTTCAGTTTCAGTTCATTAAAAAATCCAGGAATGCCAAGCCCTCTAGTAGTACATTTGTAGAAAGCTCTTATGCCAGCTTAAACATCTGATATAACTTTCCAAGGTTTGGAAATACACCAATTACCGATCCATCATGAAGGAATCCATCAACCACATACCTGTAACTTGTTGGTTGGTTGGTGTCTGCACCAGTATGCATATGCAGTGTTAACTTGCATAATGAAACCACTGCAGCCTTTACAACGATGGAGTACCAGGCTACTCTGGTGCCTGATTGCAAATCTGAACAGTGAGACCATAGTATGCAGTTGGTTGGGCATAGCAGTTGGTTGACGATAAGGAATAACCAAATATATTTCAGACTTGATTCCAAGTCTTGTAGACTGCAAAGAAATATGAACAGAATTATTCCTGCATTAAAGTTGGTCCCTATGTTAGTTTTTAAATAGTGAGTAGATAACTAGATATAGACCAGCATGTCTTACACTCTTCAGTCTCCTGACGATGACTAGAGCAAGCTAGTCGAAACGTTGAGACCAAAAAGAACTCACTTCGCGGCAGTACAGTTAATTATGAGAAGTCCCCCTGATCCATAAAGCTAAAGTAGTAGTCCAGGCCGATTTCCTACCTCCCACCCAGGTTGTAGTTAATAAGCAGGACAGTTCTTTTTAGAACTGAGAAGTCTCCCGAATTCTGAAAATCTACTTCGCAGTAGTAGAACAAGACAAGTTTTCTGAAGAACAAAATCTACACAGCAAAGTAGATATTTATAAACATGGTGTTACCACAAACCGAATATATAATATATTGATACCTCACCATGCAATGCCTCAAAATAGCTTCTTTCCATGAATTATTCACATGAATATAGATTGTGATTTATGGCTTCTTTTTTTTTCACGGAGGGCCTTATATTGGAAAGCTAAAGCTAAATCGTCTCTGTGTTTGCATTCATAGTTTGAATCCATCCTTATTTATGATAAATTTAAACATACAGATTAAATACAAAACTTTGTGGACCCTTACCCCAATGTGTGATAAGCACTGTATGTACATGTACTCAGTGTGGAAACAACATAATAGTACTTGGAACTCAAACCCATGACTCTCACTTTCTACAGTAACGGTAGATGTCTTTACCACTACCACTGAGCATGCCTAGTAACAAGTGGCCAATTTGAATCCAGTAATTGGCCGTCAGTAGCACAAACAATTCAATTTATATGAACTATATTGGGGAAAAAGAACGATGAAGAACCATGCAATCTAAAATTGTTGGATTTACTACTTGACCATCCAGTTTGCCCGGTGGCAAGAAGCCATGTTATAACTACCCATATATTCCATGCATTTTCTGAAAATGAAAGCAATTTATGTTCTGATGCTTACAATATTGTAGAGAGCCATCACCAGCGATGACCCTATGTACAAATGTATGTTACTGGGTTTCATTACATAACTGCATATGAAGACAAATAGCTTGCACATACACACAAAGACATCATACAGATCAATTCAGTCATTTATTTCCTTTGCTTCAAGATATATAAGTACAGTTTTTTTTCAAACTTGTTTTTCAACCAAAGAATTTAACTTTGGCTTTCTAGTTCTATTACAACTACCATACTTTCAAACTAATTGGCCAAAATAGGACTATCGTCTTATATGGCATTTAAAAATTGAACTTGAAATCAAAATGCTTCATAGCACAATAAAATTAAACCCTTGCTATATTTGTTACAAAGAAAGGATTTTTTAAAAGTAGCAATATCACAATATCAACCACTGATGCACATGTTTATTAATGAATAAACAAAGCAACCTTCTTGTTAATATTTGTATTAACAAAATCACACACATACACACACACAAAGCCTTTTATCATTATGTCCAATTATTCATGGTTCATTCTTGACATGAATTGCATTGCCTTTTTGGTGAATCTTTCTGGAAAGATGAAGATTGTCCTTCATTTAACAGCTACATGTATTAATAGGACTTAAGACTGCTTGTAATGTCACACAGTCTGTTGGTTCATTCACATTATATAATGTACAAACCCAGACAAATGCATCCAACATCATACCATCTCATTTGAAATATTTATTACTCTGGGTTTACTTTGTAGGGTAGATGGATGTGAATGTATTATATCAATCAGACAATGCAACACATTACATTTTTAAAAGACTGTGTATGAAGTACATGTACATGTACCTTTCATGTATCCATTAACTACAAATCATCAAGCACATGTCTATCTTTTAAACAAATTTGTAAATGAACGCTTGATTCTCTTCTTAACTCTTGCCAAAACCTCAAGTCATACAACAACTGTATCTTGAGAATTCCAAATACAGAAATAAACATTCAGAAGATGCAATAAACACGTCAAATTAAAAGAGGATTCTCAAGAAACATTTATTTTAAAACAACCGATTAAAACGGTGGTCTTGACAATATCCAACTATTAAAGCCTGATATTCATTTTCTCCATTCAAAGCTGAAAACTATCAATCCAGTTAAACCGACTGGTCTTGATGACTAAGCACAACAGTACGGATGTCCTGATTGGTCAAACCCTGCTCACATTAAGGTTGATGGTCAAGAACGGATGTCCTGAATGGTCAATATTCCCCTGTTTCATTTCAGGTGTGTTTGGGCTTCCGATACATTCATATCTTTACAAGTACACTTAGCAACTGGTGTTTCCCTTCCTTTGTTTTTGTTGTTTATATTAATTTTGTGAATTATCTTTCTTATAATAAGAATCATCTGAAACTGCACTTGAATGCAAGGGACATTTTACATTGCTCTCAAATAACAACAATGTCTTATCAGTCCAACTTCCTACCCATTTTCTTCTCTCAGATACAAACTAAATTCAAACTGCATTGTACACATCACTCAAACCGTCTTCTGAAAACGTTTAAAAACAGTATTTTTTTACAATTGGTCCTGTCAAATTATTTGAAAAAAAAGAGAGAAAAAATTGATTTCTTTGGTATTAAAATTGTGTCCTTTTGTGGGGAACATTTTTGCCCCAAACATGCATAAATTAAAGAACACCTCATATTTCATTGTTTACATTTGTATTACTTTTATTTTGCAAAATTAAGAAGTTCAGTGATGCATGTAAAACAGTAATAGAAAGTATCTGTACTGTACACATGTACTTGGAATCTGATCACTTGGTTTTAACAACATTATATATCAACAAAAGTAACAATAACTAATTACACATTAGCGCCAATCAGGAGTGCCCCCCCGAAAAAAATATAAAAAATAAATAAAAATTAAAAAAATAATAATAAATAAAAATAATAATAAAATAAAATCATGCACACCAAGATACAAATATTTGTCAGTTTTTAGTAAACTTGGAACTAATTACATTATATAGTTGAATAAAAAAGCACAAAATGATATATACATTGAATACAATGATGGTTGTGTTTTAGGGGAAAAATCATTCAAACCATCTATACTGTCAAATAAAATAATAAACACCTTCAAACAAAGCAGCAACAGACATGGACGCTAGATTGTGGCCATTGTGCTTACTGTAGGTTGAGTAACCCATGATGGGTCAAGTTCAATGATACAAGCTGATGTAACAATCGTGAGCTACAATTAGTCAACTAAATTTCACGCAAAATCAATCAAGGGTTCAACAAAATTTGCAGTGGCTTGCATCCCAAACCACCCCCAAAAACCAAACAAAAATCACAAACGCACACAAACCCCTCCCCCCCAACAATATCTAGCACTAAGTGTCATAAGTACAAACGGACAAGCACAAATCTGTACACACAATCCTATTGGATTGTGCTATCAAGTGTAGACTATCTCACAATAATTCTCACATCATAAAGTGCTTTGATCAATGTACATTGTACAATGAAACCTGTTCTTTTCCTTATTTCTAGCAACATGACAAATGGGATACACTTGGAAGAAGTAGACTTACTGGAGGAATCCATTGATCTTGAATGTACTCTTGCTCATAATTACAAAAAACAGAAGAGATATTATACATTAATGCATGTCTTCTGCAACCAAGTATCTCAAAGTCTTCATTACTTTGACTTTTTTGTTAGACACTCTGGCCACTCTCCTTGAATAAGTCTGAATGATTTCTTGACAACTGTAGGTTCTGGCAGGGTCTGTGAACTTGTCACAACATCGAGACAACTGATTAAGAACATCTTAAAGAAAAAAAAACCTACATGTATTCATGTACAACATGAATTTAATCTTGAATTCTGCAAATCAATGGTTTTAGTCCTTAGATGAAGTTGTGACATGTGGTCTGATAAATTGTGGCCCAACCTGATTCAAACCTTCAGGAAAACAGCTTTACTGTGAATGTGTTGTCAATAGTCATAAAAATGCAGAGCTTCAAATGCCACAATAGTTGCATCCTCTAACAGAGAGAAAGGATGAGAGAGAAATGACAACTGTTGGCGCTGCAAAACAATCTGTCATTCCTAGTCATTATTGAGAGGAGGCTAACTAGCACTGTTTGTCATTCCTAGTCATTATTGAGAGGAGGCTAACTAGCACTGTTTGTCATTCCTAGTCATTATTGAGAGGAGGCTAACCAGCACTGTTTGTCATTCCTAGTCATTATTGAGAGGAGGCTAACCAGCACTGTTTGTCATTCCTAGTCATTATTGAGAGGAGGCTAACTAGCACTGTTTGTCATTCCTAGTCATTATTGAGAGGAGGCTAACCAGCACTGTTTGTCATTCCTAGTCATTATTGAGAGGAGGCTAACCAGCACTGTTTGTCATTCCTAGTCATTATTGAGAGGAGGCTAACTAGCACTGTTTGTCATTCCTAGTCATTATTGAGAGGAGGCTAACCAGCACTGTTTGTCATTCCTAGTCATTATTGAGAGGAGGCTAACCAGCACTGTTGTCATTCCTAGTCATTATTTAGAGGAGGCTAACCAGCACTGTTTGTCATTCCTAGTCATTATTGAGAGGAGGCTAACCAGCACTGTTTGTCATTCCTAGTCATTATTGAGAGGGGCTAACTAGCACTGTTGTCATTCTAGTCATTATTGAGAGGAGGCTTACTAGCACGTTGTGAGGTATTGAACCACAGACCTGAGTCCAGTCATTTTAGCTTTGGCCAGTAACCTCAAAGCTTAACAATCCAGTAGGCCAGTGTTTTTCCAAACCTCATTTTTGAGATTTAGTTTACGTCAACTTTTTAAGCCCAAACCTCCTCATGGACGATTACAAACATGTGAGAAAATGTGTTTTGGGTCCAGTGAAAATTCTGAGCTGCAAGACCTTTGGCCAAGTGGCCCTATTACTGCAGTAATATAAACATCAATTCAAAACACCTCTACTTGTTGATGCATTAGATGACAAAATGATTAAGTACAGATTTTAGAGTACCGGTTCTGAAATGCATCCACAGTAAAGTTTGAGAGTAACTTAATGGCTAGAAATATGTATCCACCCATAACTTTTCATGTGGTTTTTGATTTCCTGTTTTTATCATTTTGTTATATCTCATGACAGGACAAGGACTTGACAGTGAAACTCACCATATAAATTTATTTGTATTACTTTTTATTATTATTATAATTATTTTCTAATCAACACCCCAAATTGCATAGTTTTGAACTGCTTGTTTGGAGTTGGATAACATTATGGCCACATTGAAAAAAAAGATCAGTTCACAATTTATTATGAACAATGTGAACATCATTTGTGGCAAAACTCTGTAAAATGGCCTGATGTGGTTATAATAGGCATGGCCAGTCAATGTAGTAAGCCAGTGCTATCTCTACTATGCATTGCTGCATGTCTGCACTTTAACTGGAAAAAGGTCCAAAAGTTCAAACTCTTTCTGTTTCTCTCTCAACAGTTCAATATTTTGAGAGCTGTTATAACATGGCATAAGGAGTGATTTGGTTGAATACATTGTTTTTGTTCACACAAAAATAAAAAGATGAAATAACCTTTTTTTTTCATGGATTGGTTTCTCAGAACTGAACTTGTCTACAACTAAGTTTCGTTGAGCCCTTTTTTGCATAATTTTTTTCGAAGTTGAACATGAAATAAATGTTGAGAATTTAGTGATATCAGTGTAACATCTTCATTTCAATGCTTTCTTAATTGCATTGGGATAAGATACAACATTGTTAATGTGCAAATGTTTGGTCACTTTAACTCAGTTGTTTCCATGACTACACCAGTCAACTGATGATTGTTTCTGTTGTAAATGCATGTTTTGTAAGAATAAGAGATTTACACAGAAAACACCATCTGAAAGTTTCCAAAGTAATCTTTTGCATTGTTTCTGCAGAAACAGAAAAACCTTAATTGAGTTTGTTTGTCATTTTGTTAGATGTTACATTCCATTTTCTCCGTAGTTTACAACATGGAATAACTTGTCACACATACCGTTATCATTTTCACGAAGAGTCACTTATGTCCACACGCTTAATTGAGATTTACATTTTACGCTATGCTTGGCTTAAAACTGCAAAATCTGCAAAACCATGGTTTGCAGTTAAAAACCTCTCATATGATTCTGTATAAGTTTAACCTCTCCATTGACTAACTCTTTTCTTTAGATATATTGGCTAATTGCCATAGTAATTAGTAAAGATACGTGTCTCTTCATGAAACCTAAAAAGTGAGATGACCTACTTAAACACCCTACTGGATAACGTATTTTTACATAGGAAAGGGTGTGCGTGTGTCACGTGATCATGCACACACCGACATAGGTAGCTCTTTGTGAAACCTGAAAAACAACTTTTGCTACATTTTTCGCTCTTCTGTTACACTGTATTACAATACATTTTCGAAGCCGAAGGCTCTGATGGCTCTTCGTGTAAACGCAAAATGCATCTGTTGAGATAAAGGCCCCTTCCTGTAATAATCAATAATTTGTAATTTTATGATATGTGGCTCTTCGTGAAAACAATGACGATATGTACCCTTCATTCAAAAGTGATCTATGACATGATCACTATAAAAATAAAGGTAACTACAATTGGTTTAATAGTAAACCACTGTTAGGTGTTCTTGTTTCTAACTGAGGTTTAGTGAAAATGAAAACTTGGGAGTGTTTCCTTGGAAAGGAGAGCACCCAAAACACTAGATTTGCTTTAGAGGCAAAACTGACCCTAGTGATGATGATGCTGTTGTGAGTAAAGACCCTTCTCAGAAGATGTAACTTTTGTACTGCTCCCCATGCTCGAGTACTTACATGTGCGTGTCAAGTGCATCACGTTAGGAGAAGTGCACAGAACGCAACGTACATGTGCATGTATTTGTAATCCAAAATGAAAGACCTCCATGTCCCAATAGAAATGTGACATCAGTGAGAAGGGTCTATATTAACCTTGCTGTACTTGCTTAAATACACTGTAAGGAAAATGGACTGTTTGTATACAATACATGGTATGATGAACTGCCTGTACAAGGGATACATTCATCTGGTGTGGATACCAATCATCAACTAAGCCGTAATCACCATAGCAGCACACAGATCTCCACTTCAGCCCAAATCAAACTGATGACTAGTCTCCACATCCAGCAGTTTGAGTTTGTGTAGCAGCAACTGCAGCTTGTGGGGATTTAGTGAATTCTCCTGGCGGGTAGTTTGGAAGTAGAGGACAGAAGGCTGAGCTATCACTGGGTTTTAACTTGAAGGAAACCTTTTTGTCTGGACAATACTCTAGTGTTCCTTCAATGAATAGTGGAATTCGACTGGAAAAAATAAAAACAATTAACCTTAGTTCATACAAATACATTTTCATAATCAGTAACAAATTTAGAAGGTCATATTTAAACTTGGTGTCAAATCCCAACGACTACAGCACACAAGTCAAAAGCCATCAAAAAGGATAAACTGCACAGTGTACCTTTAAAATTCAACAAATAATTCAAATACTAGCTTCATGATTGGAAATGCTCACAGTGAAGATTAGGTTTGTTAGATTCCTCCGCTAGTCTAGGTATAGGACCTTACCATCATATACTGCATGGCTAATTGATATTCCCTAATGTCTCATTTACACAGGAGATGGTGTACTTTATGTTCCTGGACACTTTGGGGGTGCAGCTATAAAAGAATCAAGTTCCACAGGTCAGACAGCAACATGGCAAGCTGCCGACTGCCTGATGGAGGAACAGTGACTTACAAATAAACTTTCACTTGATCATTCAATGTTTAAAGGGGTAGTGACATTAACATGCAAGCACTTGATCCCACTGCCTACTTGTTTTGAAAGAGACAAGAGAGGCCTAGGATGAGTGAGGATGGAATAGGAAGAGAAACAAATAAGTGAAAAACAACAAATCACAAGGTTCCATCACACCTTATTCACATTCAGTTGGAGGTGTGCAATATACAAAAAGTATCACATCAGTTTGAAATGATGACATAAATGATGACAGTTTTAGTATAAATGGTCTGACTTAGGGCTTTTAGATTCCAGAAAACATTTCACAAAACAACTAGAAGCTTGATGCTAAAACTTCAACATTTATACTGAAATCGTCATTACATTGGCTCACTCTGCTATGCAGCTTGCTAAAAAGGAAAAGGAACTCATCTGATCACCTGAAAAGTTGCATGCCTGATAGATATGAGAATAGTTTGTGCATCTTGCATTACTGACTGTCATGGTAGAATACCACTCCTTTGAATAGTATGGTGTTTCACTATGCAACATTAGTTTGAGAACAAAAATACTGACAAAGTTTTTATGTAAACAATTTTGTTGGATTGTTTTTCTTAAAATGTGAATGTAAAGATGACCCACCTTGGTTCCTCAATTGATCGTACTTTCTCACAGCCATCAGGTGGGTCTCTGGTAAGTTGATACGTGTTATTATGACTAGGGGATGACGAATACTTGCAACTCTGTAAATCTGTTGGTGAGGATTCTCCTAAACAAAACAAAACAGGATTAAGAGTTAACCAAGGTCAATAAAGACTCTATGCCAATTATCAGGCCTCAACCTTAAGGGAAAAAGGGCAGGCCACTGGCCTTGGCTTTATCCAAATTCCAGAAGACCCACATCCAATAAATTGTCTAAATTTTCCCAGACCACATTGAGACAAAAAAGGTTTTTCCCTGGTGTTTGGCATTTTGCCATCCATTGGCCACATATGAAGTGTGGATCTGAGAACAAAAGATGTCCACACAAGGCAGGGTTTTGAAACACTATGTGGACTTACACACGTCCACACTAATGACCACTGTATGCAGTGCAAACCAACAGTGAGTGGCATCTGGTGGGCCACTGTGTGGGCAGTCATGTTGCATCTTAAATGGCGGTGTGCCTTATAAATGTACATTGACACTTGAATCTGTTTTGGTGATTTTGGGGTTCTGAGCCTTATACGCCGAGAGCCTTATATGCAGGAAGATACTGTATTGCACCATAGCCTGAGTTTGGTGCGCAAGTCCATTTGGCCACGAAACACCAATATTGATGGTGTGTGATTGACATGAACATATGTGACCCACTCTGTGAAAATGAGTCAGATGTTGACAATTTAAAGAATTGGATTATATACATGGCTGGAGAGAACATACCAACAGCAGTAATTTGGTATATGTCTAAGCTCTGGGGTGTATCGCGTTGCTAAGTTACTCTCGTTTGAAATTAGCCAATATATCATTTTTTGTTGAAAACAAATTACAAGTAAATTGATGTTTAAAATTACCATTTCACTCTACATATAATAAGCAAAAGGATACAAATTAGACTAAAGTATGATCACAAAATTGTTGTTTTCATAGCTTTATTGACTAAAATTAAGTGTTCTGAAAGTTTACCATGCAAATATAGATCTAAAACAAGTAACAAAAAAAAATATTTTGTTGTTTTTGTTGTTGATACTTTCCACATTGAAACGTCCATTAAACAATAATGCATTGGGCGACATCTGACTCATTTTCACAGAGCGGGTCACATATGTACATGTAGTTATAAAAGATTGACACTCCTTCACGGTGTACAAACTCTCTGTATATTGTGTCTCAAGTAGAACACAGAACGCACATGATAAGTCTAGAGTTGAAGGTTAATATATCTCCCTGGTTAATTATTAACTATGAAACAATCACAGCTTAGATTTACACGTACCGTAATTTCCTACATATAAGGCACTCGGCGTATAAGGCACAGTACCTCAAAATAACTGAGACACAATTCAAGTGCTAACATGCTGCAACATGACTGCTAACATAGTGGCTCGCCAGGTACCGTTCACTGTTGGTACATCACCACATATGGGGGTCATGGTGTTGCTATATGACACTTGCCATAACTTAAAGGGATCGTAACTTTTGTAATCATGAACATGAGTAAAAAATCGTGTTTGTTTTTTAATTAATTTTTTTTTTATTTTAGTTTTTAAGATTTGTTTTCTAAAAATATATGCACTGTAGTCCCAATAGTTCCCAATGACTGGGCTGCTAGTCTTTGTTATCTCGCTTGTTTACATGCTACAATACATGCCAGAATCACCAAACGCTAGAGGGCCATTTCACAACAATGCTTTTACAATAAGAGCATACGCCCTCTGTTGGGGAAATCTAATAGTGCATTACACGATAACATACAAAAAGACTTGAGAAGCAAAGACTAGTATGTCACTGGTGTGCTAAAGCCGCATACAGCATGGGTCCTTTCTGGTTCACGCTGGTATTTGTATTGTACGCAGCAGCATGGCCAGTGACTTTGTAGTTTGGTAAGTTTCGTCGAAGCTTGTTAAAACTTTACAACGTAAACAGTGTAGGTTTTATTTTGATAAAATGATAGCAAGTAAGATTACCTTGGACGAAAGAAAGGAATTATTTCAGAGTATAAATGTAAGATTTCACACAGTTATCATCACAATGAACTCAAGCAATATCAGATAAGATGCACCGTCAGATAAGATGCAATGTTTTTTCTTTTCTTTTGAACGTCAGATAAGCTGTGTCTTATTATGGTACTGTATACATCTTGTAAATGAACCCACCCTTTTCTGCTTTGACCTCTCCATTACCCGTAGAGCTTGACCTACTAGAAGGTCGTGATGGTGAGCCATCCATTTGAAATGTTGGTGAAGTAGAGTGACTGCGACTACCTGACCCTCTACTTCCTGTCTCTTCACTAATATTTCCATCATCCTGGTTCTCTGCAGGAGTCTGGGTACCAGTGTCATTAGTGTGTAGAACAGGGGGTGGTGCACGTCGCCCATCACATGTTGGTTCCTGAGTTTGTACAATTACTCCTCTCTATAAAGTTAAATCAAAGCATGAACACTGATATACATGTACTATAGAACAATCAGGGATAACATGGATTTTACTCTGGGCTGAAAAAAATACAAGGGTACGCTTGCTTGCACACATTCATACACAAACTCACACTGTAATAGGGCACTGACTTTGCTGCTACCTCAAAAAGTCTCAAACTTTCTTGAATTTTGAAGACTCTATATCAAGATTGTACTTAGATTGTCCCATTCATTGCATCTGATGAAGTACATGTAATTACTGAAACGCCTGTCACAAATTGACCATTGACCACTGCACTAGACATTGAACTTGCAAATGTGGCGTGGCTGTGAAGATGTTGCTTGACTAGCTTCAAGTCTGTTTTCCCCCGTTTCTGGGAAAAGTTTTTCCAATATGAAATAAGAAGGACTTTCACAGCACTAGCAATAAACTGGCACTCCATGATACAGTTCCATATGTACCCCATCATAGCAGTATGTGCATTTTGTGTACTCCTATCATAGCAGCATGTGCATAAAAGACAAAGAGTCATGGACCAAAATACATGGATGTATCTGCAATGTTGAAGAGATAAATTTTGTCAAGGAATTTATTCAACAAATTTCAATTGAAGAAACAAAATGTTCCATTGTGAAGTGACGACTCATATGTTGTATCAAAGTAATGTAAGATGAGCTACACGTACATGTGGGTTTAGTCTCATGCCGAGGATCATTTCATGTTCATGAATGTAGACCTAACCATGATATAACTGACCTTTTCTCCTTCTTCTTCTTGATGTACACCTTGAAGGACTAATCTTTCTATCTCTTGATTTAAACCTTCAACACTTCCTCTGATCTTAGGAGTAGGTGCCTTCAAGGAATTATTAGGCACAGGGATGGCAGTAGAACGAGGCAAAGTCTGGTTGGCTGGTGCTGCTGAAGGGCTGCTTGAGGGTGTTGTGTAAGTGGTTGCGGTGGAATGATTAGCATGTACAGGTGAAGCTCGTTGAGTGCTGGCAGTAGACTGGCGGTTACCCTGTTTACGAAGCTGTTGCTTCAGTTTCTGGCAGAAAAGCATCCAATGATAAACTAATATTACTTCAGATGTTTAATTTGTTTTTTTAGAAGAAACTTAGTCATTTGCACAATATATACAAAGTTAACTTAAATTCATTTTAGGTAAATAAGAGTTTTCCTTGCACTACAGTTACATCAAGGAAGACCAAGTCAAAAAGTATTGGAAATTATGATTCAGCTGGTTTAATTGATAGAAATATCTATCTTGTAAAAAAACCCCAAAACCAGCCCCCCCCAAAATAGAGCAAAAGCACTTCATGAAGCATGAGTGTCAGCCGATATTCGCATTTTGAATTTTTCATCAGAAAGATGGGTTTTGTAAAATGAGCATTAGCGCTCATTACAAGCAGTGTGTTTACATGCATGTGATCAACAGTGTGTGGTAACATTTGCACACGCCAAACAGAAACAACATACACAGCTCCTAGAATTAGTGGACTCTCATGTCACTTACATGTAGGTCCCCTTTTAGGGGCGTCGGTTTCATCCCACATATAAGTTTGTATTCCTCTCACATCATGATGACATCACACTTGTACTGTAGTACAAGTACATGTTAGGTTCTTTCTGAAGTTTCAATGTTATGTGAAATTAAAACTAGGTGTGATGTCATGATGATGTTATCAGGTGTCTAATTACAATGATTTACATTAATTTCAAGTTCCAAGTTTAAAAACATAACTTTTGCTTGCAGAGAAGAGTTGAAAGGAAGAAGATAGTGACACTGTAACATGTTTCTAATTTTGGTAGTTTCTATTGGTTGCACCTGGACACCATAACATGCACTTTTCTGACCGCGCAGAAAACAGCAGCTTCTTTTTACCAATAACTTATGTTCCTTGTCTTTTTCAAGTTTCACAAATGGACTGGCATTGCAAGAGTGTGCTGGGGGGTAAGCAATATATGATTTTTAATTTGCGGGGCCCAATTCTGATAGTAATCAAGAGCCAGCCAAATTTTACATTAAAAAAACAGAAGAAGAGGATTAATGTGACAATGTGCTCTTTTCCGGTGATTCCATGTAGGTTGGATATAGGTTTTATGCAACTTCTGGAAACTATTGTGTTTGATGGTTTCTTGCTCCAACATCAAGCTAATCAGAATTTCAAAATGACCCTTTCTACATGTGCTTACATGTACTACTCCCTATTGAATTGACATGTAATCAAAGGCAGAATGTTAGTTTTTGCTTAACACTCTTATTTAACATCGCGTACAATGTGCTTAATGGTCTGTAAATTCTTACTTCCTTCAAATTGTCTGCACTTCCCCAAGACGATGACCTCTTGTGTGTTGACCCTTTTCTGTCTGATTCCTCTGTCTAAAAAAAGGAATAAACAACAATTATACATGTATGTATACAAAAGTGTAGAGTGTAGGATTAAACAAATATATAAAAATAAAAAGGAAATACAAAATGGAAGCTCTGATAACTTGGTGCTATTGTGTATAATGCACACAAATATGAACATGTAGGGTCCTGACTGTCTACACTCAGAGCATGATCCTCTAAATAATAAGACATTTAACAAAGTCACTAAGTACATGCAGTCTTGTTTTAACATACATGTATAAGTCCTATCTATATTTAAACAGAAGTTCTGAGTTCAACTACATGTAACTCAAACTTCATGAAGTTGTGCAGGCTATCAACTTTTCCCCACAATGCACCTTGTTGTAATAACTCTTTATGGCACATTAGTGGCACATTGTGTTGTGAATCATCCGTATTGGGTAAACCGGTACCTAAACTCCAATACATGTAGGTGACTAGTATGTATGGTATTTAATATCTATACAGCACTTCTGATTACAACTCTGTGCCGACAGTTCAATTTGGGACCCTTAGTTGAGCTAAGCAAAGAAAGAGAAAGAGAGAGAGAGAAAAAAGCATTTATATTACTCTTAAGAACATGGTTCCTACATGTAGGTTAACCCTAAGCTTATTACAAATAATTTGTTGTATCTTTCCCATTTTTTGAGTCAAATTACTTTGCAAGTATTTCTCCCCTAACAAATGACATTGTTACTTTCTGTGCCATTTTAGAGGGCAAAATGGAGTGAAATGCAATATCCCCATTCATTTTAAGTATTGCTAACACTGTTGGAACCACACAAAAGCACTACGTACCTTTCGTGTAATTTTACCTACAAAATCTATTGAGGCATTATGGGTGGTGTTGAAAACTAAACTCATAAATACCTAGGACACTTAATCCATTCCTATTGGTCAATAGGAGATCACATGGCCATGTTTAAAAGTGCGATATAAACACGATGAGGAGTGTTTAAACATAGCCTGAGGAAATTGAGTCAAAAGAGGGCGTTATCAGACGATTGCACAGAGTGTGCAAACTTCACGCCCCAATTTAAGTTGGTAGGTTGCAATTTCAAAACTTTTGTAGATTATTTTAAACTTAAGCGTGCAAGTTCAGAAACTTGCGCGAGGAGCTACTCAGCATTCAACACATGCATAGAAATTCAATGCAGAGTCGAGGTGAGCCGAGGCGAATCTGTCAGATTTGTTCTTAACTTTTAAAGGTATTTAAGAATGGGAATATTCGAGTGGTGACTTGGTCTTAAATGGCCGATTAAAACCTTGCAGTGGTCAAGGCCTAGCAATAAATGACCTCCCTTTGCCGGTTTTAAACGGCCGTTTATAGAGATGGTCACTTCAAGGAAAGAAGCAGGGGCTTGCCACAGCTAAAGCTGAAGCTGTCCATTTGGACAAGGCTAATATTTGGCTCCTAACATGGTAGGCATGGTAGCTAAAAATAATGTGTGCATTGAGGCTATACAATGACCTACCACTCTTCTCCTTTTCAGATGAGAGGTGTTTCATATTTTCTGCATTTTGATCCCCTGTGTTGTTTATGCAAATTGACATGTTAAGGGTTTGCAACATACAGCATTGCTATCACAGGTATGGTACCACTAACAGCTCGTTGGCAAACAGAGTTGACTAGATTATTGTGTTTATTCTAGACTAGCAGGAAGTCCATGTTCATCATCCTTACCTGTGTGGATTGGTCTTTCTGGTTGGGTTCATGACTAGTAGTACATGTGGTGGAAGAAGAATTGACAGTCTCTGATCGGGGCCAGTAACCTGACAGATAAGGTACAGCAATGGTGTCCAGCGAGTTGGTACGACGTATAGGACTAGCTCGTACTGCTTTAGGCTTTTCAACTGCAATTCAATTCAACAACATGAGTATTAATTCAATTAGCAAGCCAAATGTACATAGTACTAGACATACATGTACTCTTTGTATGGAGTCACAACTTAAGTCTTCAGCTTTATAATATCTTGAAGTGTTTGCCATGCTGTATTTTCCAAGGAAAATGCTTTTTCAAGAAGAAAACAAAAAGTTTCCCTTTTAGAATGTTATACTGTACATCTGATGATGAACAATAATTTAAAAGATATTTCATTAAAAAAAAATCATACAAAATCATTGTAAATAAAAATTAATTAACATGTATAGGAAATATATATTTTCATTTACTGTATGTAAAAGTTCATCAACTAAAACAAACAAGTCAAATACAGTAAAAAGGGAGTAACTTATGTCCAGTTCCAATTTACCTCCATGGCTCCATCTACATTGTATACAGTGTACATGAAGTTTTACAATCAAAAGGCCATTCAAACACACACATGCAAAAGGACTGACTTTTGCTGTTTACAAGAATGCAAGCAGATAGGGCTAGTTTCAGTTTTCAGCAAAATGTCGTGAATCAATTTAAACAATATTCAGCAAATTTTCATTTAGTTAGAATTCAATAGTGTTCCATCATCCATTGACTGATTATTGATATGAGACTTGGTCTCATCCTTCATTTGGTTCTTCACAACCGACATTGGTTCTTGCCCTCATCCTTATTCAAAATCTTTTCAACATCATTGAAATAAATTGTGTGTATCATTTTGCCACACTTCCACATTTAAATGAACCCGACTTAAAAATTGTATCAGGAAGCTTCTTACATGTATTGCACTTGTAGTATGTTGAAAATAGCTCAGAAATGTTCTTAGATGCACATGCAGCTCTCTCTCAAACCACAGTTCTTGGGAAATGCACAAAAAGGCAATAGCCAACCCCATCATGACGTTTTGTGTGAATCGGACTCACAATACATGCACTACACTTGCACACTGTGTATGTGTGCATGTGTATGTAGTATGCAATAAGGTACACTACACATGTACATGTAACACGTGAAGTGTATGTTTACACTATGTATTTTACAACTTACATTATTATGTGTATACAAGCTTTAGGCATACATCCAAGAACAAAAATCCATATTTCAATTTTCAAATAATTTTCTTGAGTAAAGTACATGGGTATAACATTAGTGATTAATCTGATGTTACAAATTGTACCCTTTCTAAGCTTCATTATACAATTGTTGCCTGCGGTGACATGGTCCATGGTGTTTTGTACACCCGAGGGGGCAAATGGCACCCGAGGTGACCATGTCACAGCAGGCAACAATTGTTTTGTTATACCTCTGTCTTAAAATTCTTAGTAATATTTTCAGTCTCAAGGACTCCAATTTCATCGAAACGATGATAATCTCGATCCTTTGCTGCACAGAAAGTTGTACGACGCGCGAGCGCGTGAGAGGAGAGTGGTACATGGATATTTGTTGCCCGCTCATATGAACGTTCTGCGCCAATGAAAATACAGCATTCACGACTATGATTGTACTTTTCCTCCATGATTGTACCAAGGCGGTTCCCTTTTCTTGCCTCAAATTTGCCAGTAAAAATTGTGTACCAGGGGACCTAGGGCGCCTTCAATGTAATGTACATGTACAGTACAACAAAATAAACAAACAAGTAAATGAAAACATTTCTATTGTTAAAATACATGTGGAGTAGTAAACATGTATGCACACAGTATACATTGTGTATACATTGATCATAATTTGTTGAAGGAATGTCTTAATATTTTAGTCCTCAAGTGAACTAGAGTGCACTAGTCCCTACATATACATCATATGCATGTAAATTTACATGCACAGTGTACATGGACTGACAGTGAAATCCTAATGACCTACGTACTTCACATGCAGCTAATCATGACAGTGTATTATGCAGTATGATAAAGCTGGACAAATTGTACATTATGTGTGTATGTCTGATTCATACCATGTACATGAACATGTACATTTTACATTTACATGGTATAAATGTAGAATAATACACTAGTGGACATGCTTAGTCGATTCCAATGTTGAATAATGTTGTACATACACATGTACATTTGTAGCTTCTTAATGTGCTCCCTCACATGTACATGTACATGACATACAAGTACATGTACGGTAGTACACATGTGTTTCATGCTGATGTTTAACCCATCTTTATGCATGGTGCTCTACACTTTTAGCAGCAAACGAGATTCAGTCTTTTATATTGACACCTTACATGTAACTTGAGACAATATTCCTCAGTGTTTTAAAATTCATTCCACAACAGGTGCATATTTCCAATTGACCCCCCCCCCATGAAAAAAAACCCAAAAGGGATTTGAACCAAAACAAGGTACATGTATGTTTTACATGGAGTGTAATGCATGTCTGTCTTAACTTTGTGTTCTGATTTCAATGTGAATCCAAAATATATTTTCATCAGGCATGAAAGTTTGCGGTAACAAAACTCTGAAAGTACAATGTATGACATTGTGTACACACTATACAGTCAATGTGCATATTAGTACACATGTATGAAACACATATGTACATACATATACAAAACTGTACATGTACAGTGTATGTTGTTAATAGTTTGTACATATTTTGAAGTAAATCACTGTACATGTAAGTGCATGAAGAAAAAACTGTGTTGGGGGAAAATGCCACAGACTGTATGATGTTTACATGTACTGTCACTTGTCTTACTCATGTACATTAATCATTTGAACTATGTATGTATTGGTCATACAATAAATAGTTTTGAATTGATGTTTTTTGTATGCAGCCAATTCCACATGAGACATAGTTTTTATGTATGATATTGATGAGAATGATGCAAGACCTCTAAACTCAGAAAGCACTAAAAACCTTCATTGCACTGCATACATACTGTGTACATGTACATGTGCATGCACTGTATTCTACCATACAACATTATACAATTGTTGCCTGCGGTCACATGGTCCATGGTGTTTTGTACACCCGAGGGGGGCAAATGGCATCCGAGGCGAAAGCCGAGGGTGCCATTTGCCCCTGAGGGTGTACAAAACCCATGGACCATGTCACAGCAGGCAACAATTGTTTTGTTATACCTCTGTCTTGAATGCTTAGTAATATTTTCCTCATCTGAAGGACTCCAATTTCATCGAAACGATGAAGAATCTTGATCCTTTGCTGCACGGAAAGTTGTACGACGCGCGCGCGTGAGAGGAGAGTGTGGTACATGGATATTTGTTGCCCGCTCATGTGATCGTTCTGCGCCAACGAAAATTCAAGACAGAGGTATAACAAGTACATTTGTACCTACACTACATTGTACACTACATGTGTAGCCTAAATCTGTGTTTATTGTACGGTGTTATGTGGATGCATGTATACATACTTGCTTCAAGCGTGCTTTATAGGAATTGATGTACAATAGTTACATGACAATGGTATTACATGTAACATGTATGTGAGCGTCCTTCAGTCACAATGGATAATGAAACAAGATTAACATGATTTAACAGGCAAACATACACTGATAATGTGTTTCCATACTACATGTATACACTGTAGATCCCAGTATTGCACAATAGTTCATCCTGTAGTCTGTAACTTTTCAGGTACCATCCCCAGTATTGCCAGGTAGTCCACACAAGTAGTCTGTAGCTTTTCAGGTACTATCCCCAGTATTGCCAGATAGTCCACGCACGGAGTCTGTAGCTTTTCAGGTACTATCCCCAGTATTGCCAGATAGTCCACACACGGAGTCTGTAAATGTGCAGGTACCATCCCCAGTATTGCCAGATAGTCCACACACGGAGTCTGTAACTTTTCAGTAACTCTCCCAGTATTGCCAGATAGTCCACACACGGAGTCTGTAACTTTTCAGGTACTATCCCCAGTATTGCCAGATAGTCCACACACGGAGTCTGTAACTGTTCGTACTTCGCAGTATCCCAGTAGTCCACCACGATTGTACTGTCAGGTATCCATATTGCCAGATAGTCCACACACAGAGTCTGTAAATGTTCAGGTACCATCCCCAGTATTGCCAGATAGTCCACACAAGTAGTATGTAGCTTTTCAGGTACTATCCCCAGTATTGCCAGATAGTCCACACATGGAGTCTGTAACTTTTCAGGTACTATCCCAGTGTTGCCAGATAGTCCACACATGGAGTCTGTAGCTTTTCAGGTACTATCCCAGTATTGCCAGATAGTCCACACAAGTAGTATGTAGCTTTTCAGGTACCATCCCCAGTATTGCCAGATAGTCCACACACGGAGTCTGTAACTTTTCACTAACTCTCCCAGTATTGCCAGATAGTCCACACACGGAGTCTGTAACTGTTCAGGTACTATCCCCAGTATTGCCAGATAGTCCACACATGGAGTCCAGGCCTTGCGCTAACTTTTTTCCTTGAATAGCCCGCCGGGCTAGTCAGCTGCACGTTTGACTAGCCCGCACAAATTTTCACTAGTCCATAATTATAGCAAATCAAAAAGACTGAGAAAACCTTTTTAAGCCAATAGACTAGTGCATACTCAACGTATCAATAAGCTGCCCTTACCAACGTCCAGCAACCGCACTGGGCAATTCGGACACGGCCTCACAACAGGCAGTTTGCTCCGGAAAACGGGATAAAACGGGGAAAAACAAAAAAACAAAAACAAAAACCTATTTTACCTGGAAGAAAATGTCTGAATTTTACCAATTTACCATGTTTTAGGCAACATTTGAAATAAAAACCAGAACATATCAAGAAGAATTTACAGATATCTCCGTGATTTGCGCCTGCGATGTCAACGACTCGACTACGAGCGAAAAATACCCACAATGCAAGGCACAGCGCACACGTGTGGACATGGCGCTGTGTAAAGCGCATTCCACGGGTTTGTGCAATTTATAGATTGCGCACATTTTTGCAAAATCGGCCACTTGAACTGCCTATCTAAAGAGCATAAACTGAAGATTGTGCACAATTTGCAAGGTCGGCAGATTATTTGCCAAATCTGCAGAGCGCAAACTGCAGTTTGCGCGCAATTTTGCCTAATTCGCTGTGCAAATCCGTTGATTGCGCTCAACACATGAACGATCGTGCACGTATCGTCAAATGTATCGGAATAAAAAAAAACGCAAAATTATAAAACTTTCTGACCTACCGACCCTATTTTTAAATGACATGTAATCGGAAACAGAGCCCTTTTTTGTTTGGCCTATAGTCATGATAGTTTAATATAGGTAAGTTGCTAATTTCTGACTAGCCCATCCGGGCTACCTAGAAGTACGTTTGACTAGCCCGCAGCACTCTTGACTAGTGATTGCACGCCGGGCTAGTGTCTAAATCGAGCCCTGGAGTCTGTAACTTTTCAGTAACTCTCCCAGTATTGCCAAGTTGGCAACACCTGGAGTCTGTAACTGTTCAGGTACTATCCCAGTATTGCCAGATAGTCCAGAGTCCATAGGATGATACATGTGTACATGCACAGACTCTGTATGAAGAAGATTCCAGAGTTTGGGTCCATAGACTGAGAAGGCTCTATCAGCAAAAGTGACATGACTCGCCCTTGGCAAAACAAAGTACATGTATGGTGAACAGGAGCTATTTGAACAGTAAGCAGGCCCTGCCAATGTTAGTGAGATAGAAAATGGCTGTCTTGATGAAATGCTCGACACTTGCGCAGACATGGTCATCGCAGGGGCAAGCCTGACCCAAGATTTCTGACTGGCCTGGTTTCGACTAAGACATCAACGCCAGCAACTTCCACAGATGGGAGATTAAACTTGGCAAAATGTGCTCTGAATCCGATCACTATTACCTTGGACTTGTCAGCGTTGAGTTTAGGAAAATTTGATGACACCCAGGCCTGTACCTCAGTTATGCAGTCTTCAACTTTTGACACATTTTGAAGAATCTCAGAAGACTTGACAGGAAAAATAGATGTGTAGATCTGAGTGTCATCAGTAGTTCCAATTCATGTTTACGGATGATCTGCCCAAGAGGAAGAGTATCAGAAACACCAGGGGGCCAAGGACTGTCCCCTGGGGAATGCCAGACAGCAGATCATGAGGTGTTGAGAACTCATTGTTGATGTGGAAATATTGCGTTCTTCCAAACAGGTATGATGTGAACCACTTCAGTGGAACATCATGCACTCCCAACAGATCTTCCATCCCAGCCAGTAACACATTGCGGTGGATCCTGTCAAAAGCGCTACTTAGGTCAAGAGGAACTACATGTAGGATGGTGATGCCTTGCATTTCCATGATCCACATGATGTCAATATGAACCCGAAGGAGGGCTGTTTCAGTGCTGTGAAAGTGCTTGCAGAATGCATGTAGTTGGTCAGCTGTCTGGCAACAATTACATGTAGCAATTTAGATAGGAAGGTCAGGTTGCTTACAGGGCGGTAGTTCTTCTGATACTAATGTATTATGATTTAATAAGGGAATAAAAGAGTGGAGACAAGGTCTTAACTGGCCATTTAAAACCGGCAGGGTCGTGGCTTTGCAATTAAGGATCGAGCCAAAAGCAAAGTCCTTTATCGCACGACCACGACCCTGTAAGGTTTAAAAAAGCCAGTCTAAACAAAATGTTAGCAGTCAGTCCGCAGCGCCCGCGTTATTGAGGTCAAGTCACAAATTTTCTTTGCACAGAGAAAACCGCGCAAGCACGCGAGAGTGTTTCGAGAAACAACGAGAGTTTGAGGGGCTTCTGTTTTTTGCATCGGGACGCTTTGAACGAGTAGTTGGTGTCCAAAATGGCGTAGTAATTGTTTGAAGTGTGAAATTATCTTTCGAATGATGTAATTTTTTGCCATTTTCGATATAGTTTAGCTTACTTTATTCACTGTCAAACATAGGGTAATATCTCTAGGTAAATTTGAGGGGGTATTTTACTTGTTGCGCCCTGACTGGACTAAACAAAAATGTCAGGAAAAACTGACGATGTTTAGGCTATCGTTTGGTAAAAAAAAATTTGATGTGGGAGCCACTGTGCAACATACATGTATGGCTTAGCCTTTTCCGGGGGAGTATTATCTGCGTGATTTCGCTATTTTAAAGATTGCCCATGGACGTGTTTACGACGTCGTCAGGTTTTGTGTGCGTGTTCACCACGTGAAATTACTGTTGGGCAAACCAATCCTCACACGTGTATGGACTTGTTGTGATTGTACATCCGGGCAAGGTCTCACCAAGCGTCTCCACCAATCAGAATATGGCGTTTTTTTTTATGTTACAACGTTTTGGACTACCGTCAGCATTTTTTGCGCCCTGACCAACATGTATACATGTAGGACTATTAGGGTATTTGGTAGTTGCATTTTCATCCACCCCATCGTCCCCTTCACTTTTGAGTAGGGATCGACACCCTTGAAATTTGATATCCTAATATTCAAAGTTCACAAAGATTTTAAAAATGTTTCACTCTTTTTCCATTCAAATGTTTTCTCCATGGCTGCAGATGAAAAGGCATAAAAACTTTATCAAAAATAAGTTACAATAATGCATTGACTACATAGTGCATTGTTTCTTTAAAGACCCTCCTCAGCAGCTAACAAGTTGATTCTTCAAAACCCATTTATACACTGGTGGCTGATTTACAAACCATGAAAATATCTAAATATAAATAATGTGTACACTGTATGTACATTATCAGTCTGAAAGTCCACCAACCATGCACACTCTAGTTTTTTAAAAGTCTTATTGAGAGTAAATATTGTTATTCTTCAGCATTATTTGTAATTCTGTATAATTATTTGTTATGTATTTTTGATGTTTTGAGCATGCCGACAAGGCAAATTTCCATTTTATGGACAATATAATAAAACTGAATTGAAATTGAGTTTAGCTTGTTCACAGTGACTCTCTGCAGTATTACATGTGCATGTACACTGTACATGACAATCTGGCCAAACATCATAATGCAATACATGTACATGTACGCCAGTGTTGTAGGTCTCGAGACCGGTCTCGGTCTCGGTCTCGGTCTCGTCTCGGCCTCGAGACCACTTTTTGCTGGTCTCGGTCTCGGTCTCGATACCCTGTGATCTTGGTCTTGGTCTCGGTCTCGGCCCCTTTCGGTCTCGAATATTTGCCTGGTCTCGCTTCGAGACCAGCAAAATATGCAAATTTATTTGATTTATTCAGATAGCAAATAAATGTGTAGTTTAAGAAAACTTGCAGTTTGTACAGACAGCCTCGCTTGTGGTTGTGTGAGCTTGCACGCAGCGAGCTATATGTACTGTACATGTACATGTACATAGTGCCATGTGTGTGCTTGTGCCATCGGCTTTAACCTATCATGAGTTCGATAAAATTGGGAGCGAGTTTCTAGCTATGATCAAAACACGCACTACTCGTTGTGAAAGGTAAACAGGTGCATTGCGCATGGTGCAAACAGGTGCATACACTACAGTACGAGTTCGCTAGAGTGGCATGATAAAATAAAGTTTTCGCTTTTCTTTTAAACGATTATCACAAGATGTCCAGTAATTCTGCTGTAATAAGATTTGGTTGTAAGGACCATAAAGGAAGGTAACAAGAAACATTCTGCAGTTGGCATTTTTTGCTCAACGACAAATCGAATCACGGATTATCGGGGACAAGTTCAGTATTCACTATGCATTTTAAGTCGGGCCTATAAAGCCAAGTAAGTAACACAAATTAACATTACTCAAATTGATTTCATTGCTCATGATTCTCAGTAAACTGCAAATTGAATGTCAATTATAACACTGATTAAGCCATATCTTAGTTTCACTTTTGTATATGATATTCATGAAAGTGGATAAAAATGTAACGTTTTTACATTATGATTAAGAACAACCCCATTGACAATGCACGTTTGTCCATGTTGATGTTTTCTGAGCTGAAGTGCAATGAAGATATTCTGTAAATGGACAGGTACCTATACAAAAAACAACTGTTTTGGCACATTCCTGAATCCGAAAGAACAAACTTATTATATTTGATTGTTGATAAATATTGTATTATCCAGTACAGTATTGTTGTAAAACAAGTACACAAAAGATTTCACAGTAATTATCTAGCAGCAAAAGACATACTCAGCTTGTTTTACATCAATAAAAGACTTTCATTTCATTTATTATGTGTCTAATTTTATTACATGTATGTAACTTACACATGTGGTCTTGAGGTCTCGGTCTCGGTCTCGGACCAAAAGGTCTCAGTCTTGAATCGGACCTTAGGGTCTCGGTCTCGGTCTCGACCTCCAGGTCTCGGTCTCGGACTCCCAGGTCTCGACTACAACACTGATGTACGCACGTGTCATGCGTGTGTACACATTTACACGTTTCTATTGATGACTCGATTGAGGCAGCCAGCCAGCCACAAACTTCCAATTACTCAGGTAAACCTTGCAATACTGCATGTACATGTAGTCGTGTGCGGTAACACAGCATATTCTTTGTTGTTCTATTAGTTGTCAAACTAATTACCTACTGAATGAGTGTAAGAACCATTGGGCACATGCACAGAACTGAATATTCCACTGTGCACAATCCACAATAAGGAAGTAATTTTTGGGGCAACCATTATCTTACGTGTACGACACCATCATTGCAGCGTATTCAATGTGCAGACCCATGCATTTACTAAGCCTGCAATAATCACGATTAGCAATTGCCGCAAGTAGAAGTGTTAATTTGTGCTTTTTTAACAATTTGATTAATGGCACGATTACTCAAAAACTAAACATGCTTCTCATTTCCTGAATATGTATGACATCACATGATTGTGCTGTAATACTCTGTGTAACATACTCCGTGCAGCACTAGGTTTGCGTGCATGCAAGCACACTACACACAAAATGTACGAGTACTCACATGTACTGTACATTGAAAACACTACACTGATGTACTGTGTTTGGCACAGTAACTAGGGACATCATGAATAATTACTTAATGACAGATTAGCTGCAGTGATTGGTTAGCTCTCGAAGCTTTCCATTTGTTGTCCCATCATACATGTACATACATGTACATGTAGGTACATGTACAGTATACATGTACATGTACATGAGGCCTGCTGCAGATTTGTGAGATTGGTGTACATGTACATCAAAGTCATTCATTCGTTCATTTCTACACCCATGGTTTGTTTACTTGATGAAGCTGCTCAAGATGTATTGTTTATGATGAGACAGTTTTATCGATGTCCTGTCAATTGGCAATGAATTTATAAAAAATCAAACACCTCCTTTCGTTATGACTCCAAATCCAATTTTTGATACCATAGTCCCTATGTATATAAGTTCCATTGAATAAGATAATCCCATTGTAGTTGCTAAATCACAACAAAGTTGGAGTAGCTTACATCTTATGTACATAAACTTGAGGATGAATTTTCATGTTCTTAAGTTTATATTTTAAGTTTAAAAGGAATAAAAGAAATTACGATAAGAATGAACTGTTTATGAATGGCAGCTCACTCCACACCCTGCCCATGTTATGTCTGCACTTGTTTCGGTTTCTTGGGGCATTGCCAAGTTCCCATGAACCATTAATTGTTCTTGTTTTCAATGTCCAATGAGGTTCAGTGGGCGGTAACAAACTGCTGTGAAGGTGGCCTCACACATGTATGTACTGTATGCACAATTCGTTCATAAAGTGACATGTTTGTGTGAAAAATCACAAAATCTTGCAAATCGTTTTCACTGCAAATTCTTGACATACTCGATGCTGTTACTATTTTTACAATGTTTAAGGACCTAATATTAGTTTTAAATAATTATACTAATTAGCATAACCGATTAATCATTTGTTTTTGTCTTAACGAAGTGACAAATCAAAATTTGCAACTTATTCACTGAAGTATATAACACTGGCAAGGTCCCAAAACAAGTGAAGTTTTACTTTTGCATTTTTACGAAGTGACAAATCCATCCAATTTGTGTTTTGCGCAGTGCCCTGTGGGCAGGTCTGTTTTGGGTTTTTCACTAAAGATGCGTTCGCAATGGATTAAAACTAACTGAGACCATACATGTAGGTAACATTCCAATGGGTAAATCTTACCGGTGTCCGCACTTGGATTATTTGACATTTAGGTAAACTACATGTAACCCGAGACAATGGAAACAAACCGACTGACTAAATATAAACACATGAGGGCGCTACGCCAGTGACCTTTAACCAGACTTGACAAAAGACATGACCTAGCTTGTTAATAATAATAATACACAGTTCTTATATAGCGCTTTATCATGTCCGATAGGCGTCTCAAAGTGCTCAGTATTTTTCCTGCAAGGTATAATGTGGAGCTACGTTTTGAAGTATAATTAGACCTGTTCCTTTACATAGCACCAAGTAATGGGTTACAAGGTGCTGTGGCGCAATATGCTGCCAATCAAACCAGAAACACTGGGGCGAACCCCTTCTCTTAGCAATAAGTTTAACTGGGTTCTTTTACGTGCATTACACAACACACGGGACCTATGGCTTTACGTCCCATCCAAAGGACGAAGCAATAATGGTTAAGTGTCTTGCTTAAGGACACAAGTGTCACGACCGGGATTTGAACCCACACTCTGCCGATCAGAAACACCAGAGCTTGAGTCCGGTGTTCTTAACCGCTCGGCCATGACACGCCTTGTTGAAGGGAAGCACACCCAATGAAAGTAAGAAAAACAACACTTAAGCAAAAGGACGCAATATCTGAGTTCTGTATACCCCATGACAACATGAGTGTGAACAACACCATTAAATGCACATGTCCGTGTGGCATGTGATCATGGCTGTGCGGTGAACCGGTAATGGTTTTACCGGGCAATTTGACCAGGGATGATGCGTCTGCACTGGACTTTTGGCTCAGTTTCTCGGCAGAAGGTGGCCAATTAAACTGCCACAGTTGGACTCGGTTAAGGTTCCGTGTGTGAAATTTTCATTGCCTGTTCGCACTGGACCTAAGATGGTCAAATTACCCATTTGCTTGGTTACTTAATCCCTCAAAGTCAAGCGACATGGCAATAACGATTAAAATAACATCATCAAAATCAAAACAGCAGCAAGATTGAAAAAATACTGACAGTTCTGTGTGACTAAAGAATTCAGCCCTTTTTTCATAGAAAACGTTTTAAGAATAAACAGCAGCGCAGCTTCATACAAGGTTTTCTAATTTAAACAAGCATTTTGTACTACATGTAAGGGATTAATTTGTCTCTTTGTAAAAACGGCGACAAATTCATTGCTACCTCAAACACCCGACATGATCAAACATGATAAATAAAAAAAATGTAAAAAAATTACTTCAATCAAAATTCTTCAAACTCAATTAACCATTAGCAAGCTTAAAATGTAAAATCCTGGTGATCCTACAGGCCTTTCCATATTTTAGTCTGTATTCTTTGTCACCATTCTCCTTGTGCAGTGTCAATTTACATGTAATACAAATTTAAACACCATACATATCAAGGGACCCAGTGGAAAGTTACGAAACCGAACTACCATATTATGTAGTGGGTACCCAGCTACATTGTGTACACATAACATACATGTAACAAACCAGGTACCCCTCCATCAGGTACTCACTACTCATGCAGAAGTCCAGCATGTGGCACTGTAATGCATGGTTTTCATGTCATGTGGTGAGACTTGAAAATGGCTACTGGGTGCATGTGGGCTGCACCCAAACATACACAAAATGCATCTATACACATTGTAGCACAATCCCCCCCCATCTTAAATCAGAATCCACATTAGTGTGTTTTGCAAGTATTTAATATACCCCTGCAATATCAACAGATAATACAGTGAAAAACGGAAATCCATTTTAGAAAATGGAATACACAGCAAAAGAGATTGAAGAAAATACTGAAGTTTGCTACACTTGTGTGTATTTTATCCCTTCAAATTGAAAATGGAATTAAAAGATTTCTCCTCTTTGTCGTCTTTGGTACAAGTACATGAACTATACAGATACCTACATGTAAATACTACTAGTCCTTCTCACTCAATGATAATTGTTTTAATTGCACCAATAATTTACAGAAAAAGAAAAAACATTTGTCTTTGGTCATGCTTTACACTTTCTGAAAGATGAGGCAGCTGTTTAAATATATGACAAATTTTTGAATGTCCCGGTCAACATCTACACAAAGCAATAAATTATGCACGATTGGTTGCTATGATCCTATGCATCCAGCCTTTAAATAGACTTTTCATTCATACATGTAGGTGTACGTATCTCACTAGGAACAAGCCTCTGTGATGCTGTAAATGTAGAAGGCATTCCATGATACAGAGGTCAATTGCAATAGCTCAGTGCAGCCCATGCTACACTCTTTGTCCATGTGCCAGGCAGTGGTTAATGGAACTGGATTTTCATGATGCAGTTTCATCGAGGATATGATGGATGGAAAGAGAGTGCAAACATGTCTAATGAAGAGGCTCTGCTGACAAAATTACCCTGACCACATTATGTAGATTTATCATAAAAACTATTTACTGTTTTTGTAGGTTGTACAAAAATTATAATTTATATTTATAGTCAGCAGCACTGGACAAGGGACTTGATACCTTCATTAAACGTGTACGCACAGTAAGTAATGCTCATACAATAATACTTTGGCGTAACCATGTAATGCGAGTTACTGCTCGGCTTACATAGGGGGTGGCTTAGTGTAAATCGGCTGAAAAATTACCATTTTATTGACAATGTATGCAAGTTACCTTTGAATTGTGATTTACCTCTACATTTTTATTGTTGATAAATTTGTCACTATTCACGTTATAAAATTGTAAGTCCTTTCCCAATACCAAATACTTAATACTAGACATTTTCAGCAAAGTTTTTACCCGAGTCCCCGACTACTTACAATTTACATCTACTGTAGTATGAGGATATTTTCACTTTCTGATGATAACAATTTTGGTCATTTAACATCTATTGAATTTTGGTCTTGTCCTTAGAAAAAATAAAATAAATAAAAACAACATTACCATCTTTATAACAAGAAGGCTTTTGGATAAAAATACACAATTTTTTTTGGGGGGAACATCACCAACGTATGACCCTACCATGAACAAGTAATGAGTTTTGGCTCATTTAATGGTTATAAATCCATCTATTCTCAAGGTGCCCCTGTGAAATAGCTACACAGCTATTGGAATAATGAAATTACAGCAAAGTATTAAGTCTTATCAATTTTAATGTGAGTTATCATGGGATTGTCCCACTAGTCTTGAGATTGAGCAATGCCATACACTGTAGCCATCTCATAATTGAGCCTGCACCCTGGGCTCAAATAGCGGATCTTGCTCAATGTGTGGATTTTGTGAAAGATGGCTTACTAGAATTGATTCAGCTTAGATTTAATGAAATTATGTTCAGTCGTTTTGGATGCCATACAATACATGTAGTAAGTTTTGTGAGGTTCAAAAAATATAGGCCTACAACAATATTTTTAAAAGCAACATCACACACTTGTTTGTAAGAATTTATAAACAGACAGGAAACCCAATTGGATCGGCTTTTAGTTTCAATCAAATACAAAACAAAGTACTCTCTAGGCCATATTGGAAATCAAAGTGAATTAGTTTCAATCTGAAAGCTGTACCTGCACCATTCCTTTAGAAAAATCATTGTCTGAATTACTGTCTGTTTACATTGTTTACATTGAAAGGATGAACATCAATCTAATAAACAGAGTCACTCTGAGAAATAGAGCAAGAATCAGAGAAATTAATTGCTATGTAATTGCAGCTGGTTCTTTTTCCAGAACTTCCAACTTGGTCAGTGATTCCAGATCTGGTAAGCCACTAGAGCTGGGGACAATCTCAAGTTTTAACGCTCAAATTTAGGAGAAAAAAAATGATGCCAACTACATGTATCACAAGATTGTGCAGCCCAACCCCGAGGTTGAACATTGTGCTCACCATCATATAATATAGCTGTCCATGTACAATGTACGTATGTAATATACGCAATGTAAGTTTGAACATGTACCTTGTACCATGTAAACTGTACAATGTACACACTTTATTATGTTATTATTTGTAAAGAAACACAAGAAACAAACAAGTTTGACTTTTTGTTACTGATAACACACATGTATGAGATGTTCTGCAATACATGTACATCAGTGGTACAAGGTTTAGCCAAATTCTGTTTTAGTTTTGATTTTGAATGGCCGCAGGAGGAACTTTTTATGTGCATGTATATGTACTGTACCTGTATGGTAGAGACTTATTAAATTACACAGTACATGTAGTTTAGCACTTCAACCACCCCCCCCCCCAAAAAAAACAACAGCCCCCAAAACCAAAAACGAACTTCAAATGTCCTGATCACTCCTCTATTGCTAGAAAACTGTGCACATAAGCAACTCATCTTTTTAACCCGTTTGCTTCGGGAATAATTTTCAGTCAAAAAGCTAATTTTTTTCTAGCCATTAATCATTTTCTGGGTCAATGAAACTCCCCTATAGAGACGATTTCCTCTTTGACATCTTATTATACAGTTTTTGGCTCGTATACACCCCTACATTTTCCGACATCCCTATCTTCTGACATCCCTATTCCAACATCCTAGATGTTCCGACACCCCTCTCTTTTGACATCCCTGTTCTGTCATCCCTATGTTCCGACACCCCTATCTTCTGACATCCCTATATTCCGACACGCCGATGTTCCAACATGTTTTTTTCCCCACAATTTTACTAGTTTTTGTTCTCCACCAAAAAGCACATGGTCATAAACTTCCATTTTTGAGCAAGAAAGTTTGCAGACGAAACGTTTATCGAGCTACAAACATGTACATTTAAGCGGGTTACTTTTTTCCACCTTTCTGGCCTTATTACATTTCAGCAAATCAGGCCTGGAATTACATGTACATGGAAGCCACGGAGGCCATAGCCTCTGTTGCCCTGGTCTTGGCCTTGGTGTCCCTTCAAAAGTTTCCCACAGACTTTAAGATTTTCCAATGGAAGTGCCCTTTGCAAAATTAAAATGGCCTTGCCCTCTCAAAGTTGAAATTCATGGCCTGGTATGTACATACAGTGTAGTACATACACACACATGTGTATGTAGTACAGACTGTACATGTACATGTAGGTCAAGGTACATATTTAAAATAAGTTTTCCCATTAAATGTGTCAAGCGGCCATGTTGTTTACCCCTACCTGCCTACCAAACATTTCAGCATTGCTAATGAAATTGTAATCACTAATTTCCTTTTATCCAGAGAGTTTCTGATAAATTGTATGAAAATGATAGACCCATCCATTATGCTCCATTGTAGAATGGCACTCAAGAGGGTTAAATGTGGAATTCCCTGTGTCCCCCAGCTTGATCACTAGACAGTTAAAACAAGCCACACATGCAGCACACCATATGGCAATAGGTTGCTTACTAACAGGTACATTTTGCAATAGCTAAAAAATACGCACAAGAAAGTCTCAGCCCCCCATAAAAAGCCCAAAACAATAATAACAATAATAAATAAATAAATAAATAAATAAATAAACAAACCAAAAAAAGAAGAAAAAAAAAAGAAGAGAGAACCAACTGCTACATTTACGTAGAAGCCTCCTTGTACAGTAAATTGTTTAAATGCTGTTAGTGTTGGAGTAAATGGAGAAATACATAGGCCTACAGACTGGTTTTTGTAACCATCCATTTCGTTGGACTACACCAACTGGTACATTTATACCACTAACTTTGTCAACATTTAATACGTATGTAATGTGTATGTACTGTTCATGCAACTTGATTTGTATGTAAAGCTTATGGGGTTGAGCCAGCATGAAGGTTGACACGGAACGCTATGCAGTTGATGCTTCATGCACAAACTGACAAAAGTACCCAAGTACACTGTAAGTCCATCTCAGCAGCCTCCAAATCAACATACATTATAGCCATGATGGAAGTGCAAGATTTTTCTTAAACGAGAAAAGTAAAAATCTCAGTCTGTTTCAATTCTCGTTAAACTCACACTTTAGAAATGTTCAGAGTATTTTCAATATTCGCTAAGAGTACAAATTTGGCTATTTGTGTACATGTACAGAGTACATGTACAGACTACGTACATGTACGATTTGGTTCATGTACAAGTGGGCAAGCAAATAACTTGCATTGTGTACCACTTGGCATATATGAGGTGAAAAATCTGCATACGACTGTAAGAGGTGGTTCATAATGACATGCCTATACATGTATCACCTGTTTCCATTGTAAAATATATTTCTTCCAAGATTCAACTCAAATAACAATACCATTAACATTGTACAATGGGGCTAAAAAGGAAGCTTATCCTGAAAATGCAGGACTTAGGCCTATCAAAGAACAAAATACAAAATAATCATAAACTAAACAAAACAACTAAACTGATCAGGCTGAATAGGCTGATTTTCTTTCATTTGAACATTAGCTTTATTATTATTATTTTTAAGCTGCTTTTTCTGATGATTGGGTATGTCCTAAAAAAAGGTCCTATTGCCGTATTGACCAAGAAGTTGCAAGCAGGCTGTCTTCAGTTTTAGCTTTTAAAAGTTAACTGCATAATGATGCAGGCTGCAGCTGACGTCCTCATCATTAATTATCGACAGTCACAGTGGCTCAGTCAGACAGTGCTGGCTTTTTTGTTAATAAAAGGCTACTTGTTGCCTCTGATTTTTTAATTGCATTGCAATGGGTGTGTTTAATTAGTGTTCATCGTCTTAAACTGTTATCGTCTCAGCAGGTAGTCCAAATTTCACTGTCCTGACCCAACAATGCTTTTTAAAAACATTTAGGTCTTTATTTGGTGTACATTTGGCAGATTATATCCAAATGTTGAAAAAAGAGTTGTTTGGTCCTGTAACTTGGACTACCCGGCAGGTATGTTTGTCATTAGTTTTAGAAAAAGCTAACCCTAAGAATAAGATACCTCTATTGGTACAATATAAGTTTATCCAATATCACAAGGCAGTAAAAATAGTGTGATTAAAAATGTGCTACACAATCTAAATATGTGATGTAAAAAGTCTAAAGAGCATAACAGGGCTCAAATTTTTGGGTAAAATTCCCCAAGACCGCAGGGCTTGCAGTAGTTCAAAATGTTTACCGGACCAGAAATTATTTCACAAGACCAGAATCTTCATGAGCTCTTTCTACACAATTTAACATGTAAATTGCTTGTATTTGAACAAGCACTAATAAGAGAAGATTCATCTCATTTGTAGTACATTTTGATACTTAACGGAATTGTATAAATACAAGACTCAAAGTCAACATTTGAATATCATTTCTTTCTGTTAAAGATATTACACAGTGACTATTATAAGTATTAATATTCAATTGAATAACACAAGACCGCCGGACTTGTCATTTCATGAGTTTACTGGCCCGAGGATTTTAATCACTGGCCTTGGGCCGTCAGTCTATTGTCAAGTTTGAGCCCTGCATTAGTGGCAATGCATCCATCAGGTGGACCCAGTAACTACTGGGCGCTGTAATCCTTCAACATTTTTGGGGGGACATCTGCAGTCACACTGAAGCACTAGCAAAGTAGCACTAGCAGATGTCAAAATGTAAAAAAAAGGACGACCGCGCTGCAGTTACCAGGTCTACAAAACATCACACCATCTTTAACAATTACAATGGGCGTGGAGCAGGACGTGTATATTGTAATAATAATATGTACTTCAATTTTAAAATTTCTTTTAACCCCCCCCCAAAAAAACAAACAAACAAACAACAAACCCAAAACAATCTAGAAATATATTTGGAACTGGCCAACAAAGAGTATAGCAAAAGACCGAGTTCCAAAAGTTCAGCACACCAACAGTTAAACTAAAATCGTAAAATAATATTTATAATCTAAACAAAAATCCTCAGCTATTCTTGAGTTTAAATAAAAAAAAAACACCAAGCAATACTAAAAATTCCTCACCCCTGAAACCCGGTGAGCTTGGACTTCTTTCTGGTGATGCTCTATGATCTGGTGACCGCCTGTGTTTCACTTTGTGATTTTCTCCGGTGGTCCATGGTTGCGTCGGGGACGAAGCTAGCGCTGGGCTAGAGCGTCGCCCGTTGCTAGCCCGTGTTGGGCTGCTCTGTCTGACCTGTAACGTGACTGGTAGAGTAGCTCGCATCGGCTGAGGCCCTGCTCTGGGAGAGGCATTTCTTCGCGAACGCTGCGGTGGTTGTGAAGACATAGTGGTGACAAAAAATTACCACTGCTTCGTAGTAGTACCTCTATCAGTTAAGTTTTCAGAACAGCACAAGGAAAACAAGGAAAAAGGATAGACATCCAGACGTTACATTGTCGCGACTGCTCGAAGAGCTGCCGATCCTCTCTCTCCGTCGTATTGATATCGATCATCACACATAACATGTACGGTACATGCATGTACGATGTACATACTCTGAACTCTGTGTCTGACGCACGACGTCGTACGTAGCTGGCAAGCTGCAGCCAGCCCTGCAGCAGATTACGCTGCGCATGCACACACACCATTATTGAACAGACTTGCATTAATTGAGTATCGATACTTATTGAACCGATTACATTTTCGCGCTCTCTTTTTGATGAACACCCTGGCCGTGTGGTGAAGATAAGATTTTTTATTCGAAGACCAACTCTTGTGTGGATTGAAGCCTAAGCCTAGTATGGAGAAACACAAATCGTCACTAATCTTATCAACTACGGATCTCTTGTTTGTTTTTAGTTTTGCAACCAAGCATGGAAGAAGCGGCCCCTAATTTTCTTTATAAAAAAGGAAAACAATTAAGAAAAAAGAAAGAATAGAAAACTGAAGGAGTGAAGGTAATTTCTGGCCACTTTTTGAGCAAATAATAAAGATTAATTTTATTGGTTTTACTCTCTGATAAAGTGTCTTAATAAGTACTCATCTTTCCATCTTCAAAATAGGGAGGGGGAAGGTGCTGTATGTATTGATGCTTGTAGCACTATCCCTGGACATAATTGGATAATGGGGGAACACTAACACAGCATTTAAGGCCACTTCATTTACTGTTGAAATTTTATGAGCTCAAGCAAAATTTACAGATGCACCTGCCTGTAGAAAAAAAAATTATGTGCAGATTTTTGGCATCATATCCAACACTTGTGAACCCCGCTGGTGGTAGGATCTGGGCCAAAAGTCAATGAAACCAAAAACAAAACCAAAAACTTTACATTAGAGCATTGAAAGCATTTTTTAAAAGGAGTGTGTTGGTAACGGCTGTGAAAAATAGAACAAAATGTGACCTACATGTGTTTTATTATTCTGGTTAATAACAATAAAAAGGTCCCTCATCAAATGTTGGCATTTTGAAAATAAGAACTTGAAAATGTTTTAAAAAATTCTCTCAAAAGACATTGCCCATGCTAGAAAACAATCAACGTTAATTTGTTCACCAAGCTTTTTTTTTTCACTTGATTCAAATTTGATACCAGGCACTGAAAAAAAAAACCCACCCCAAACCCAACCTAAAACATTTGTGCGGCTGTGGCCGTACCACTTCCTACAGCCACGAGATGATGTGATTGCCTACAGAAGGACTGTTCAGGAAAACGCAAGTTGATTGAGGTGTTTTAAGGCAAAACCAGGGTTGGTTGTAAAACCAAGTATTGGTTGTGTTGGTTGTATGGCAAGACTTGAATAAACATTTTTCAAATTGTAACCAAGATGGAGGTATATTGCAACCTATCCGACAAGGTCAAGGCCATAAGTTGGCATACAACAGGTATGTCAACTTGATGGAAGCATGGAGATGGAAGTCAGAGTTTATAATGTAAGAGGCTTTGCCGAGTGCTGACATCACCTGCCCCCATTCAACAATATTGACTGAAAATCGCATGGTTAATTTTTGAGGATGGGTTGACCAGGAGGCCCCATTGTAGGATACCCTTGTCCTCAGCAGGGTATATCTTTGGACACATGCAGAGTGGCATCGAATACAAGAAGGGATAGAAAATCATCACAGAGAGTAAGACCATGGAGGGTTAGCTGTATATTGTTTCAGCTCTTGGAATGGGATATTTGGCCATTGTAATCCAAATTGTGTAATTAGTGCCAGCGGTGGTAGCCAATAGTTGTCTGCAATGTTACAGCACTTGCGTCTTTAAAATGTTGTTCAATTTTTCTGTCCTCAGTATCTCAGCCAGGCATATACATGTAAGACTTACTGTATGAAATTTTGAAGCGAAGCAGAGCTTAGCAATTCAGGTTCAGGTTCACGTTTGTAAATGTGAACCTGAGTTGCTAAGCTCCGCTTCGCCTCAAAATTTCGGTCGCTGAGTGCACATGCACAGCTCAAGTCAACTTTTTCAATGAGGCCTCAAACCTGTAAGCTTTACAGAATGAGGCCTCATTGAAAATGTTTACTTGATATGTGCATGTGCACTCAGCAATCGAGCAGTGCGTAAGTAGTCAAGTTTCTCTTGCTTGCATTGTGGCAGGTTCTGGGCCATATTGTAGCTGCTGTGTGTATGTTCAAGCATATTTCCTTTCTCCATGGTTCAAGCATAAGGTAATAATGAAGCATGTACAGTTGTACATGTATGCTTTTGTGTGTTTTGGTGCAAGAGGTGCTAATACTATTTATGTAAATAGAGACAGTTGGTGAGTTGTTTGAGTTTATTGATTAGAATCCTCATTGCTTATGTTTAACGTCTTGGCCTGTATTTTCCGTTGGGGTTGACCTCTCTATTCCTTCAGCTGGCTCTATTTATATTCATGTATTGTTTGTTATTGTTGCACATTTCAGTATTTTCTCCATCATGTCATTGTTCTCTGATCCTTTGCCTCGATGCCAGGCCTGTCCCTGCCATCAGGTTGGTATGAGTTAGAAACTCTAATCACATGCATCTAGGGTGAAAGTCTTCTGCATGTACATACTAGTCTAACTTTGTCCTTAGTCTCTACAAAGTCGGCGTTGCAGGAGTTCCACCACTTTTTTGACAGTAGGTGTCGAGCCCACAGGTCCTTTATCGCACGGCCACGATCCTGCCGGTTTTAAATGGCTGGTTAAGACCGAGTCACTACTCTTTGACTCCCTTATTTCATGGTCAACTATTTGCATGAGTTACTCTTTATACACCAGGAACAGAGTGTGGTCTCCAAATAATTATAGAAAACCACTGGAACAAACAAATTCATCAAAATACTGGAACTTTTGGCTATTTTGTATTTCCTTTCATCAGTGATTTACTTGAAATTTTAGCAGTTCACTTAATTTATGAATAATTATTTTAATAATTCCATAAAATGTTGTGTACATAGTCTTACCACTTACTGTGCAAAACTTTTTATAATTTGATTGAAGTAATTTTTGGTTGACCATCCAGCCTTTGGCACTGGTCTTCACAGAAGGTGTTTTCATAAACAAGTTACATGGGAGTGTGGTCTGACCAGTGTAATTAGAACATTCCAACACAATTGTTTGTAAGTAACTTATTTTCAAAAATAATTGTTTCCTTTTTAAAAGACACACACTGTTACGATGGCACAAAAACTTGCTTACCAGTTAACAGCTTTATGAAATTGGCCAAAAGTTTTTACTATAACAGATGTAAAGCGTCATTTATTTTTAAACTTATCTTCTTTTGATTTTATTAAGTTGGCAGCAAACACACTGAAAAACAGCCTTTTCAGAAAATTTTATTGAATAGCTTTTTTTATACACTTTGAAAAACACTGAATAACTGTTAATGTTTTGTTTGGGATTTTTTGGGGCATGTTTATTTTAACAAAAATTACTTTAATTCCTGCAAAACTTTCACAGTATTGCCATCCCATAAAATATAGTACAATATGATTAATAAGTATGGTGTGAAACTTTGTATAATGGGAATCAAACTAGATGGTATTTCAATGAGATTAACTTCCCAAAATCATAATTGTTCTGACAACCTACTGTGAGTAATGGACATTTCAATCAGTTAAATCTTTTGGCAATGGTCATAGTGACCATCAGATGACAATCACAAACTTGTGTCATGTATTTTATATTGGAAACTCAAATCTTAGATTCCTCAAACATATTGATGATTCTTTTAAATTGGAAATATAAATATACCCTTGAAAATTATTCACCAATATCTTCATATTGTTTACATGTGTACATTTACTGGATTTACTTTATGGTATGGTAAGTGATGTTTCAATAGAGCTTATGAGAGTACAATGTCTTGAATTAGTACAGCAAGCTGCAAATATACCAAATTCACATGGAACTGGTTATAGAAGAAAACAAACCTAATACTATAGCCGCAGAAATCAGCTTGAGATAAGGTGAGACTTTTCCATCCAAAGAAACTTGGTGATTCTGTGAAGCATCTTTTTACCATTATTGACAAAAGTCCATCTGTGACGACAAAATGGTATCACAAGACAAATGATATCAGGTCTTCAGCACTTGAGCACTGGTTATCCTTTGATTCCATTCCTATAAAATCAAACATCTCCTGTGTGACAACTGCTTGTTGGCCAAATTGCTGAATTAAATGCTCCTCCTGGCATTGGCTGCTGTTATCATCACAAACAATATCGTTATCTTTACAGTCACATTGTTTCAATAAGGCATGGGATAACACTTGGTGCTCTACAGAGAAATCATATGTCAGTTCTGACAAGTCTAAATGAGGTAAACAATCCATGTAGAATGTATCCTCAGTACTGTCAATGCGTGGGGAGAGTACGAATGGCACATCATGTAGGTAAGGATGATTTAAGCAACAGTTGGTAGTATGAGGTTGATTATATTCTGTGTTGGTGCTCAGGATGAGTCTATTTGGAGTTTGTTGCATTTGAACATCTGAGGCAGCTAGAGGCTCTGACCAGCTCCTACTTACATCCTCATATGGAGGAAGGCAAGTGCTAGATACCTAGAGCAAAAACAATACAAAAAACCATTGCACAAACTTATTAGTCATTATGAAATACTCAAATCAAAGTTATTAGATGTATCACAATTTTAGGTCATGAAAAAGAAGCATGCCTCAAACAGCAAATTTAATCAGTGTTGCTCATCATGGAGAAGGCCTGCTGCGACCAGACCAAATAAATGGCCACACTTGCCCAAGATCGTCTTAGTTGGAGGAAACTAGTAGTCCCCTGCGCCGCAGCCGAAAGGATTGATGATGATGCTCATCGTATGAGTAGGCTTCATTAAATTAAGGAATCCCCTATTTAAACGATTCCTTAAAAACATACATGTATGTGCTGACAATAAACCAGAGACAAGGGGGGTAAGCAAAGGGCATTCCAGGTTCTTTTATAGTATAGCTTACTGTTGCATCTTAATGATAATGGTAAAGCCTTTTGCTGAAGGATGAGTATGACAACTATCTGAATGAAATATAAACCCACATGTTTTACCTGTAACTAGAAAGTGAATGAGCTCTAAACTGCTCTGACTTGGATTGTCTGGACTCGAACTTGGACTGTTTGGCACTTAAAGGTATGTACATGTACTTCAACTTATTGGATAGTTGGGGATGTGGTTGGGTGATGTACCCTGATGTATGTACCTGCTGATATGAGGGAGGTGGCATTACAGGTCTATTTTGAGGGTACAGTGTGTTCCTCTCACTCCAAGATTGACCAACTATGGTGAATCCATCTTCCTCCTCTTCACCATCTAACATTGAAGGAATGGCTCCAGGATTGGGTTGGAGTGGATCTGATTTTTTCCTAAATATTGAGAATGGTGAAGTGATTGCCCTCTGGAAGAAAATTAAAAACAAATTTGTGACTGAAAGCCAATTATAAACTACATGTATACCTATGATTAATACACCAGAGTATAGCAATAGCATAATACTGTAATTGAGCCATTTAAAAAGCAACACCACATCAATAGATGGTTGGGCTAATGTTTTCAAAAGCAACCATTAACTATTCATTGGAACTCAATACACCAAGAGATTCTGATAGAAAAGAAGCAACATAAAGTAACTTAACAGTTGGTTGTAATTTATATTATATTTGTCACAAGTTGTTTATCAATTGCATACATTTTGATCATGCAGCCACAAAATATATCTTGTTCAACATCAGCCAGTAACTTTGAAAGAATTACCAAACAAATGAAACGTCTGCGAACAAATTAAAATAAAAAATGGCAAAAAATATAAAATAAATACTAACTAGATATTCAGTTTTTGTCAATTACAAAAACAAGGTGTTCGTGAGTGATGTCATAAAATTGGGATTGAATGAATCGATGACAAAATGTTACCTTATCAATCCAATGTCTGGTTCAGGAGTTAGATTTTTTCAATATAAAACTTAAACTTCCGGTTTGAACCAGAAGTCAAGGCCAAATGTGGTCACACTCTGTCTAGCGTTTGTCAAATTTTGTGGAACATTTACGATGATATATAGATTGTAAAAATCCCATGTTTGGTTCAGAATCAACTTCCAGTTTTACTGGAAGTCAAGGTCAAACGGGGTCATATTTTGTCTAGCACCTGCCAAGTGTATTAAGACCTTTCAGATGATATATGGATTGTAAAAATCCAATGTGTGGTTCAGTAGTTATGAATTTTTCAAATATTAGATGGACTATCTTTGGGTGTGCAATATACAGTGAAACATGGAGCGACGATGTATTTCAACATGTAGCTGTCCCACATTAACTAAACTACACATGCGGTGTAAATGTGGCTGTACAGGTACATACAGCATATGTTTACATGTGTTCTTTCACTATCGTGCGTCGTCATAGCGGGTCAACTTAAACGTACGCTTTATTGTCCTTTTTCAACCAGATGTAAAGGTAAAAATATTGTTATCTCTGTGCAAAAGTTTGAGCAGGCTCACTCATAATTATAACCTGATGCAAAAATTATGATGAAAATATACGTGGTTTTTGAGATTTTAAATTAATGAAATTTTAAACTTCCGGTTTGAACCGGAAGTCAAGGTCAAAGTGGGTCATACTTTGTGTAATGTTTGTTGAACTTTTAACTACCTATCCGATGATGTATAGATTGTAAAAGTCCACCATGTGGTTCATGAGTTATGTTTTTTTACAGATATTAAACCTAATGACGTCATCATGACATCATCAAGTTTGTGTCGTCTTGATATTAAGGTTTAATTTTCTGATGACTTTCAATGTTCAATTCAATTTTTATCTTGAGTTATGCCCCGAAATTGGTTTAAAAAAACCAAAAAAAAACAAAGACAAACTTTGATCTTCCGGTACGACCGGAAGTAAAGGTCATACGATTTTGGCATTAACTTTTGAAATGTTGCCCCAGTCTTGAGCTATCCGATGCCCAACTATGAACATCATAGCTTTCAAATTCAAGGATATACAATGAATAGCAAATGGGCAATTCCAGCGTGACTGACATTACATTTTTTACTAATTTTGAATATCTGATCAGCTCTCATGTCTAAACAATGTCAGCCATCTAAACCATGTTTGGCATGGGGGATACTAGGACCTGAATACACAATACAGAATTGAAACTTTGAAATTTCATATTCAGCTTTTCCGACTAGGGGGGTCGTTAACTGCCGTGACTGACATTACAAAAAGCGACGCAACCAAAAAGTGATGTGTATGTTTTAAAAATTTCTCTTCAAGTTAAAAGTGCTACAGATCTAAATCCATATGAACATTATATCTAATAGGGTAACCAACACTTGTAGTTAGATGGGAAAAACTCTTCTTGAATTTTTTTGTCAATTATGCAAATTAACCTTCGTGACTGACATTACCGTGACTGACATTACGCATTCGTAACATCTGCTGTAATGACAGTTACAAAAAAAAACCACAAAACAAAACAATTTCTGTAAACAAGAGATGTACCAATGAACTGTTTCATGATGTATTAAGGGAACAACTTCAATTTTCAGATGTTTAAAGGTTGAAACATGCATTAAATGTGATAAAATGTATTATAAAATACATACAAAATATTATTAAAAAGCAAAAACTTAAGCTGTCATTTGGGAATTGGGGATGAAGCTTTTATTGAAAAAAATGGATACATATAGGAAGAGATGGGTGCTCCCTTTTTTAGTAAAATAAACCCTGTCATTATAACAACAGTTGTGTTTGTATGTAGCTTTTCACATGCATGCACAAATTGAGAGAAGAAAAGACTGGAAAGTTAAAACTTAAGCTGTCATTTGGGAATTGGGATGAAGCTTTTATTGAAAAAAATGGATACATATAGGAAGAGATGGGTGCTCCCTTTTTTAGTAAAATAAACCCTGTCATTATAACAACAGTTGTGTTTGTATGTAGCTTTTCACATGCATGCACAAATTGAGAGAAGAAAAGACTGGAAAGTTAAACTGCTATTTCAAAATTTTCAAGCATTGGGATATATTTAACATGACTGCCAAAAACACATGCCTACTAGATTGCAATCAAAACATTTACATGGACTCTTCCATCCTAGCCAGTCAGCAATTTTCTGTAAGATTCTATTTTTTAAATTTTTTCAATTTGCAATACACCATGTGGTATCTACAGTACTTAACTATATTGCTAAGAAAATTGTGTAGTTCACGAGCCGATCTATAAAATGTATTTAGATCAAAATAGATACCATATGAAAGTACCAAAAATCTAACACTATTGTCAGATGGTGGTCAGGTTCCAAGGTATTGGCTACCACATTGTTACCAGGCCTTGAACATTGCTCTTGAAGGGGCACTGCAATTTTCCTCAGGTAAGGGTCACTCTGCGAGTAAAATGTCAATTTGTACTGAAACTTTGGAGAAGGGCACCAACGCAAAAGCACAGGGCACCACAGCAATTGCTGTGGGTGGAGTTGGTATTTTTAGGCCTGTGTTGTTAAATCTATACACAATTTAAGGTTGAACCAACATCACTTTGTAATCTCCACCTTGGTGGAGTAGCAGATCAGGTTGCATTTACTTTGCACACATTCACGCACAATATTCCACAAAACAGTCTTGTCCTTCCCATCAAAACAGCACTCTTTATCCATCAAGTCGATCTAGTGTAGGAGATATTAAAATATCCTCAAATTTGAAGGAGATAGATCAGCTGATTGTGCTGCTCTCTGCTTCTTAAGATTATGACATTTGGATACCCTCTCTCTATTTTGATTACATCTCTCTGTTCAGAGTTTCTTCTAACCAGTCTTATATTATAGCTTGAACTCCTCTTTTTGTCTTTTTGTTGACCTACGCTTCCTTTGTTTTCCTGCACTCAGCAGCCCATCTCTGCTACTGTCTTGTACATGTAGTATCCTCCTTACTCTCTTGTAAAACTTGTGTAGTGTGAGACTCTTGTAATAATTTTGACCCTATTTAAAAAGAAAACAATCGTATTACTTTTACTTCGATCAATGACAAATGTTCACAATGAATAATGCGCCTTATGCATGTATGGAGTACATTTCACCTTACAAATCCGTTATTCACTTACCTGTAAAAGATGGATAAGTTGGACTAAAAATACAAATTAACAGATCCAAGAGCATTGTTTCAGGATTATATAGCTTCATTTTAGTTGCATTGTAAGTAAAAGACAAGTTATTAGTCCATCCAGTGTTCAAAATCTTTTCCATTGACTTGTGTAATAACGTGACTGACATTACATTGTCGTGACTGACATTAAACGTGACTGACATTACACTTTTGTTCAATTAACAAAAATTCTTAAAAAACATTTATTTACCTGTTTGATAACATTATTGCTCTACCCTGACCCCATACTAAGAAAATAATGAAGGGCAGATTTTAATTGCTACCATGTATACTTTTATGAGAAAAATCTTCATTTTTTGTGACTGACATTACACTAAGCCTAACAAAAGCATTCATTTGATGGTACATACTAGGTATTTAACATTAGTTTCATATTAATTAAAGTTATTTTCCTAAAGATAGACACTTAGAGTTGTTATTTTTACCAAACAAAATAAAATGAGTGCCATTAGATTAATGAAAAATACCAAAAGAAATGTTTTGTGTTCTTACCTATGATTGGTGCCATTTAACGTAGCATCTACTTCAGAGTGCTGTAACTTTCAAAATATTTGGTCTGGATCATTTTTTTTTCATTTCTAGAAACTTCAAAATATACTCCATCAATTTTGCAAAAGATGTTTGAGAAAAAAGCATTTTGAAATTTTGACCCTCGTGTCGCACTTGCGTGGAATTGCCCAAATGGTTATTTTTCAACTTTAAAACCCTTGTAACTCAACACCTGATGAGGTCATCATGACGTCATCAAGTTTTTGCCGTCTTCATATTGAGGTTCAATTGTCTGATGAGTTTAAACGCTCAAATCAATTTCAATCTTTTGTTATTATGCTCTAGAGAAGAGTTCCGTGGAAGAAGATGAAGAAGAAAAAAAAAAACAACAAAAAAACAGAACAAAATCAATGAGGTGTTCATGCTTGTATTGCACCTAAAAAGCACTAAATTAACGTTCTACTAGACTTGGTTCAAGTCGGGTCCCACGCTTGGTCTGTAATGTACATACAAATGTACTGTACCTAATGAGCGCCCTCAAGTATTGTATTTAACGTATATCTAACGTATACAAAAAAATCTAACCCAGAGCATGGTACAAGCAAATAAAAAATATGACTGGTAATCAAACGCGAAGTTCAAAGATCACTGCTCCTGGTATCGACCCATCAGATGAGAAATTGATAGCCATTGCTATCAACAATCAGTTTTCATCAGTTGCAGTGGAAAATTCAAGACTTGACAATGCAGCACTATCTGCGTACATGTCTTCACCGTCACCCTGCCCTGAAATCTACCCATGGCAGGTCTATAAGGAACTTCGGAGGTCAACATCAGTAAAGTTGTTGGCCCTGGGGTATCCTGCTTCACCTGATACATGAGTTTGCATGTGAGTTGAGCACCTCAATAACTGACATTCTCAACCAGTCATTCAGCACTGGTAGCCTTCCATCACAATGGAAAAAAGCTGTGGTCATTCCAGTCCATCCCCAGCTTGACCCCCAACAGTTTGTGAACAAAAAGGGTTTCTCAACCACTCACTTCCTACCTAACATCATGGATACTTCGGCTTGTAACACTGACTCCAAACACTGTATCTACAGTAGTTGCCACAGATTACACTAAGGTATTTGACAGGATGGACCACACTATATACTCATCACCAAGTTGTTATCCCTACAGTGTAGGTACGCGCCAATCAGTAATAGAGAGGTTTCGCAAGGCTACAGATACGGATACGGATACGTCAACACTTTGTGTGTTCACGTGACGCGTAACTGCGACTTCCGTGTTTTGCTATGTCGTTAACAACGGATACGGGAGCTCATACACGTACGTTAAAAAACGGATACCGTTTTGCTGATTTTCGTTGCATTCTTGCCCTAGATCAAAAACATTTTCCCCGGTAATTTCTTTTAAAGGTGTCTTGCATGATTTAGATAAAAATGTGTTTATCATTGTAAGCAAAATATGGGGAAAATGCAGTATAAACAGGGGTCTCTATTTAGCCGTGCTTGCTTGAAACTTTCTTTATATGCGTTGTAACGTGTTGGGTCCGAAAACGAACAGTTAAACAAAATTTCTATTCAATCAAATTCTCCAGTGTAACAAGAACATAAAAAAATGTTTTTGGATTTGTTTTGCTCGCAAAACCTATGCCAACGTGTGTCTATACTTTGGCCCAGGCCTGACACATACCTATTATGATTGCGAAAACAAAATCTGACACGCATCAACGTGAACGGATACGGTTATCGTATCTGTATCTGTATCCGTATCCGTACGCTTGCGAAACCTCTCTAATACCATAGATCTGTGACTTTCTTTCTGTCCATGTCTGAGTTGCAGTAATTGTTGCCCATGTCTGAGTTGCTGTCATTGTTGTCCATTTCTGAGTTGCTGTCATTGTTGTCGTTTCTGAGTTGCTGTCATTGTTGTCCATGTCTGAGTTGCTGTCATTGTTGTCCATGTCTGGTTGCTGTCATTGTTGTCCATGTCTGAGTTGCTGTCATTGTTGTCCATGTCTGAGTTGCTGTCATTGTTGTCCATGTCTGAGTTGCTGTCATGTTGTCATGTTGAGTTGCTGTCATTGTTGTCCCTGTCTGAGTTGCTGTCATTGCTGTCCATTTCTGAGTTGCTGTCAATGTTGTTAATGTCTGAGTTTATGTCTTTGTTGTCTATGTCTGAGTTACTGTCAATGATAATCATGTCTGAGTTGCTGTCCGGAGCATTCTGGCATTGAACTTTTCTCTTGAAGGGGCACTGCAATTTTGCTCTGCCAAGGATTTTGCTCCTCATTGCCCCTTACTCTAAATTTGAAAACATGTTGTACTCAAAGTACATCGTAATTTGCAAATAGTGGCACTGCATAGTAGTCCATGAGAGCTTGATCACCTCTACAAGGACATGTGTATTTTTAAACTAGTTACACTTACATTAAATACGTTCATTTTTAATGTTGACCCATCAGCTACTAAACCACTGTCGTCAATAGAGCCATTGGATGATGTTGCAGATTACAATCAAATGCTAAATGTAAAAAATACAAAAAAAACAAATATTATCACTGGGGACCAATTTCATTGCACTGCTCATTGCACTCCACAGATTCTTCGCTTACAGTTCCCTGTGTGATTTTAAGGACTGCAATGTGCAGAATTCCATGGTCAGCAATGCCATGAAAATGGGCCATGGATAGTTCTCATTCCAAAAAGTATTAACATCTTTTGACTCAGTCAAGTGTATTAATTGATGAAGGTCAGTGCAGTTGTTTTGGTTTTGATTTGCAAGCTAGACCTCTTTTTGCTGGTCTTGGTTTACAGTTTGTGGTCTTGATCCTTGACTGATGTTGAGGTCTTGGCCCAATTTCATTGTTCTGCTTACTGTATTAAGCGAAAAATTAGCACTTGCCATATCAGAAAAAATAAGCATATTTTACCCAAACAATATATGCTGGCAGCAAGGAATTTGTCGCTACATGTATGCGTGTGCATACACATTCAATTTACTATGTATTCTTCACTATACAGATGAGAAGAAAATTGACACTAACCCTGTGTCTTGCAAAATATTCTGGATAAGCATTCAATAAATTATTTTATTTATCATCATTAACCCTCTTGCTGTCTGACCATTCAGTACCATTCACTGTGGTTTTGAATGATAGATAAACTATGCCAGCCTGCAATATGATACCATGAGGGAATGCATGTACACAGTACACAGTTAGTTCTGTGCACAGTTGTGCCACCGTACACAACCTTGGCAGTCGAATGGTTTCAAATGGTTGGTCAACTCACTGAAAAATGTTGCCAAGAGTCACTGAGAGTAGGAGGGTTAAAGAGGTCTTTTTGATTATTCTTGCTTTACATTTTTGAATGACATTTGTGTGTAGTTTATATATAAGTCTCAAGGTCTTTAGGTCTTAGTTTCACTCTCAGTCTCCAACCTCAATGTTTCAGAGTCAATACCATAACAAGCAAATTAACAACAATATTTTCAATTATACGTAATAACAAAATATGCTGAATGGCTTTGAAAGTTGAAATTGTTGTATTTTATAAACCAAAAATGGTCACTGTTAACATCTGTCACTTTTTGCAACACAAAAATAAAGGCAAGTTAACATTGTACACAATGAGAGGCAGATTTCAATCAGGGTCCTACTGATAGAACTAGGTTTTAACCCCATTACATCTGCCAGTCTTTGCAGGCAGTAGTGTAAATTTAGCTGTTGGAATTAATGAATTTTAGCTTGACCACTCAGGCAACATTATTTACTGGTCTTTATTTCTAAAGGTATTTAATAAACTGGCATTTAGACCCAGGCTAATGTTAAGGGAAGCCCAGTACATGTTTATTGACTAGTATTGTAGTCAAGTACTCTTCAGCTGAGTACCAATGTACTGCCCAGTACCTTAAGGATAGACTAGAACTCCAGTACTTGAGCCACTGAAGTAAGTAATTTAAAAAAAACCTTTAAAACACATAATTTGCAGTGTATTCCTTGATAATAAAATATATGCATCGACTTGTTTATGGATGATGTATGAGCAATCACTTGTACCTCTAGAAATAGATTGATACATGTTGCTTTAATTTACTTTTTCCATAGAGCTATTATATGGCCCTTTACTGAGGCACATCATTAGCACGCTGCTACATTAACACCATTTAGACAATCTCAAAACCTGCCTTCATTTTTTAAACAAAACATATCCAAATTTGGTTTCGTCTTGAACCATTTTGAAAAAAGAAGCAGTTTTGAAGCATTTTCATATTTAAGCGACTTACTTTAGTCATCACAGGCCGATGTTTGATAGACCTCTTTCAGGATTCTGGAAAACAAAGAATTTCAAAGAGCGATCATTTGGACGCAAAACTTTTATAGTTTAATTATTTTAGACTGTGTAAACAACACTAGCAGTAAGTTCCTACTTCCTGCTGATAATCCTTGTTCCAATGTAGGCTTCATCAATCCTAAGGCCTTTTATCCTTTGCTGTATTTCAATGGCTGCTCGTCTACTATTTAGCTTGGTCAATAAATAAATAAAAACAATCAGTATGCAAGTAGGCTTCCACTATTTCCATTTTGCAATTCTGTCAGTAAAATTTCATTATACAAATAATCACAAGGGTTGAAGTGCGCAAATAACCCAAAGTCCATCAAAGTAGATGCTTGCAAACGAATGAACCAGAAACCGTCTGGTTCTAGAGACTCATTTTCTACAGATGGTCTGATGGTATGCATGTTGGTCTGCACCAAGACCCCTTTAACATGTAGGTGGCCATTGTGTTACAAAGTACATCCCATTGACACATAGTCAATTTAGTGCATTGGGATTTATAATTAGAATATAATGTATATTAGGAAAGTGGTACTTTGACCACAAGCATTTGAAAATTGAAATTGAGTACATTTTTGATTGAGTATCAGTTACATGACTTCAAGTACAGGTAATTCATAATTAACAATTCAAGTATCGAGTATGGATATTTCATGTACAAGTTCTTTGTTATTTGAGTACGAGTATTTATTAGTATGAGTACCTTAAAACAGTAATCAACTAGGATACGAGTATTGAGTATTGATCATTAAACACTGCTATGACTAGTAAGCTTGCCAACCCTCACTCAATTTTATTTTTTTAGTACAATAGAAGTCACATCAGTCTTGTATAACTATTAGATGCTGCCAAGTCCGAGTCATTGAGGTTCACATTAATGTCCAAGTCCTGCTTTTGGACAAGTCAGAGTCACAAAACAAGTTAAAACTTAAAAGTTGTAAATCATTTTGAAAAAAAGAGGAACAAAAACTCTGACAGATTGAAATATGACACCGATGTTTAAAAATAGGCCTTAGCCAGTTATCAAACAAGAACAAACTATACAGAATACCAATCAGCATAGAGCAAGGACAGAGAAAATGCTTTATGCTCTCAGCAGTTATAAATTATTTAAAATGTTAAACCCCTGTCAACAGTGTAGAATTAAACGTCAAACAATGTTTTTTTTTTTACCTCGTTGTTGTTTTTATGAAGTCCCCTTGTCAGCCGAGTTTTTACATCCTTGCAACAGACATAAATTATTTTTTAAAGAAGTGAAACAGAACCACTGTTGCTACTGATTTGTTTAAATTCAATACTAAAAACACAGCGATGAGAATTTTCCCAAGGACAAAAAAACATTCTAAATAAAAATAAAGTATAATTAATCTCAACATTAAACCATCAGTAATATTAATTTTTTAGTTGCGATACCAAAGCCCTCAATCCTCCCATGATCCTCCCAACAGTGGAGTTGCAGTGCAGCTTTCATGACTGCCAGGAGGATTCCAGTGTTTTACTTTTTAAAATACAATTATATTTTATCATCACAACCCACAATGGGTAGCCTGGTCATTTTACTATGTCAAAAATACCTGACTGAATCTTGCTAAATAAAAGCATTAGTAAAATGACCAGGCTACCCATTTAAAAACTAATAACAAATGTGTTTTATTTTGAATTAATTGTTTATAGTTAATGTTAGTGTGCAAACTACATAACTAGATTAGGCCAGGGCAAGCCCCTGATGTGCAACCGACGATTGACAGACCAGGGCTCGATTTCACAAAGAGTTCAGACTGATCGTAACTGCAAATCCATCGCAGTTGCTTAGCAAAGAGTGATGTCACAATACAAATCACTATGGTAATACTGATAACTCATCTTACGATGAATCTTAGTGCTTTGTGAAATCGACCCCATGGTCATGGACAGACACGATGGATGGTTGAATAGAAAAAGAGGGCAAACTAATTTTGTATAGATCCACAATAAAATAAATTAGACCACGGAGGAAATTAGCTTTACAAACCTTTTTTCTACACTTACAGTTCATACAGTTCAATCAAGAGAAGTGTAACCATGACAACGTAGGCCCACGTGATTCAAGAATCAAGTCAATGACTGTCCTTCCTCCATCATGATGTTCTTAATCTTAATCTTAGGCAACCCTGATGCCTGAACTCAGTACTGATTCTAAAAAATATATTCTTTCTTTTATTTAATAAGATAGAGATTGGTGCAGATTCAAGAACTTCAGAAGCTGCGCTATAGTGAGCGTCTGTTGTGTTGTAACGTCATGAACGTTGGTAAAATAGTTAGTGGCGTTGGGACGATTGTCAATTTAAACGGACAGTGGTATCAGCACTTGGTTGTTGACACCGTGACTCGTCTGTTTCGTTACTCGTCATCATCAAACAACGAACTTCCCCTCGCCCCCTAGCGCCCTCTCTCGCCAACCGAGTCCATGTAGCCTTCACACGGGGCGTAGTACATTGATACTGATGTGCGTTTACATTGTTGTCTAACGTTTGCGTATTCACGTTGGTTGAGCGCCTCGATTTAAAGGTTGAGCGCCTCGATTTAAAGGTTACACTTATTGGGTACAATTGGCTTCCTGACTTCCATCCTTTGGAATATGTTCAAAAAAGATAGGTGGTCCGGCTATTGCATGATCAATGAGAATGAGAAGCGCGCCAAGTCTTTCGATTCATCAAAAGCACAACATCACAATCTATGCACAGGGATCGGAGGACTTCTTCTACTTGTTGTAGCTATAGTTAAGGGGACACAACATAGATACACTGTGTTTCCGCACTTTTTTGTGTGTGTCAATATCTCAAATTAAATCAGGAGACAGGACTATGGATGAAGGTACGCAGCAACAGCCAAGAGTGAACGGAGAGATGTTGCCGAAGTACCAAGGAAGTGTTGTGTGCTTGCTTGGGCGAGTTAAAGAAGTAAGCAATCCAAGATTCCAATGCCATAAATTTATTTAAAATTTAAAAATAAAAAGTTACTTACTTATAATTATATTTATAAACCAAGATCAACGAGAGTGTTTATTCATGTATTTATTTATTTAGGCTTGGGTGATCCATTCAGAAAAAAATCACTTATCTGCCATGGATCCCAGCTCACAAAAAAAAGTACACGAAAATGCAATTAAAATATTAAGAAAAGTAATCCGAGTTACTGGACCCAACAATGCTTTTTAAACACCTGGCCTACTTGCTTACAGTTACATATGCAAAACAATGTCCAAATGTAAAAAAAGCATTGTTGGGTCCAGTATAGGCCTAACTTGGTGTTGAGATTGAGTAATTTATAAATTTACTTTTTAATAGAGTCACAATCAACAATGAACTTCCAACTTGATATTAAAAAAAAAAGTAAACACTATAAAAAACGTTTTACAGTATAGTGCCCTCTTTGACACTGGCCAAGGTCTTGTGGAAGGTGCGAGGATAGAGTTCCACTTTGACATTTTTTTTCACACCCTAAATTACTCCTAGAATTATGAGGTTCCTGAACCTCATACTCATAGAGGTCCATGTACAAACTACAATACAAAACTTTTTTTCATTTACGTTTCTGCACCTGGAGTTCTCATTTGAAATCGGATCTCGCCAAAATTAGGCTCTACGTGTTCTTTGGAATCTCATTGAGCGTTGCATGGGTCAAGAAAATCCACTCCGCAAATTTAAAATTGTTAAAAAGCAATAAATTCTTACCGTCATTCCCAGTCCTCTTCAAACAGTGTGAGTGTTATAACAAATATGGCGCTGGAGTCACATGATGTGTGTACAAAACCAACCTACAGTTGCCGGGACCAGCGTTGCTGCGCGCGGAGTACCAGTTTGTTCGGTAGACCTTTGCGAGCGCAGCAAGCGCCATATTTGTTATAACACTCACACTGTTTGAAGAGGACTGGGAATGACGGTAAGAATTTATTGCTTTTTAACAATTTTAAATTTGCGGAGTGGATTTTCTTGACCCATGCAACGCTCAATGAGATTCCAAGGAACACGTAGAGCCTAATTTTGGCGAGATCCGATTTCAAATGAGAACTCCAGGTGCAGAAACGTAAATGAAAAAAAGTTTTGTATTGTAGTTTGTACATGGACCTCTATGAGGTTCATGGAACCTCATAATTCTAGGAGTAACCCTAAATTAAAGGAACATTACAGAATTGGTAAGAAACAAATTTGTAAAATATACTTTTTGATCACAGATTTACATAAAACTTACACGGTCTAATGATGATGATAGTTGAAAACATCCCTTGAAATATTTCCGTCTGAAATGCCATATTTGATGAGAAATTAATAAACTAATTTTCCGATTGGAGTTTATCGCTCAGTGAGCGTAATATTTCTTGAATCTATATGATTTCATGCAAATGTGTAATCGGTTTTTCACTATTTTCTTGTGACCCAGATGGCCGATCGATCTCAAACTTTTACAGGTTTGTCAGTTTATGTATATGGTGGATTACATAAAGTGCTTACACTGCCAGCAACTGTTTTGTTAGCAAAAACCAATTCTGTAATGTTCCTTTAAGAATACTTTTTGTTACTAATATAAATTGATTCCCGTATTTCAATGAATATTAAAACATTCTTTTCCAATTTTTGGCTCCCGATGATTTTTTAAAAGAGAAATACTACCGTACTGCTGGTCCTAAAGTTCAATTAAATTTCATCAATGGTCTGATTTCCATCTCGTGACTACAGAGTCACATCGATCGTTGGCACAGAGCAGAACCAGACTAAAAACGTTTATCACAATAAAATGTTTAAGTAAAATAAACAAACAGTCACTGTGCATGTTCAGTGCCGTTCTGTGAAATTAACATCAGGCAATTGCTGTGTAAGGAGCTGGTGGTCACTGCATGTACTAATGACCTGGTCGGTGGCTGGCTGCTGTTAATGGACCGAGCCCAAGTCGCACTGTTAATGCCATAGACCTTTTTAAAGAAAAAAAAACATTTAAAATTCATTGGAGTTTGTGGTTTTTCTTTCAGCAATATTTGTAGAATTGTTCTATTCATGTTCAAAATTCAAGGGCCATTCTTTAGGCTGTAAAATTTTTGCCATTTAATTATTAATGCTAATTGCAAGAACTAGACTTATGTATGAGATTTGAAAATTAACATTACCATAATTAGAAATACTTTGGTTGGTGTTCGGCTTTGCTTTGCATTATGTTGGGATGGTTTGATGTGCATACCAGCTACCTTAAATTGATACATTGTCTGCGTGTTCAGGCGGCACCATTTTTCCACGCTGAAATTTATAGTCTGTTGATACCTTGCACTAACTTCACCCGCGGCTATATTGTGCTATGCTCAGCATTTTGGGTCTCAGAGATTTTGAGGTCTCCAAATGTTGAGGTCTTGTTGTTGTCTCCGTCTGTGCTTGATTCACTTCCTCTCTGAGACCTGAACAATCCTTGAGACTAGTCTTGAGACCGAGACTTCGGTCGAGACCTCTAACACTTCTCCATACAAACCATTTTGACCAGAAGAAATAGTGAAAATTGGGTCATGTCTGTGCTTGAAGTAGTGTGTTTAGTTCTGACAAAAATAGTGGAAAGATTACAATTTTATACAATCACATATAAACTTTTTAATTAAAATCTTTGAAAACATAAGAGTAGATCAAGCACAGCAACACATTTTAAGGGTAATCTTGGAATAGATCAAGCATGCAGCAACATTTGTTGTTATGTGGTCATTTTGGGTTTTACTTTTAGTCAATTCTTTTGTAATTATCAACCTATATGATTATTTCCATAGATTGACCCGAATGGAACATCCTTCACAATGCAACTGAGTGACGATGTTGATGTTCAAGTGCAGTTGCAAGATCCAGTAAGATTATTAATGCCATACAGAGATCTTAGAGAATAATAGTAGCCACATTCCATGTACAGCAGGTACAATATTTTTACAGAATTTTGAGGGTTTTAAAAGAATCGTAACCCTGTTGATGGAAACAAAATGCATAGCCCCTGTTGACTGAGCACCATTTGATGGTACGTGCACCTTGCATGCATTTGACAGTGCTGAAAACTTTTGATCAATCACCAATAACCTTGTTACTTAGTTCATCTACTAATCAGATGAAACACCTGCTAAATTTTATATTTACACCCAGGTAAGCATTGCTACATTTATCTAACATGTAATAATCCTTGTGTCTTGGCAGCTCCAAGACACGTTAGAAGGCATCACTGAGGTCATAGGTCATGTGGGACAAAATCCAAGAATCATTAGCTGCCAAGAATATGTCAACCTAGGAGAAATGGACTTTGGTAAGCCAGTAATATTGTCTACAAATCTTCTCATGCAAATATAACATTAATTGATGTATGTAAATGTACATTGACAAATCTATCAAATTTAAATTCCTGCTTTTCACCACTTAATCCGGAGTTCCAGGTTCAACTCCAGCTCTAGGATTTTTTTCTTTGTTCAACCCCAAATTATTTAAAATGTACCCAGTCCGTTTCCCTTGTGGTTTATTACTTGATATTTGGAATAAAAAGTCACATTCCTTTGAGGTGATTCCTCTGCTGCCGCTTCCCAGGTTTTAAGTCAATTCTTATCACAGCAACATTAGGGGGTAGATAGCTCAGTTGGTAGAGCACCGTTACGTTAATGTGGAGTTTGCATGCTCAAGTCCTACTCTAGTCAATTTTTCTTAATTCAACCCAAAATTAATAAATGAGCCACATATAACATACATGTAGTCACACAATTTGTGTCACATTTGCGGTTACACAAGCCAACACACTTAAAAGTACATGTATAATGCCACAGTTGCAGAGTTGAGAGAGACCCTATGTCAGTGTAGTTTCTATGTTGAATTCAGTAAGTAACTTGAAACCTGACTTCTACCCGACTTGAAAAAGTATAACGATCACAACACATTTTTCTAGCAGTCTGGGTATTGAATGACCATTCGCATTGATTCTTGAATGTTCAAGTTAAGTTTATACTGAATTGTTGATTTCTTGTTTTTCCTTCAGATATGACACTGTATGATGAGGCACTTAAAATCACACAGGACTTTAGGGAGTTTTACATACCAGGAAGTGTAGCATGATGAATATTTATGACAGTGTTAATACACTACTAGAACTGTATACAGTTGACTTCTCTGTCAATTTCTTAGACACTGGAATGATGACCTGTGTGGATGGTCACACACTACGATAAATAATGTACAGTAACTACACAGCCCTGTGTGTGGATATCTACAGCTAAAGAAAGGTTCAAATTAAATTTTATATTCCAAAAAATTTCCATGGGGTCCTTATCTGCTTATCTGTATAGAAATCCAGTTTCTATTTGTCAATGTTTGAGTATTTCAACATAAGACAATAATCAAACGCTTGATGTTGCTATACACTGCTATTGTAAGGCCTTTACCGAACAATTTTGTGCATTATTTCTATCCTATGACCTACTCAAGGAAAAGCTTTTGCTAGTGTCAAAATTAATGATTCAGTACGGAATGTTCACCACCAAGCCTACCTCTAAAAAGACCAATCTGATGTCATTAAACTCTTACTAGTTCCGCAATGACTCGTAGAGCACATGCAGAATACCAGCCAAGATGCCATGTCATTTACATTAGTGTCACCAGTGCTGTGCTGTTGTTTTGTGCGTCTCAGTGGTCCAAAAATGGGGAACTGGAGCTCTATCTATTGTTGGAACATGAAATACGCACGGGCGCCATTTTAGCAAGCAAGCATTTTGTTATATCATTGATAGCAATGGTCAGTTGCTTGCTGAAATAGCGTCCAGTGAACATTTCCCATTTCAGCCAGAGTTCCACATAATGCTCTTCGGTGTTCTATAATCTTTGGTCTGGGCATAGTGTCATTTGCATTGGGTGTAAAGAACAATATTATTTGAGTTTTTTTGGCCCCAGATGTGTGATTTTGTCCACAGGAATTGGTGCCAGACTTAACAGCTATTAAATAAAGAACATAAACACATGTAAAGGAAAATAAACTTGGCCCAATTTCATGGAGATGATCAGCAAAAAGTGTTACTTACTCATTTTGTTTGTTTAGCAAAAAATAGCATGGAAACAGTCCGAAGTAATTGAAATTACACTGCACTTTGGCTGGCACTCCATTGCTGCTAAGCAGTTCTGGTCAGATGCTTAACTGGTATACAAATAGGCTTCAACAAAGTCTTACAGTTTTCCCCAAGAGTAACTCAATCCTTGATTTAGTCACTTTTAAACCTTGAACATCATTTTATTATTAAATAACAGGATTATACTTGATCTGCACATTTTGGGTCATTGGACATTTTGATGTGTATAGCTAAATAATGATAATTGATGGTACAATGAACATGTAGAATGTTGTTGAATGTATACTTGTACATCTAAAGTTCATGGCTCTTCTTACATGTACTTTCCTAATGATGCATTCAACACCTAGTGTTTTAGACATAAACAAACATTTTTATTGTAGATTTTCAAGAATTACACAAAAAGATGTTTACCAACAGCTATTTCATTAGACTTGGTTCCAAGTCTGTCTGCGTGATGTACAACTAGAATATTGCCTAAAATTGCGCCCTCTAGTGGATTAACCTTCAATCACAGATTTGGCAATCCTGATCTTCAGTTAGTTGTACATACCCTATGGCCAAATACTCCCAAAGTTGATGGAACAATGTAATTAGTCAGAATCTGTTTATAAATCCTTGGATAAAATGAACATTCAAATTAAACCTATACTACAGGATATACATGGAGTACAAAAATACAACAATTGGTGAGTATGCTGCTCCACCTTTGATTCTGATTTTTAAATTCAAAATACAAATAAGTTGGAAGAGAATTACTTGAAGACTCTGTTCAAACCATAGGCAACCTTTTTCTAGTAAGACTCGCATACAGAGCTGCCAACATTTGCATCTTGCAACCAGTGAGATTTTGTACAACAATCGGAAAGACATCTAGAATTACATTCAACATAAATAGGGAAAAGTTTCCACAATCTGGGAGATTTTCAAATCTGTTCATCAGAACATGGAAAGATTGGTTTCGGGGAATTTTCTGCAGAATCAGGGCGAGTTGGCAGCTCTGCATATGTATTTCATTTGGTAATTTTTCTGTATCTTAACATATATGATAATTGATTTTATCTAGTTATTTTGAACATTCTTGTGTAACAAGCACTATCAAGAGATTAAACAAAATGAATGCTACAGAAAATGTTTTAGCGATTGTGGTGATTGTAATCTATTACTATTAGTTACAGACGCGGCCAACAAGCATGACAAGTTTTTGTGGCCTCCTGATTGGCCATCTCTCTGTCATCTGTATTGTTATGTAAATTTCAGTTATAAATGCATAAATATCCCATCACGTCCCATCATTTGGGTGAGTGATAGCTAATAGGCAACAGGTGTTTTGCATGGATGCTGATGCAATATCAGGATTGAACTCAAGTCTACTATTCCATGTGTAAATGTACAATATGTGTATTTATATACATTAGGCCCCACTATTGGTTTTATTGTTTCATTAAAACGGGGACATATGAAACATGTTGAGCAATGTACATTGTATATGCCTTGATTTCATTTGCATACATTGGCTTTCATACATTTTTAATAAAGATTCACATTTACTATTTTTGTAATGCAATCGGAAATTGAACAAACTTAACATTGCATGGTAAAAAAAAATAATACAATATAGACTGATCCATCACAGTAACTGTGATCCTAAACAGAGGCCAATGTCTCTTACAGAAAAGCAACTCACCATGCCTTGATTACATTCATTTTGTAATGGGATTGTGTTTGCAGTTGTGATTAGGCAATGCATGGTGGATCAGAGCTTAAACGGCAAAATGTATACCAGTCTACAGAGCAACCCCAAGCTATGGCAACGGCAAAATGTATACCAGTCTACAGAGCAACCCCACAAGCTATGGCCTCTAGCCTATTTTCATGGCACACACTGTTGTAAACATCCCATAGACAATTCCATCTCTCCTACATCCACTGGTGAAGTTGCAAATAAAGACTCTTGACAGTTGTGCATATTTCACAATGTTTTAATTGGTGCATAATGTAGTGTGTGTTATCAGTGACCATGCATAAATAGTAATAATGGGCTTGAGTTTGCTGAATTTGTTAAGATTGTGAGAAAGTTACATAATTAAAGAAGAATACTTCCAAACACTGGCACCATTGGAAACTATTCTTTCCCAAGCCCAACCCTTCCAGTATTGTTATCTCTGTGTACATCACTGATGACCATTCCTACTACGACTACACAACCCACAAATGACAACAACACTTGAATGTATTGAAGTGCTGTCACAAGTGGCTTCCTATATCCAGGTATCAATGCAAGACTTGCAAATACACATACTTCATTTAACTTGCATTTCATAACAAACAGCAAAAGATATTTCTTTTACATTTTTAATAGTTACATCCTACGTGAGATCATTCAGGAATTTGTTCAAAACAAAATAAAAATAATGCTTGATAAAGCCCAGCTTATTTTATGGAAAACTTCTTGTTTCAAATAGCTTAAAATTTTACAATAATGATATGATATTTTTAAGGTGATAAAATATTTACTGATACCACAGCTTAACTTACTTAACTACTTTCAATGATTAAAATGTTCGGAGAATTAATCACATTTTCAACATCCTTCTCTTTCTATGAAAGGCAGTACTGCTGTAAGTTGGTGACTATTTTGGATTTGTTATTGTGATTTGAGATAAGTTTGCATGTAAAAGCAAAACCTTATATGAATTATTATCAAGTAAGTAACAGCTAAAATTGTAAAGGGCAAACAAATTGGTCGCACAATATCAGTACTGGTTAAAGGTATGAGATAATTGTAAGAGCATGATGGTGTTAGGGAAGACTGAGGCATTAGCTGATGATGAATTCGTCTCATGTTACACTCTCGGTAGAAGACACAGTTCCTACTGTATCCATCAACATACATTTACATACACAGCCTGTTACTGGACACTCTGGATGCTCCCTGAAAAAAACACCAAAGAATAGCAATAAATAGTCTGCTCTTATGGTCTCTCACTCATCAGGTAAGAGGGTCACAATGCAATATGGGTACATCTATTATTTATAAACAATACTTGTACATCATGATTGACATGATTCAACAGCAGTTTTCAGTAAAATGAGAATGAGAAGGGTGAATGACCCAGAATTTGAATGAATAGTTAAAATGATAACAGTGCTACTTACTTGAACCAATCCATAAGATGACATGCATGACCTCCATGTCTACAAGACTGACACCATGTAAACCACTGCTTGAAATCAGTCTGCTTTAACTCATCTATGGGATCTGAGGATTACACAATCAAACATTAAGTCACAACCAAGAGTAAAACGGCACTGGACCTGAAGGCTTAATTCAATTGTTTCTAGTAGTATCTTTTGATGCCCAACTTTAGGAATACTAAAATAAATTAACAATACGGTTGGACTTATTTTTGCCCAAAAGAGACATTGTCAAGTTAGTGTGATTGCACATTACTGCTTGTATCATATGAACAGTCTGTAAAAGATAACATTTTGGCACTCATCTGTGCAAACTGGAGAAAAACCCTTGTTGCATACATGAGAGAACCAACGCACAAAGTGACTCTCATCACATGACCATAGCCTGGAATCGAATCGGGGCCACAAAGGTGAAAGGCGAGTGCTTTATGCACAAGCCACCCTTGCCATCTAAACGTAAACATCTAAAATGTAATCTAAGCAGATAAGGAACAAAAGAACTGCCTGCATATTCTTTCCCTCGATTGGTTGATGTAAAGCATCCATCAGCGTTCAGCTATTATCATCACAAGACCAACTATAAAACATTCCAATAATCTCTCCAATCAGTAGTTTCTCATTCAGGTTTCTTATAGTGCTCATTACAATACAACACTCTCTTCAAATGCCACTTAATTTACAGCACATAGATTATGGAAGATTTAATTTACTTCAATAATAATAATGAAAAGCATTTATAAGACGCCAAATCCATTTGATAAAATGTTCCCAGGTGCTTTAAAGGGAAGGTATACGTTTGATAATCACTCTTGAAATTAATGACAATAAAAACTTACTTGGTTCAAAGTACAGCAGCTTTTGATAGTACAAAGCATTTTGAGAATCATTTTACTTTGGAGTAATGTGGTTATGGAAAAATATATCGGTTTTTATCAGAAAAAAATTGAATCTGAGAAGCGTTTCTATCAGAAACGTTTCCCAGATTGTGTATTCCAACAGGGATTATTCTTCCTGTGTGGACATATTCGCTCCGGATTTTTGGCAATATCTCAAAAACGCTACCACTTTTTGAAATTATATTTTCACAGGTTAGTTTTATTGTATATATCTACATTTATTTAGGATTAAAACAATCGAACGGTTCCAAAAACCAAAGGTGTGCTTTGCCTTTAAGAGCACACCTCACAATACATAACTATTACTGAATGAGTGACATGATTCATGTACATAGCATGATCCAAACGTACCTGTATTGCCAGCATTCTTTGCTGAATTGTCATGTCTATCCTGAGGGTGAATAGACTTCAAGCCAGATAATGTACCCATATTCATCAAACACAGAGCACAACGAGGTAATGGCTTTCTGCATTTGTAACATGTTGATGCCTGATAATAAAAAATACATACAGTCATTCATACAAGTAATTAGTACACTATTAACAGTGACTGAGTGAATCCTTGCCTATGATTTGGGTTGTATGACTCACTGCTGTACAATGTAAAAAGACTGCATACTGCTTACAGTCAGTGCATCACATGAATTGAAAACAATGATGCCTTGTTTTTGGTAATTGAAAAACAAGACACTCCAAATAACAACAAAGATTGACCCCCTTAATAGAACAAACATTTTCACATTTTAAATAGTTGCTCTTCCTTATTTTTCAACTTGAAATGCACAGACGTACACCAGTGCCCCCCCCCCCCCCAAAAATAGACCTAGATTCTTTATTATACTTTATTCCACTACACATCCAACAGCACTAGCGCCAATAACAGGATGGTGAATAGGAAATGAGAAGAAATGTCAAGTTTTAGATGTGGGAGGAAAACCCCAAATGGGGTAAACACACGCAATGAGGTAGGGACTGAAAACCCAATCCACATGCTAGGCTCCGGGTCTGAATTTGGATTTGAACCGGGGTCCACAGAGGTGAAAGGCAGAGAAAGAACCACTGAGCCAACCTGATGCCCAATTAAAACACAACCACCCTCTCCCTGCCTTCAATTTGTTCAAAAATAATAATTTTTGTTTTGCAAATTTAACTTTATAGAGCACTGTTAAATCTCAATTTAAGCAAATTCATCCAAACTTCCATTTGATCTTCATGATTGCAAACTACCTTGTTACTTGAAACATTAGTGGCTACTCTAACTATGACATCATCCTTCTCTAGTAGGAAGGCAACTTACCTTGACTCTCTGATGCATAGGTCCCCCTCGATGTGGAATGTTTTGTAATGACCTTTGGGCCAACACTGTGGGTGATATAGCATTCTGACAAAAGTGACAATTTACAAAGATCTGCTGCTGGGGTGGAACCTTGACATTGCCTTGGTGATAGTACACATCAAACCGTGCTCTGTCAAATAACACAATATAGAAAGTCACAACACGCTACATTGAACAACTAATAAGTATATATCAAACAGTATTTTCTACCATAGAAACATTTTATAACCACCCTAAAACTACAAGTGGTCCTTTCCACAGCAATAATGAGCATGCATTCTTTTGTTACAAACAGGTGTAATATTTGGTTCTTGGAAAAAGGTAGGTACATTTTATCGATCACAAACACTGATCTACATGCACACATGGTGTAGACATTTCAGGCTAAATTAATCCAAGTTTTTCTGATTTTTCCAAGGGCAAAAATATCCGAAATTAGACCGAAGAAGGGAGAATATCACGCCTGTACAAAAAATCACAAGATATAATTATAATGTTATAAAGAAATGTTGTATTTTGAGTTTTAGGGAGCTGGATAGGGCTGCTGAAACTATCTCGTTCAGTAAAACATCAAGTTCCAAATCTAATTGTTTTTAACATAAGTTGCTGCTCTATTCAATTCAATGGTTACTGACTGATAGGATATACCAAGAACTAAAGATATTTCGTGCCACAGAATTATTTGATTTTGATCTCTTATTGGACTGATCTAAAAGAGGATCAAACCTTTGATGCCATAGCCTCCATATATCAAGAAGACTTCTGTAACTCTCTATCCAATGGATGACACGTCTGTCTTTACATAGCTCTGATGGGAGTGTGCGTACAGCAACCCAGCTGGTAGTCTGAACATCAGCGGTCTATGTTATCAAAAATGCATCTTTTATTAGTTCAATCAGTCACTGTATTAGTGAATTGTGCTCTAGTAAAATGAACTTGAAGTGACACACAGTAAGTTGATATGGGGTTCCTATTATGTAATGTTCCAAAACTTTTTTCTCACGTTCAAGTACAGAAGATCAAGCCTACAGGGTTTCAGATAACACAATCTCACTCAACGCATTGTTGTGAGCAATCGTTGTGAGTAATCATTATGAGTAACCATTTTTAGCACTCTTTGTGAGCAATCATTGTGAGTAACTATTGTGAGTAATCATTTTGAGTAATCATTGTGAGTAATCATTGTGAGCAATCATTGTGAGCAATCATTGTGAGTAATCATTGTGAGCAATCATTGTGAGTAATCATTGTGAGTAACCATTGTGAGTAATCATTTTGAGTAATCATTGTGAGTAATCATTGTGAGCGATCATTGTGAGTAACCATTGTGAGTAATCATTTTGAGTAATCATTGTGAGTAATCATTGTGAGCAATCATTGTGAGCAATCATTGTGAGCAATCATTGTGAGCAATCATTGTGAGTAATCATTGTGAGTAACCATTGTGAGTAATCATTTTGAGTAATCATTGTGAGTAATCATTGTGAGCAATCATTGTGAGCAATCATTGTGAGTAATCATTGTGAGCAACATTGTGAGTAATCATTGTGAGCAATCATTTGAGCAATCATTGTGAGCAATCATTGTGAGCAATCATTGTGAGCAATCATTGTGAGTAATCATTGTGAGCAATCATTGTGAGTAATCATTGTGAGCAATCATTGAGTAATCATTGTGAGTAATCATTGTGAGTAATCATTGTGAGTAACCATTGTGAGTAACCATTGTGAGAATCATTGGTAGATAATCATTGTGAGTAATCATTGAGTAATCATTGTGAGTAATCATTGTGAGTAATCATTGTGAGTAATCATTGTGAGCAATCATTGTTAGCAATCTTTGCGAGAAATCATTGTGAGCAATCATTGAGTAATCATTGTGAGCAATTATTGTGAGCAATCATCGTGAGCAATCATTGTGAGCAATCATTGTTAGCAATCATTGTGAGCAATCATTGTGAGCAATCATTGTGAGTAATCATTGTGAGTAACCATTGTGAGTAATCATTTTGAGTAATCATTGTGAGTAATCATTGTGAGCAATCATTGTGAGCAATCATTGTGAGTAATCATTGTGAGCAATCATTGTGAGTAATCATTGTGAGCAATCATTGTGAGCAATCATTGTGAGTAATCATTGTGAGCAATCATTGTGAGTAATCATTATGAGCAATCATTGTGAGTAATCATTGTGAGCAATCATTGAGTAATCATTGTGAGTAATCATTGTGAGTAACCATTGTGAGTAATCATTGTGAGTAATCATTGTGAGTAATCATTGTGAGTAATCATTGTGAGTAATCATTGTGAGTAATCATTGTGACAATCATTGTGAGCAATCATTGTGAGCAATCATTGTGAGCAATCATTGTGAGTAATCATTGTGAGCAATCATTGTGAGCAATTATTGTGAGCAATCATTCGTGAGCAATCATTGTGAGCAATCATTGTTAGCAATCATTGATAATCATTGTGAGTAATCATTGTGAGTAACCATTGTGAGTAATCATTTTGAGTAATCATTGTGAGTAATCATTGTGAGCAATCATTGTGAGAACATTGTGAGTAATCATTGTGAGCAATCATTGTGAGTAATCATTGTGAGCAATCATTGTGAGCAATCATTGTGAGTAATCATTGTGAGCAATCATTGTGAGTAATCAATTCATGAGCAATCATTGTGAGTAATCATTGTGAGCAATCATTGAGTAATCATTGTGAGTAATCATTGTGAGTAACCATTGTGAGTAATCATTGTGAGTAATCATTGTGAGTAATCATTGTGAGTAATCATTGTGAGTAATCATTGTGAACAATCATTGTGAGCAATCATTGTGAGCAATCATTGTGAGCAATCATTGTGAGTAATCATTGTGAGCAATCATTGTGAGTAATCATTGTGAGCAATCATCGTGAGCAATCATTGTGAGTAATCATTGTGAGCAATCATTGTGAGTAATCATTGTGAGCAATCATTGTGAGCAATTATTGTGAGCAATCATTGTGAGTAATCATTGTGAGTAATCATTGTGAGCAACAATTGTGAGTAACCATTGTGAGCAACCATTGTGAGTAATCATTGTGAGTAATCATTGTGAGCAATTATTGTAACCATTGTGAGTAACCATTGAGTAACCATTGTGAGTAACCATTGTGAGTAACCATTGTGAGTAACCATTGTGAGTAACCATTGTGAGTAACCATTGTGAGTAACCATTGTGAGTTATCATTGTGAGTAATCAATTTGTATCAAGTTGTTTGTTTTATCCCAGACATCCATTGTTTGACAGAAAATCAATATGAGATGTTAAATTGTTAGGATTACAAGTCTTGGAGTTCATCTCTGTCCATAACCCTTCTCCAATTCAACATGAATTGTATAATCTCTCTGACTTTGATATGGGGCACCAGTTTCTTTAAAAACATTAGCCCCTGGATCATACACTGTATATGGTACATAGCTAAGCATTGTTTACATACCCTGTCAACATATGACTGTAGCAGCTCCACACCATCTTTAGTAAGTCCTGCAAGTAACATTCCTTCTAGATTCCCAGTCTGTATTACTTCATACATTAACTCTTCAATGAAGGAGGGGAGCTGCTGATCATTTAAAAATAAACAGGCAAATGCAATACGGTCCTCCATACTCAAACCAGGCTCTTTCTGTAGAAAACAAAAATAAATAACAGTTTACAGGTTGTTGACTTATTCTAAAATTAACTAAATTTGGAAAAAGTGAACCGAATTTTAAGATTAAGTTAACTTTGAACACAGTGACAGCTCAATGGTTACATCAAATTTGACATACAATGACACATGCCAAACAAGCACAAGACCCATCCATGAAGTAAATAAACTTACCAACACCACATCATAAGTATCACCATCAGCAGTCAGGAATCCGAAAATTGCTCGTAAGTATGGATGCTTGCAGATTCTGTCTGAGTGTACTACACATCTCACACCATAATGTATTACGTTGCTGTGTAAACCCTGATAATGCCATGGCAATACCATTCAGATTCAAATAACCTGCAATAACAACAGATTCAACATGACAATAATAGATGGACTGATTTTACTGGTATGCAATACATACATGTACATGAACACAAACTAACACTGTCAGAAATTGAAACCCCTCATTCAGGCCCCTTGCCCCCCCAAATGAAATTAAAAAAATGCACAATTGAATGATTTGAAACATGAAAAGAATGCCTCCCTCCCTCATTTCTGTGCACCTGCTAGTCCCTTCCCCACCCCCCCAATGAAGTTTCTAGTCATATCACTGCCTGGTTTATACTTCATTCAAAAGTAAATGCGAAATAGCTTTCTATAATGCAAACAATTAGATGCGCTGATTTCCCATTGTGACAAAAAGGAAATCCCCTTTGCTTTGGTATTCCCGAATGATGTTATGAATATGGCTTTAGTCATATCAGATAACACAGATACATCTGATCTTGTTTCTTGTTCCATCAAGTATAAACATGATAATGGTGAGAACACAATAGAGACAGACAAAAACACAGTGTTTACTCTAACCTGGAATTCATGGTTCAGCTTTTTATTAAATAAGTTGAAGGTCTAAATGTTGCTGTATTAGAAACATACCCCATCTACCCCTTGTAAGCATTGCTTTACTTAACAGTCATAATTTTTAACAAAACTTGCTTTAAAGACGACAGAAAAGGGTGGGGAGATGGTTCTTGGAAACAAAACTTGAGCAAGAAGGTACTGTACCATTGTACGTTGTTTCCCTTGCTCCCCTGTTGAGTATATCAATAGCTTGTCTTATCCGTAGCTGGAATACACAGATTGCAGCTGCTCGTTCATACTCATTATCTTTCTCCAATCTATTATTAAACACATCATAATAATCTCAGTCTCCAGTTATACAAAATACTATACATGATTGTAGCATCATCCCTGGATACATGGCTTGTAAGTATTGCTTGTTATAGCTCTCCAGATGGACAACATAAACAAAGGTCATTTGATTGGACCTATTTGGCTAAATACTAGTGTGGTAACATGGAGGTTAGTGTTCCTATTCAGCTTTAGTCAAGATACAACATGTGAAACTGTTAACTCCTCAGGCAACTTGTCATTGGATACTGAACTGGGCCTAATTTGGTGGCTCTGCTTACCGCAGAATTCTGCACTTACATGTACGGTCCATGGATTCGTGCGCTTTACAGGTCACTGTAAACAGTGCCGTGAAACTTGGCCCTGATCTGAGTCAAGCATTATCTGATGCATGCATATATATATATACCATGCATACCATAATGAGTTTATTGGTACACTGTTAAATAGACATTTCCAATTCGATAATACAGATACTGCACAGACTAAGCTTGCTTGTATTTACCTGAGAATGAAGGACTGAAATGCTTGTTCATCTTGATCAAACTCCCAGCCACACAGCTGAAGAGCACATGTCCTGTTATATGGGAATAAGTCATCACAGCTTGAAAACAACAAACTAAGCATGTGTCTGCCAGTATGTAATTGAAGATTCAAGTTATTTCATTAATGAAACAGCTCTGCCTTACTTCCCCTCAGTGTCATTAGATGCATACATGTATCATCTTCATATAATAACGTATCACAAACTGAGTTCTAGACTGGTCAACCATGCACAGCCAAGTCAAAAGGTGTACTTGATTATGGTATTCTCTACACTATAAGGCTAGTTTTACAAACCAACATTGGTGGGGATTGTCAAGCTTGGCAGATCTGAACCAAGTTACCAGCTAGAATAATGTGGGAATGTAAATCACTTGGTGATCACACCCTTAAAATAATTATGTTCAACATTACTTCTTTCTTAGTACATTTGTAGCTATTTGATTTTCCGGGCTGTTTTATATTCAGTGAGACTTTGATGTAGAATTATTAATGGTAGCCAACTCCAAAAAGGTAAATTCCCTTATCTTGCTGCTTGAGATGATAACTTGATTTAGCTGAACAGTATCAAATGATTTGTTGCATTACTCACCTTTCTTTGCTCCTAAAAACATTAGACTCAGAATACCAGTCCACTCCTTTCCAATCTATTGACTCAATGACACTTTTTAACCCATCTTCACATTTGATGAGTGATTTGACTCCGTAGTTTTTAATCCATATTTTTGAAGTAGCTCTGTCTTCTTTTTGCAATGCCATGATTCGTGATCATAAAGTTAAGGAAGCCTTCCTTCAACATGTGAAACATACAACAATAATATCAATCATTATTCATACTAATCACTACTTCACTGTATGATTTCTACCCTCATTGGCATCCAAGTTCCAGCTGATAAGAGTATCCATTATTACTGAAGCAATTTAGCTCCAGCAGAAATTAAATGGCTTCTGAGAGTTCTAGAGCACCACAATTAAGCTCAAATGACAATCTGGGTTTGAATCCCAACATTGCTGTCCCTGGAAGCAAATGTACATCACACATGTATAGACTGATTGCTAGCCTTCTCAGAATTAGAAATCATTCAAGGCTTGCTACAATGTTTGTTATTGGATCGCATTAATTTCAGCTGTCTATATTTCAAAGAAAATTTCATGAAAACAACCTCATGGTCCAGGTCAGAGGTCAACCTCACAACTGACAAGGCTGGTAAGCTTTTGCAATACACAATTATTGAAAGTTGTGCAGTGTCGCTTGGCATCTCTTTAGTAACCACGCAAAAGTTTGCCTGCACAATGTGTCATGGTGCATGTACCATTGCCTCTACTCTGGAAAAATCAAACTGAACATTCACGCATGACCAAAATGTCATTGATACTGATATAATTATGTGTACTTTAAAAGAATATGATCAAGCCATCTCCAAAACTTCTTGAGTTGGACCTCTTCTTCTGTACCTCCCACCAGATCACCATTCTTTATTAATAATTTCTGCAAATAGAAATTAAAAAAAATGCACAATTTGTCAATGTGTAAATTGAAACCATCAAAGACTTGAAGGGCAGTAACTGGATAAGATGGAATGAGGGTACAGTGTAGATACAGTTATCAGGGGTGTGAGTGCAGCATTATACAAACAAGCACAAGAGGAGTACTAACCCTGAAATCTATAAACTCAAATTATCCCATATTTAGCTTTTCAGAATTTCAGTTTAATGATAGTGTTGTTGCCTAGTTTTTGCCTATCAACAGTATGTTCCATTGGCAACCATTTCCAGAAAATCATGGTTTGGAGATCGATTATATCACCATATGAGAGCTTTGATACCCCTGTAGTGTATACACTATTGTGTTTTGTGAATATGGCTATAACTCATAAATTCTCAAAATACCATTAGTGCATGTTTTGCAAAGAAACGCTACTGCAGTCAATAATTTGAAGGTGTCTTAAGCATCATTTCGATTGACAAACATAAACTTAAGATTACTGGGTCTTTCTTATTCTGGCAATACCTGTAATCCATATCCATCTATAGCTCTTTGTTTCATTTGTGCTGAGATATCCTTGATGTGATGGCTCTCTGCTGGAGTGACTAGGAGGAGATTTCTACCCGATGCCAACATGCATGTAGATTGAGGGGATAATGTCTGCATAAAAACCAATCCAAAACATATTAATCTAAAAGACAAATAAAACCATCACAATGTGTCCTCACCACTAGGGAGGGACTACAATGAAGGTCTGATCAATCTTCCATTCTTTGAGATTGACAGTAAAATGAAACTTAAAGGAACATTACAGAACTGGTAAGAAAAAAACACTTTTTGATCACAGATTTACATAAAACTTACACGGTCTAATGATGATGATAGTAGAAAACATACCTTGAAATATTTCTGTCTGAAATGCCATATTTGATGAGAAATGAATAAACTAATTTTCCGATTGGAGTTTATCGCTCAGTGAGCGCTTCATTCATTTTTTGAATCTATATGATTTGAATGCAAATGTGTAATCAGTTTTTCACTATTTTCTCAAGATCCAGATGGCCGATCGATCTCAAACTTATACAGGTTTGTTAGTTTATGTATATGGTGGATTACATAAAGTGCTTACACTGCCAGCAACTGTTTTGTTAGCAAAAACCAATTCTGTAATGTTCCTTTAAGTAATACACTTATCTACCAATAAGGTACACAAGGCGCTTGAACAAAGAGAACCATTTTTAAGACAGATTAAAAACAAAAAAATATATAAATTATGAGACTGATTTGTGTGGCACCTGGTAAGGGTTTACAAGGAGCCACTGCCAGAAACACTGGGTCAAACCCGTTCTCTTTGCGATAAGTGTAACTCGGTTCTTTTACGTGCAATACACAACGCAAGGGAGCAACAGCTTTTCGTCCCATCGAAGCAATAGTAGATAAGTGTCTTGCTTAAGGATACAAGTGTCAAGACCTGGACTTGAATCCACACTCTGCTGATCAGAAACATCAGAGCTTGAGTCCAGTGTGTTTGACCGCTCGAGACACCACTGTCTATCCAAACCAAGTCAAACTAACCACTATTTAATCTAGCTCATTAGCAGCTGAATATGGGTAGAGAAAGACAACTCACCAATGATATTCGATCCTGGATAGTAACATCTCTAAATGTGCCTGTAGGTGTGACTGTCAGAACACGATTCTCACAAGTTGGATGCCAAGCAAACATTGATACCTCTCTAGCTCTACTAGCTGCATTCATACATGTACACAAAATGATTATAAACACTTTCACAATAAATTCATCTATGTTTAAAAGTGCAATGGTGAGAGCTGGGGAATGTTCCAACTTTCAAAAAATGAAAATATTCTCTCCATTGCATAAATGCGAAACATTCATTATTTGTTTTCTATAACATCCAAGTTGATTGGAGGATGAACTATAAGAATAAACAAAATGAACAAGATTGTTTTCTGGCATCCCCAATGAGGGTGTATTGTACCATTGTAATGCAATAATTAATAAAGGATGGGATGAAAACACATAGTGATTAGAACAAAAATGCTCAGTTTCTGACGTAGACCACGTAATGATTTGATTCAGCAAGACTTAGTAACCTACATTCCTCCAATCAAGGATCCACTTGGGCGTTGTATAACACTTTTTATATCAGTGGACACACATATACATATACATCACCATGCATAATGTCCAATCAAGCTCTTCTTGGAAATGGTAAAATGACATCCAAACACCAAAATTTATATTAATGTGTTGTGATGTCTTAAACGTTTAATATGTTGAGAAAAACTTAACTTACAGGCTCTATTTAGGTATTATTTGAAAGCTCTTACTCTTACTTATTTGACAAGTAAAGAAACCCTGTTTCAATATGACTGATTAAAGAATGTTTTATTTGTAGGAAATAATATCCAAAACAAGTTTTTAAAATCGTCAAATGTGATATCTTAAGGCTTCAGAAAAGGTGAACATTGAAAAATGCTGACAAATAAGTTTTTTATATCAAAATTAGAATTACTTTTCAATCGGATCTTTTACAACAGAGGACCATTTTGAAAACAATTCAGAAGTAAAATGTACTTATCTTTCTTTACAATTTCTAAGACTATGTTGTTATAAGATTAGTACTCTAGTCAGATGCCTCTAATATCATAACTGTAAATAGCATGTGTATGTGTAGTTTGGTACCACTTACCATATAACCATGTGCTTCAAAGGGCACTATTAATACACAATTCTATGGCAAGTAGTGCCAAGACATATGGCCCTGTTATGCCCTAAGTAAGTACTTACGTTGAAGATGACGTTCAGTGTGTTCAACTTCACTATCTGTTAGAAATATACATAGAAGATTTAATGACAAGAAAACGCATCAACTATGTAAGGTTTGGGAGGCAATGTATGGATAAATTACTCAGACCAATCTTTACAAAAAACAAAAAAATACAAAAAACACCACAAAACATCAAGTAGCTTGACTGATATGTACATGTTACCAAACTGTTCTCAATATTTTTGAAATGACATCAATGTTTCATACCGTTTGCAATACTGGTTTCACACACAACCAGAATCCGGAGTATCTATGCATTCATGCCATTTGTTTGGAGAGAAAGGGTAATACCTAATAAAACCCACAAACTCTTAAAAAGAAACACCTAGTTGATTAAATTGATTTAATATTCATGAATACCCTTTCATGTTAAAACGGTTACAACTGAGCATCCATGCATATTACTACAGTAAATGGTAATTGTGTCTGAACACTCGTACGTTACTGTATAACCTTGACATAATGGCCACTTGTCCTGATTGGATACTTTTCTCCAGTCCTTTAATTCTGATTTAGTCAAATTTAACAAGGAACAGAGAGTTCTAAATTCGTGTCTAACAAGCTAACAGTTATTTTACTTATAGCAGATCCTTCTATTATAACTCCTACAACTAGGTGTAGAGAGGCTGCAGAGAACTTACCAACATGTTGGACATTGTAAAGTTTAACGACCGAGCTGTCTCTTGCCAATGATGCTAGTAACCCATAGCGTGATGGACTCCAAGCTAACTTGACGATAGGCCGTGGTTCAGTAATTGTTAGCACTTATATCAACAGTTAAGGAGCGGTAGGTACATTGTACATGTTCATCTTAAAACATTTCCGATAATTGGGAAACTTTGATTTTTAATTTCATGACACATCCAACAGCGCAAGTGCCAATAACAGAATGATAAATAGAAAATAAGGAGTGTTCAGTTTTAGATGTGGGAGGAAACCCCAAATGGGAAACCCACAGAATCAGGTAGGGAATGAAAACCCAATCCACAATGCAAGGCTCTGGTCTGAAGTTGGATTTGAACCGGGCTCCACAGAGGTGAAAGGCAGGTAAAACCATTGAGCCAACCTGATCCCCAAACTGAAGAGGTTCCTATTTTTCAAACAAAGACAATACTCAATAGGCTTAGATTTCAAGCAAATTCATAAAGGGTCCACAATTGAACAATCCTAACTGCTAATGGCTGACTGACTCTGGCTTGCCCATCAAGTTTTAAACAAGAAATTACATTAAGCCCGATTCATACTTGAAGTGAATGCCATTGTGAAGCAAATTTTGATGTCACAGCTTTGATTTCCCTGCAAATGTTTGCAGGAGTTGAGCACATCTAAACTGTTGCGAATTGTTCGTTGTGAATTTGTGACTTCAAAATTCGCAGGAAGTATGAACTGGGCTTTATTTTACAAATTTTTTCTTTCCATCATTATTCTTATTAGACTTCCATAAATCCTTGAACTATTTACCACACATTGTCAGACATACACTCAAACTGTTGGGTTGTGTGCAGTTATGATTTAGTGAGTCCAACAGTTGTATTGTACACATTATGTCAGTGCATTTGTAAACTTTCCCATGAGTAGGAAGCTACACCACTACACCTTGATGCGCTTGTCTTGGCTGAGCAGGTGATATTTGGTTGGCTTCTGTACTAGCCCAAGGCCATCTAAGGCCATTCAAAATCCTTCTGAGGTGGTCTAATGGATGGTTGGATGGCTTGCTACACCATACAATGCATCATCAATGTATCTCCTGTACATTGCTTTCATATTAAAGGATATTGGTTTATCAAAGTGTCTCCTGTCCCAGATATGAACCTGTGTATCATAATATGATGCTAGACGATAGTCTACAACAGGATCAGCTGCTAGTCCATATACTGCCTTAGTAGCTGTGGCACTCTTATAACTTGTTGTATCTACAAACAAAATATTGTAACTCATCAGTAATTATGTTTGTATGATCACAGGTTTCTTACATAGAAAGGCATTTAATCTCACACAAAAATGTACGCATAAAAACCATGTAAACCTTCACATAAGACACTGGAAATAATTGACATTATTTTTATTTGATTCATGTAAAGTGAATAAAATGGCGCCTTTTAAGAATATCTCCACCAGAATGATTGTAACATATTAGAAACCCTTTTTGAATTTCACTGCAATCAAAAGATAAACTATTTGTAAGTCAGCAAAATAATATAATACAAATCTTTTTGGGGAAGCAACTAACAATTAGTGTAAATTCTCTTAACAAAAATACACAGACAAATATGGTCCGCTTTCTTAAAGAACTGGATTTCTAAGGAACCTTTATAAAAAAAATGAAAGTATTCATGGAGCTCTAAATCTCCAAATAACTATTCAGCAATATACTTTTATTTGATTCTGCTTAAAGATAATCAACAGTTGAAATCAAATTTAAAAGTGATTACATTATAAGTTTTCTTACCTCTAATATCAAAGATACGAAGGTGCTTATTGCTAACACCAGCTACAATGCATTGGGGTTGATGAGGTAACCATGCCATCGAATTCAATGCCTCTGCTTGGACTGTACAAACACATTCATGAATTATTATTTAGTTATCAAGAGTTCCCTGATGGAATATTGAAACTTACTCTAGAGTAGGGGGCCTACTCCAGAGTTGGGGCCTACTCCAGAATTGGGGGCTACTCCAGAATTGGGGGCTACTCCAGAGATGGGGGCTACTCCAGAGTTGGGGCTTACTCCAGAGTTTGGGGCCTACTCCAGAATTGGGGGGCCTACTCCAGAGTGGGAGGCTACCCCAGAGTGGGGGACTACTCCAGAGTTGGGGGCTGCACGATCTATGTGTATGGGATGCCATCTCTTCACGTGATTGACTTAAGCTTCATGCAATTTTTTGAACATCTTTAATCATTTTGTGACAACCTTTGTTTTAACATGTCCCCCTCTCTGCTGTCAGAGTAAGAAATTTATGCCAAAAAAGGATCAAAGAGCCCTATTTGGAAATTCTTTGGATTCTGTACAGATCCCGATGAAGACAAAGTCATTGTTGAACAGCCCAAGGCATTATGTGCTTTATGTGATACGTCCCTTTCCATGACAGAGCACATCAAGTTTAAGGAATCATTTAAAATCAAAGCACCCATGCGAGTTCCGAGATTTAACAACAGGTGTGCCTTCTAGTTCAACAGCACCATCTTCTAGTTAAAAAAAAATCAATATCTATACATCAAAATCCACAAGTGATAGTTTAATTAGTATTGGTCATCCGTTTCTGAGAAAAATGTAAAAGTGTACTTTGTGGACTTAATTATGCTCATTTGTTACAAACTATAACAGTGCAACTTGTAACAAACTCATTTTCCCCACGTCCAGTCATCCATGGTCAAATCAAGTCACAACTCGCAGGTCAATGAAATTAGCGATTCGAGTCTGGCTCGAGTGCAAGTCACCGACTCGAGTCAACAACAATGCTATATAACAATTCATGAGATTCTTCTATGCAATATGCCCCTCACCTCGTAAAAATTTCAAAGTGGTGTTAGTTACATTCCTGTGAAGTCATTCATAGTCATTGTCAGGCAGTCATTGGTAAAGATCGATGTCAAAGTTTATTGACATGTCAAAAGGGCATTGACATGAGTCCCTCATTATAAGATCTAGCGGGTAACAAATTTCCCCCCGGCCCTCTCTCTCAGTCTCTGCTCTGTAGATGCAAAACTTGTGCATCACATGTTAACGAATTCAGCGAATGTGTAGTCTCACATGGTGGATTATGCTGCAAAGTTTTCAGAAGTGTTGAAAAAGTATATGTGTTATCAAGCTCCGATATGCTACATTTTATCAATTATAACACCTTTAACGGTTTGTTGATTATGTGGGGGAGTTGATTCCTATTTATATTGCAGTTTTGAAAAAACATAAGCCCCCAATCACGTGAGTACTGAAAAAATATAGATCCACGGATATCCGAATACTTGCGGCTAGTTGGCCGCAGATACTTGAATACAAAATTTTACTGTCTGCCCAAGCTACATGAAGGTGAAGCTGTTCAACTTACCCATTTCACTGACAGGCCGGAAACCAGATTGGGAGGCATTATTTGATATATAACGTGACTTCTCTGTAATTATAGTTGAGCCAGTTGTAGCTGTCATGCATTTGAACAAAATAAATAGTACAAATCAATATCAAAAGCTTGAATCCATCAAGTAAATCAAAAAGAAAAATAGTAATGACGCTATTTTTAAAAAGGTTGTATAGCCATCATGTTTACAAAAAAATAAAACTGTTACATTTTAATTTTGCAAAATTAAAAGAGCGGGCACAATTGGAACCATATTCTTGCTTGTTTCCAAACCAGTCATGTGAGTTCCATTGTGCAAATCTTACACAAAACATCTGAATCCAATATAAATTGATATGACTCACTTGTTTGTGCACTAACATCATAGACAGCCATGCAGTAGTCAGTTCTGTATCTATCAAAACCAGCAGCTAACTGAAGAGAAAAACACAACATATAAAAGTTATAAAGTCAGATATGTGTCTGATACACAACGCCCTGAAAGTTTCACATCTTTACAGCAAGGTACATTATACAATTATTGGATGTTGTGATGGGCTCCATTGTTTCTTTTTTACACCCTCGGCTTCTCCTCGGGTACAATGTTCCCCCTCGGTGTAAAAAACCCATGGAACCCATCATAGAGTGTGCAACAGTTGTTTTGTTACACCATGGAAACAGATTGTAGGACGGAAAAACAAACATTATAAAGTGAAGTAAGTTATATTTTTTTTTAAATTTATTGTTGAACATTTCATTTTGTTGTTAAGTTGAACAAGTTCAAACAGAATAAGATGGCAAATACACCATGAGAGTAGGTACTTGATGCTATCTCAACTTCTTTCAACTATCACAAATTGTTTAGATAGAATCACATAAAAAGTATATTATGAGAAGTGAAGCAAACAATGCGTGCCACCTGCATCAACTTTGCATAAAGGTTTACAGGTAATATCAGCAAGTTTATGGTTCAATGTTCAGTTCTGCAGCACACCAACAAGACTCTAAGACTGCTTTGATTTCTTGCAAAGTTCTTTTTATTTCAGTTTTGGTTACACTACATCATGAATGGTTTAAATCCAATGTTAGTGTAATACATTGCAGGGTCACAAATGCCACACTTTGAGTATGTCATATATGTCTAATGCTATAAAAGTTGCCACTCACCCATTTGGGTTCCACAGTGTTCCATGCCAGACTAGTACACATCTTATTATGCTTGACTGGGAATTCAGTTCCCACTAAGCCCGTCTGAGCAGAGGTAGGGTCTACCAAGAAGGCAGTCAAAATGACTTTACCACTTGATAAGCCAACAGCTATTACGTCATCGGATGACTGTTTAGGACACCAGCAAAAACACTGAGAAAAACAAAGACAAATATTATTTCCTTTCTTATGTTGTTATGGGCTTTTACATCAAAATAAAAAACAAGAGTGAGATAACTGAGTGATACCAACCTGGTTAGTAATATTAGTTTTAAAGCAGAGCTTACCTACATACATCACATTGGAACAGGTTTAAATGTACCTAAAGTCAAACCATTCAATTAATCAAACAGTTTAAAAGCTTCATAAGTGTCTGGCTTGAAGACACAATTGTCATAACTGGGATTTGAGCCCATACACTGATGACTTCTCCACAAGAACTTGGAGGCAAGGACACCAGACTGCTTGGCCACATCATGACAGCAAAATGTACAATTCACAATCCAGGCAATTAGTTAGGTAAATGTTTGCCACCTGGCCTTTTTTTAAAAAGAAAGATATTGAGCTTGGAAGCCATTAAAAATTATGTGTTATTTTAAGTTTTGCATGGAGTGGATAATAAGAAGTAACTATAACTAGTAGGTACTTGTGGGTACAACCTGAAGACAAGAAGAGTATACTGTTTGAACTGTCGATTCCACACTCGCCCTTCTCAGAGCCAACACTCCTCCCAGAAGAGATTTACACATGGCTGTACCCGCAAGTTCACTTGTTATAGTTACTTCTTATTATAAATGATGATTGAGATGTTACTACTCACTCTGATTAGTTGTAGATCACTCTTAGTGCTGACATACAAGTCTGTCTTACTTGCTTGTAATCTAGCATACATGTTAGTATCCGGACTGATCAGCTGAATCTGAGACTGGCTGGATGATAACAAATCAGATTCTACCATATAAAGGTTCAGATCATAACGATCAGTGTTCAAGGCTACGAACACATCCGGGTCAGTAGGAGACCACTGGAGGTCCCACTTAGCACCTGTAGTAAAAATGAATGAATAAAACAACAAAATTGTTGCCATTAAATCAAGTATATTGAGACAACAAAGTCACTGAAGAATGCTGCATCTCTGTTAATGGAGAGCCTAATGTGTCTAAAAGTGGCTCAATTCAATTGAAAATGTTCTAATCCTGTAGACTTGTTATAGATCGATCCATTCAGCTCAAACCTTTGTGAGGTAACCTTTAAGTGTAACATTTAAATCCAAGCCAATCCAGTTTCCAATACATTAAAATCCAACTGGATTTCTGTGTTCAAGTGCATTTTGAGTGTGATACAGTGTGCTGTTTATCATACTAGATTTGAGACACAAGTGTTGTGTGCTTTACCTACGAGGGTACTGTCCCTGGGCAGTCATTGTGGCAAGGGTTGATTTTAAATGAATCAGTCTAAACCACCCAATGTCTGTATCATAACAAAATAATGCAAACAAAACACAAAGGTCTGGAATTTATCGCCCTCAACTTGTTGCTGGCAGCTAAAAGGCTGACGGAAATATTCACACAGACATTCCATTGTTTAGCTTGCACAGGCATGCACCTACCGTGCTAAGCTGCGTTTCAAAATTTGTCCTGATTCTGTGTTACCCATAAATCAAACACAAACAGTTTATTTTGGAGGCCTCATCCATAAACATACCTGAAGAAGTCATAGTAATGACGGTGGGTATCACATCTGGTTCGGAAGAAATCCAACAATCACTCAACAGTTACCAACTCTGTAAATGCAGAAAATAAACCAAATACCAAAATTAATTGTGCAGTTAACACATGCTAAGTCACAGTGGATGAAGCGCCAAAAGACTTTAAGTGAATGAGATAATGGTGGGTCACCCAAGGAGAGAAAAGACAACTATTTCTCAGCCTCACTGAAAAGACAAGCCAACTCACAGCTCAATCAATGGCTACTGCTGTTAAAAATATTTATAAAACTATGAAGACATGACAATGAAATGAGTAAACAAGTTTGATTCCACGTCTTCAAAACACTCACAAAAAAGTTATAAATAATGGTTACATATTGAAATAACTAGATTCTATGTGTTTGTGTATCACAAACACTACATGTAGTTGTTGTTGTTGGAACAACATAATGCATATAAAAATGTAACAACATGAAAGTTTTGTCAAAAGAGCTGTCATTCTGATCAACAAATTAATCATAAAACTTGACAATGTATTTTCTTTTGTACTTCTGGTTTGGATGGAAAGCAAGGTCAAATTAGGTCACCACTGTCCATAAAAATATGGCAAACATCATAACAAATTACCAAGACCAACTGACACAAAGAATCAAACTGTGTGAGCTATGGTTCTAGCATGAACTTTGGAAAAAACAAGCTCTGAGTAAGTGTAAATGTTATTATATGACACCTGATGTATGACACCTGACTTGTAAATATGTAAAGAAGAATGTTATTATTTTACAAACTAATTTGTCTCACTAACCAGCAGTGAGTGTGGCCAACACTTCTAGATTTTGAGACATTTTGCACTCCATACTTGTGTCTAATAAAGCCGATAGAAACTGTCGCTCAATGAAAGAAAGGATCAAAAATGGGTGACGGTGAATGTACACTGCAATAAATACAGTACCGCTGTCAATTTGGCAAGCGATCCTTCGGAATGTAAGACTACAACTTCAAGGATTTCATCAGATTATGAACTGAAAGAGTCTTGTTGAAACTTTAACAAGACACTTTCAATAAAAGGTGGGTCAGATTGCTTATTAAAAATTTGTTTTTTTAGTTTCTGTTTTTTATCCGAGAGGAAATCGGTGACACCAGGGTAGATCAGTGCCAATAATAACCATTGCTATCATTAAATGATAACAACAATTTACTCGCTGAAATGGTGCCCATAAGTATTTCATGTTCCAACAATAGGTAGAGATCCAGTTCCCCATTGAGCACCTTTGGCGTTCAATAATTTTTGATTTCGCCCAGTCTAGCAGTAAACAGGAATCAAAATAGGTGTTCCAACTTAGACCCAGTAACTCGGACGGTCTCTACTCCTTTAAACAAAATTTTGACATCTGTGGTTGAACTGGGGCGCTGTACTGTCGTTGTGGCAGGAGATTCTGTCCCCATCATATGGCGAACTGTGTACAAACTTCTTCTGGAAGCGCCCTCTTATGAATCATCCTCCTTCTCCCCATGTTAAATTCTAATGCAATGGAGTACAGAATCTTTGGGGGACAGAATTCCCTATATGACACTTCTTCTTCCTTCTGAGTGCAGCCTTCAATGATTAAAGATAAACACACTGCCAGACACACCAGGGCGAACCCCTTCTCTTAACTATAGGTGTGTACTGGGCTCTTTTACGTGCATTGATGATAGTTTTTAATACAACACACGGGACCTACGGCTTTATGTCCCATCCGAAGGATGAAGCAATAATGGTTAAGTGTCTTGCTTAAGGACACAAGTGTCACAACTGAGACTCGAAACCCACACTCTGCTGATCAGAAACACCAGAGCTTGAGTTCAGTGCTCTTAACCGCTTGGCTACGACACATTAAAACATGGATGGTTGAAACATGATAGAGCAGGTCCTTGCTCTATCAATTATCATGTATATCATGGTTGAAACTGAACTACATTTATGAGTACATCGGTCGAAAACATATGATTGTAATAAATGTCTAGACCTAGACAAGACACGACGGCACGAGGCCCACTTAATACCGGTGTCACCTGTTTTTGATCCGATAACAGGACAATTTTTCGGAAACGGAAACTATGAACTTGAAGTTGGAAAAAAGAGAGCCAACAGGAACGTTCACTAAAGTAAACACCGACTTTTGTGAGTGTGACTGTGAACTGCATGCTGTAGACGTAGAACTTTGGGGGTGCTGGAGTGCTGAACTGTTTATTATTATAAATATTAATAAATTATAGGGGGTTTCAAAATGTTTAGTTACTTGGTTACCTTAAACACAGCAGGAGATACTTTTGGCTCTACTTTTCTTTGAACTCCTAAAGAAGGGCTAAAAGTTGGCTTCATTCATCACCTGCTATGTGGAGTTTTTACGGACGGGAACTTCGGTTTAAACAGCGCCACCATTTGGTCGGGCTTTTCGCGCACGTACAGCACCAAACTTGAACTGGCACACATTTTTAATTTCGGTCAAACACCATGCACGACCGTCACGAGTGTGGTTTGGGTCCGCGTGCAATACGCAAAGACTTTGGCCTAACGCAACGCAAAAACATACAGTCATGTTTTTAACATTAAATTATATCTCTAAATGCTGATGGTTTATAAAAGGAATATCCGATTGATCAGAGACTTATTTGACGTAAGCCTAAATCTTTTCAAATTTCGCGACATTGCCCCCATAAGTCATCAGTGAGTACAAATGTCATCCGCGTGTTCTCATATTCACAATTACCAATGACACTTGGCGGCAATGTTTTTCAATGCGTCCATTTCGCCTCATGATATGTACTGAGCTTGTTAAGTAACTATTCGAGATGTTCATAATAGGGTAATGGTGTTTGTGTCATTAAATAGGTTTGACAAATCGATAGTTAAAAGAATCATTTTCAAAAATGCGACTTTAGGTCTCCTTTTTAAAACTTCTCCCCCACATTTTTTATCAGAAAGGCAGGTATTATTTTATCAAAATTACCATTTCGCATAAACTGGAAGTAAGAGGTATGGAATCTCCCACATGTTGGTGTTCAATTTTCGGAATACAAATGCTCAATGAAATTTGTTTAAAGAGACAAATCATTCCAAAATGGCGGCCAATTTTCATGTGGCTACTGGTAATCATATGGAATCTTAGTTTTGGTTGTAATGATAATAGTTTTAAAATACAACCATTTCAGCGAGTCTAATACATTTGAACTGCCCCTATAACTGTACTGAAATTCGAGACCTTTCACTTCCTGAGCTATATTAACAAAAACGGTTTTGTATATATTTATATACAAATGGTAGCCATTTACAAGGTGGGGCCTACAATGCCACCATTTCAGAAATGGCCCCAAAGTCTGCCTCACTAAAATGGTTGAACTGGGCCTGTTAGAGAACCACAAACCTCTGTTTGGACAATTAGAAATTAATATAGTTCCCGGAGCTGACCTCTAACATCAGCATTGCTACCATGGGCAGCGCGCCGTATCGATCTCCTCACTATTCCTCTGAAGGAGAGATTAGCACTGAATAATCTTTGTGATCGGTTAACCAAAAGTGACTGCTCTAATCTGCGCACAAGCTTGTTAAAAACTTTCGAGCGCTTAGAGGAGAGTATAGTTCTTTTTGAAGACCTTATAGAGATGCTGGAGCAGGATGAACTTCCTTTTGGCAATCATATACTCAGAGAAGTCTGCTTTCAAATTAGAGTGGGACAGTCTATAAACTGTAAGCCCTTCAAAACCAAAATTGGCGTATCTCATGCTCAAAGAGACTGCCTGAGTTGCAATCTCTTTACAAATCAAAATCTAGTTTGCAAAAGCACCGAGACAACTAAAAATGTACAAAAGCGGCACCCGCCTATAGCCCATAGGCCTATACCCCAAGATCATAACTACTCTGCTCAGCTACTCTCTTAATTCCAAACCGTTTGCGGAACTCGAAAACAACAACTATATGCCATCTGTCCGCAAGCATACTTTGAGATTGGGCTGCAATATGCTGATGACATCACATGGGCAAGCAACACTGTATAGGCCTACACTCCAATTACGGAAATAGAACGGAGGGCACCTTGTAAACCATTAGGCCTACATGTAAAGGAACAAGTCTCATACTTCAAAAACGTAGACGTCAATTGGTGTGAAAAAGTGCCATATAAGAACTCAGTTATATTATTTTTTATTATTGTTAGACCTACTGCCGTCAACTTTTATATAAAACTTCCCAAGTTGTGTTTAATGAACACCATTTTGAAAAAATAAGCGGACTTTTGAAATAGGGAGACGTAAAAGTTTCGACAAGCTTGCCTGAACTCCTGGATCTTGAAACCTACATGAATATACACCAAATTAGACCTCTTACTTCCCATGAGTCGATCGCATTATGAAAAGTTGTAGTAATTTAAAAAAATTTGTCGCCAAGGCATGCAGAGCTGGCAATAGGCCCTCATAGCTTCTCACAATACAAAGTGCGTGAACACAGAGTTCCGACTACCATGTCCAGCATGAATGACGGTCGTTAGCGATAACTGCCACAATTTTGATGTCAGGTACTGATTTGAAGCTTCCCTTTGCGTGCAGCTTGACGAATGCCGTGTCTTGTTTTGTTTACCGTTGAGAGTGCCAGTGTATTTGTAGGTCTTTGGTTGGTAATGTGGTTTTTGTATTTTGGATTCACTAATATTTTAATATGACGGTAAGTGACTACATCTGTTCATAAATGATGGTGATGTCAGTCACAATATAGGATGGAATATCCTATTCCTATAGGCCCCTAAAGTATGTAGTGAGTAGTACTAGTAGTACTAGTACTGTACTACTACTAGTGTTCCTCCACTATATTTAGTGTATTACCGGTACTAACTAAAGCACTTTTTTCGCTTAATGTATGCTCAGCAACCTCTATACAATGTCTAGTTATTACATTGCATTGTTGTTGAAGTATAACTTTCCACTTCGACATAAACAAATACATAGTTTGTGTGATTAAATTCGTCCACGAAAGCTCTGAAGTGAAAGTGTGAGTAAACGTGTCTCATGTCTGGAGGGAAATACTTATTTTCAATGAACTTTTTAAATGCAAAAATAATATTAAACATTTCCTTGCAGGATTTACGATGTTTAACTCCCCACCAGATGGAAAAATTTTGATCTTTAAGGCATTAATTTTAATTACGGAGTACCGAGTACCGACAGATTTCCTTGGACACCCCCTGCGCTCCATTTTGAACCGATTCGATTTCGTTTATTCAAGCGCAAAGTAGTAACCTGCGCAGCAAGCTAAACGTACTTTGCGCATTTTGCTAACTGTTCACTTTTACTCATGCGCTTTGCTTCGTGTTAAACATTCATATTGAGGGCGCCCTTTACAAAAGTTCCTGGAATTTGTTTTTTTTTTTAATTTTTTGTCCTTATTTGGGACAACATATATTATTTAAAGTTTTTTAGGTGAAAATACGTACTTTCGATGTCAATCTTTTTTTAAGTGAAAAAGGAACTGGCCTGGACACTGACAATACAATGGACAGAACAACATTTATGGTCAAAAAATTAGTGATAAAGTGGCACTTTGGACAGACTCGGTCAGATTCGTCCGGTCGGCAAGAGGCGGGTTTCCCCCAAAATATTTAAATTTAATACATAATCGGGACATTTGAGATCATTTTTTTACCAGATCGGTAGAAGGTTATTGTTTACCGATTCACCGTATGAAAGTGGAGATCGGACGTATTGGCACTGCAAAAAAGTGATATTTATGATACCACGGTAATATGAAACTTGATATTGATGTCAAAATGGATAGTTGGTAGGATGGAGTCCCCTATTACAGCGGTAGGCTACTTAGCACGTCTCTCGATCAGAGTAAAAAGTGTTCACCAACGTGTGCAAGGCGTCCTGTTATTGTTATTGTTTGAATATTACTTACACTCTGACATAAAAAAACCCCCATCGTTTGTCTGAGCTACAATTTACAAAGGCTGAGGGGTTTCAACAGCATCGCTGTTATTGTTACTTTTCCTTTACCCTTTATATAGTGTGTATCTTGACTGCAGGTTCTTGCATTATCCACTTTAAGTTGTCTTATCCTTACCACTTTATTTCCTCTATTGCAGTGAGAAAAGCTAAAAAGCATACATGCTGTGTGGTTCACCTGTCGATAAAGAATTATCAGAGCACTGCCAAAAAGGAAACTAGAAGCTGACGAATTGACAAAATTGGAAGATGAGCAAGAACTACATTTGATCTACAAGTATTACTGACTACTAATGGAGTTTGTGTTTGTTTTGTCGTTTTGAGTGATTACAGATCACATATCATGCCGTTTGAGTTTGTAGATAAACCTGTGCAACTAACTCGTGTAGAGCAGCTCACGCCTGGCTCTTTCGAACAGAGATATAGAAACAAACATCCAATCATTTTAACAAAAATCATTTCTGATTGGTTGCCAGTAACAAAATGGACAACATCTTATCTGCAAGAGGCCCTAGAACAATGTCCCAATGGCGATCTTCAGGTGTTTTCCTCCTTTGACAACCGGTTGTTTATTAATAACCCTGAAGTAGTACAAACAGTTAACATTTCACCTAAAGACTTTCTAAAACTTGTTTTTGGCCATCAAGAGCAGTCTGATAACAAGCAGCGGTTTTACTTGAGGACCCATTCAATGCCAGACTTTTTATTTCAAGACATTAATATTCCTTCTCAGATTAAGTCGCTCTTGGATGTGTTGTGTTCCAATGAAGATGAAAACATGGGAATGAAAAATTTGACTAAAAATATTGAAGAACCTACAGAGCAGTCTGCTTCATGTAGTCCAGATCAGGAACTCTCCACATGGGAGGAAATGCTGACATGTGATGTCCATGATGAAGTGCTTGATAGTGGCAGTGCTGTAGGACATCAAGATTCTGCTAGTACTGAGCAGAAACTGCAACACCGTGCAAATGTGTCTCGATGGACACATCCTGGCAGACGTTGCAGGCCCGTATCTTTAATCAGCCTACAATGCAGCTTTGGATTGGAACAAAAGGAAATGTTACTCCACTACACTACGATCGCAATCATGGTCTACTTGCACAAATTGTTGGTCGAAAAGAGCTCATTCTCTTCTCACACGAGGACACACCTAACTTATATCCTCATGTGAGTTATTCAGAGCGTGGTCACACAAGCCGGGTCGATCTTAGGAAAGTTTATGCAGAAGAAGATGGACGGTTCCCAAAGTTGAAGAACGCACAACCCTATACATGTACTTTAGAGCCAGGGGAACTTTTGTACATGCCCCCATTCTGGTGGCATGATGTGACATCATTAGATGATTGTGTTTCTGTGACTCTGCCATGGGATATGGATGGCAGTGAAACTGTACCAGGATGTATGCTCACATAAATGTATCTATTAACTTCAAAACAGATCCTTTGGCCTTTTGCAAGATCAATTCCTTTTGCGTACTTGTAGAATATTAGCAAAACGAGTGCATAGCATAGAAAATAATAGTCATCAGGGGCTCTGGGGTCATGAACAAATGTTTGATAATTCTTTTAAGATGTGTTAGCATTTTGTACTTGACATCAAATTGAAGAAAGAGATGTTTCCGGTAAAGACATAAAAGTCAAGCAAAGTAACCCTAAAATTGTTCTTTCTATACAATGAACTGTAATACTGATAACCTACTACATCTTAAACTTACATGACAATGGCGAGGGAGGTGTTATACCTGCTCATGCATGCTTACTCTATGCTCATGCATGCTTGCTTTATGGTCCTGCATGCTTGCTCTATGCTTGCTCCTTGCTCATGCATGCTTGCTTTATGCGTGCTCTTGCTGCATGCTTGCTTTATGGTCCTGCATGCTTGCTTTATGGTCCTGCATGCGTGCTCTATGCGCCTGCATGCTTGCTCTATGCTCCTGCATGCTTGCTCTATGCTCATGCATGCGTGCTCTATGCGCCTGCATGCTTGCTCTATGCTCCTGCATGCTTGCTCTATGCTCATGCATGCTTGCTCTATCTCATGCATGCGTGCTCTATGCGCCTGCATGCTTGCTCTATGCGCCTGCATGCTTGCTCTATGCTCATGCATGTAGTGGATTGCATGATTTGATGTCTTCTATTTTGTTTTAGCCAGTCAAGACGATTGGAAAGAAGACCATCACGACTTAAAGAACTGTCAGAGCCCGTGAGTGGTTATTTCAATGTATCAATGATGCATGCACTTTGTGGCAAAACGATAGTATGGTTTATGTTGAATAATGAAATAACGTTTGCCCTTATTATACTTTAGTGAAATATCATAACTATTAACCATTTCTGAAATAAATCCATATTGCTCTTAGCTAGCAAACTGTTTCTTTCAATGGAAGGATCCTGCCACTATGTTCGTATGGTGATTGTCATGTAGTCTGTAAAGGTTGGTACGGTCATGCAATGTATGAAAAAAACAAAAAACAGATAAGATTTAGTTGATTTGGAGCATGCACTGCACAAGTCCTCATTATGTGATAAGGGGAAGCGAGTTGGTTTTAACTTTCAACGACGATTTTGTGTGAACATAAAAGGCAGAGTGTAATGATATCCAGGTCTGATGCTGTCTACAATGATGTTGGGTTCGATCATAGAAATCACATAATGATGACAAGCAGGTCTGCTGTTCACATTCAAATCAGATTTGTTTTTGGTAATATAAATCAACAACTGATGACAAGCAGGTCTGCTGTCGTGTTGTTTACATTTAAATGTGTTTTGATGATAGACCGAGCCTGCTGACAGGCAACTTAGAGGCAACAAACTGCACCCCATGCATTCTTCCAGCTGTAACTCAATATCCACAAGAAATAATGAGAAAACTGAAATGTGAATGAATTTTCTTTCATTACATGGAACTGATTGCCTCATGTGACATTGCATTTACGTTATTCTGCTGGACACATAAGCTGTCACGTGACACATTACGCGGTTTTGTTCCTTTCTGAGCGGGGTCACTTTCATTGGAGGAAGATCAATTTGTACTTATGTTGAAAACTGTTTTTGTACTCTGTTTTTTGTCTCCAATTTATTGTCGAATTTTTTAAATTTTAATAAAACCCCTTACACAGATTGCGCCTTGTTATTTATTTATTTATTTTTTATTTGCGGCGACTTTTTGTTAAAATGGTCTGATTTCCATAAGAATACAAAGTCACATCGAAAATGTTGGCGCAGAACCAGACTAACATTTTTGACGGTAACATTTCAAAGTGTTCTGATGGACACCTACGTCTCGACGGTATTTTAGACGTCTTTTCGTTATACACGGCAACTTATTTTGTAGACAGCGACTTTATTTTAAGGTGGCGACATTTTTTAGGCAGCGATTGTTGTTTAGTTGGCAAATTTTCTTTCACGCGTCCCCTTTCTGCTGACGTAACAGCAAGCTGATTGCTCCATTGGGATGGGCTAACGTATCAGCAAGCTGATTGGTCCATTGGGATGGGCTAACGTATCAGCAAGCTCATTGGTCCATTTCCGTGACCTAATTAGCTAATAGCTCATGCAATTATTTCGTGTGTACAAAGAACTTAAGAGAACATCATCCAGTGGAAATACAAAGTAGAGCTCAATTTGAACAGTAATCAGTTGCATGTAAATAATTGTTTATGCAATTCGATCTAAAATTGACCATAAATTTGTATATTAGAAAGACACGAGTTCGATTTTTACCGCGAGGTGCCATTATTTAAGCAACAGTATTTACTTTTTTTGCGGGAAACAATGAAATTATGACAACAAATTCGGCTTTTAAAAGAAAAAAGAAGACTGGAAAAAAAGGACGCGGGGAAAATAATAATAAAAAAAAATGTTGTTTGCCTGACGTAGACTTGTGGACAAGTCGTTAATGTTTGTCACATTGCATGCTCACACGCGATTATACTGCTCTCGCGATATTGCTGGCTTCTGACAGTCGGGAGAGCAGTAGTCTAGTCTCGCGAGAGTATAGTTGTGAGAGGGCAGTTATAACGATATCATCGCGACACAGACTTTGACAATTAACGACTTGTCCACAAGTCTATGCTTTGCACAAGAAGATTGCAAAAAATGTTAAATTATACATCCCATTACAGACAAACTTTGACCAATCAGTTCATAATTCTCATTTTAAGGGCCCTCATCGTTTTCCCTTACTTACGTCAGTTTCACGACGTGAAAGAAAAGCAAAATGGCCGAGGATTTAGGTGTTTTTCACTCTTACCATGGAGGTAGAATGCTCTCGCTCAAGGTCAGAATTGGAAACCAGATTAAGGGCCTGCTCGCTCGTCCATGAAGGTTTTCCCGCAATAATGCGACAAAATAAACCAAATAATTGTCTGTGTGCAGCCTTGAGTATACAGAGTTTGTGTACAAGTGGCTCTACATACAAAAAATTTGACGGAATTTGTTCAGCACGCACACACACACACACACACACACGCACACATACCGACGGGGTTCCGTTGAGGCAACGCAACTATGGTAGGTACACTCTGGTATACTGAGGCTGGCTGCAACCATGAAAATTAAAACTATTATATGCTTTTTGCTGAACTAACAACTTAACAACGCTTATGGGCAAATGGTCCCCTTACTGGGTAAACTGTAGGATACAGGTCGGTTGTACTACCTTTTAGGAAACGATAATGAACACACACACACTGTGTCAAGAATAAAGTGTATACATTTCACCAGAATTTGGGTACTGTTTCTGTCATCAGAGAAACATGCCATTTATTAAACGTTCTAAGCGAATATTAAGAACACACACCTTACCTGGACTCCCCCGAAGAAAGATATGAATGTTTCTGCAAATTCTGTGTACAGTTCTTACATAGTTATGCCCAACATAAAAGTTAAATGTACAATATTAAAAACGAACAAATAAACAAGGTGATGGCCCAGGCACTCCAGGGCGTTAATGTTGGAGGTAGTAAGGGCGATTTAGCACTTAATAAAGGCAAGTGCCGTTAACCATGATAACTTTTGGTTCTTTCACCAGTTTCTCAAAAGTATAATGACCTGGGGGAGCAAAGTCCTTGATATCCAAGACTGGACCATTCCGCATATCTAAGAGGGGGGTCAGCTCAGGTCCCAGAGTTGTTGTTAGGCTTTTTTTTTAGGGCGGCAAAATGTTTTGCAGATTAAAACAACGAATTAAATAGAGAAAAGGGGCTCGAATCATCTAAGACAATAGCTGGGCAGGAGTCATTGGGAAATGCACATGAAACATTTGCTATATTTCTTGGATGTAAGGAGGTAAAATTATTGGAACCTTCGAAGGTTGGGATAATAGTCTAAGGTGCCACGCCCTTTTAATTATTCCCCCAATACACGCGTCGTAATAACGCTTAATTTGTACTTGAGACCACCTAGAATCGTAACATTCTCGGGCCCTTCCCATCAGGATCAGGATCTATCAGGTTCAAGGTGAGATTTAAGATGATTAGGATCAGGATCAGGATCTATCAGGTTCAAGGTGAGATTTAAGATGATTAGGATTAGGATCAGGATCAATAGGGAAAAGGGTGATGACCTAACTTAAGAAACACCTACTCCCCTGGGATATCACCCTGGGTTACCACGTGACAACTCTTCAGTGACACCACGAAGTAGCAGGCTTTAGAATACAATAACATGGTTTGAGGTGGACAATCGATATCACTTTACGATGGTATTGGAAGTTGACAAACTAGTTCCCGAGGCGATGCCGAGGGAATTAGTTTGTCTTGAACTTTAAATACCATGGGGAGCTAATATCGACTGTCCATCTTAAATAAACCATGTTATATTTGTATTACTATATCATACTTAAAGGAACATTACAGAATTTGTAAGAAAAAAAATTGTAAAATATACTTTTGATCACAGATTTACATAAAACTTACACGGTCTAATGATGATGATAGTAGAAAACATCCCTTGAAATATTTCTGTCTGAAATGCCATATTTGATGAGAAATGAATGAACTAATTTTTCGATTGTAGTTTATCGCTCAGTGAGCGTTTTATACATTTGTTGAATCTATATGTGATTTCCTGCAAATGTTTAATCGGTTTTTCACTATTTTCTCGTGACCCAGATGGCCGATCGATCTCAAACTTCTACAGGTTTGTCAGTTTATGTATATGGTGGATTAAATAAAGTACTTACACTGCCAGCAACTGTTTTGTTAGCAAAACCAATTCTGTAATGTCCCTTTAACATTAACTATAAGAGAGAAAGGTGAGTGGAAGTTCATAACAAAAAAAGCAAAACATATTTTCTGTTGTTGGTTATAATTATTGCACTTACACCGATGTGAGCACTGTTGTAAACAAGTATTTTCCCGAGTTCTTTTTTTAAGACCACTGGTATACCACTTGGGTGGAATTCTATCCCACGACCTTTGCCATGTTAGAGAAGTTGTCTTACCACTAGACTGGTTGAGCTAGCCCGGTGGTTAGAGGCTGTTCGAATCCTACAATAGAGCAGCCAGTAGCCTCATTTAATAGATGTTACTTTTGTTTGGGGATCCCAGGATAAGATTATTCTTGTTTTTTTGTTGCCCTTTTACACCGATGTGTATTTTAAACAATGTATACTGAGTACTTTCCCGAGTTCTGTGAAAAAACTACAGGCGCGCAATCGGGTGGGATTTGAACTCACGACCTTTGCTATTCTAGAGCAGTTGTCTTACCACTAGACCGGTGGCTATAGGTTGTTTGAATCCTTCTTTTCAGCAGCGGGTACATACCGCAACGATGTTAAGTTTTCACAAACTCGGGAAAGTACTTAGGCACTTGGATGCAAGATGAGAAACAAAGTCATGCCGGGCAACTTGAGGCCCTTAAATAACCCCAGTTTCTACTGAGAGGGTATGATGTTAGTTTCAGTTGATACTCAGGTAGACTACTGGTCAGAGAGCTGGAAATAAATGCTGGTTTATGGTCTTGAAGCTTCTTATACACCTCCGCCCCACCCCCTAGTGATTGTATTGATGTATTAAGCATTTAGTGAAAGTTTTGGTAAAAGTTACAGTTAATGATTATAGATTGTATGTAAATTTCAACCAAGCACCTTGTATCAAATAATGAGTTTGTGAGGAGATTTGGGTCGACAGTAAAGAACTCTACTAATCATAAAGAAGTTTATTTGGAAAACACACTGTCATACGAAATCATGACATAAATGAACATTGAAATGGCGAACTGGAAATTCATTCCAGCATTTCTTTAATCTGTTAATACAAGGGATATATCGTATTGTAATTCCTTTTAAACTTTAGGGTTTTGGGATTTAGGTTTGAGCCTACCACCAGTGCAGCGGCATAGCCAGGGATTATTTCGTGGTAATCACGATCGCTGACGAAACTATAGCTACATTGTTTGATTGTTCAGGCCCTTTTAACTTCTTTTTTTTTGCATCTTATAAGTAATTCCCTTTTTTAAATTACATGTTTCAATTAATTTCTTTGCAGAATAGAAAGGTTTTAATCATCCTGCTGGTGACGGTAACGTCCATCTGTCTCGGGCAAAATGTAAGATAATATACATTCAAGGAGAAACCATGTGAATTAATAGAACTTTAAGATAATAACAAAATGAACTTGTTATTCAAGTGACAAGACATATGTGCTGTAGAATACCTTGGGTTACCAATTGGAAGTTGCATTTGTGGTTGGATTATACATTAATAAAAAAGAAGCAACTTTAAAGGGATGCGTTGCCTTGAAGTGGGCGCTTTGGGCTTTAAAAAACGTTTGTGGGCGATATTTAGGTAGGAACCGTATTTGTGTGTTTTTTTTTTTTTAACATTGTGGGGTAACCCCACTATGTTTGAAAAAAGAAAGATTAGAGAAAAGGGATAATAGAAAACAAATGGGGAAAGCCGGACCCCATAATGTCACTCTACTAAAGCCCGCTGGTCGTTCCGATAAAAACACACTTAGGTCTTTCTCAGAATGGGAAAGTGACTCTAAAAGGAACGGGGATGTAGGCATAGGTTCAATACTATACAATTGATTAAAAATTGCATTGCATGTTTAATGTTACGCGGTTTTGCTCATCAAATTTCAATTTAAACGCCGAACACAACAACGTTTGACCTAAACGTATACGGTGATCTGATAACATCACAACTTTGTGATCACGTGGTCAATGTGTAAATCATCATTAAATTGTCGACAGTGCTTAAAGGCACTGGAAACTATTGGTAATTACTCAAAATAATTGTTAGCATAAAAACTTACTTGGTAACGAGCAATGGAGAGCTGTTGATAGTATAAAACATTGTGAGAAACGGCTCCCTCTGAAGTAACGTAGTTTTTGAGAAAGAAGTAATTTCTCAGTAAAATATTTGAATTGATTTTGAGACCTCACGCTGGAGGTCTCGAAATCGAAATCAAGCATCTGAAAGCACACAACTTCGTGTGACAACATGGACAAGGTGTTTTTTCTTCCATTATTATCTCGCAACTTCGACGACCAATTGAGTTCAAATTTTCACAGGTTTGTTACTTTGTGCATATGTTGAGATACACCGAGTGAGAAGACTGGTCTTTGCAATTACCAAAGGTGCCCAGTGTCTTTAATGAACAGACTAAAGGTCTGCATAATATTTAACAAGTCTAAAACTAACAAAGCTAGTGGACCGGTGTTTAGCGAGGGTTTCACGCTACAGTTTATTTTAGAGACTTATTTATTTGCATCTCTTGACAGGCTCCGGACCCACTGTATACGTATTTTTCAGATGTCGCTGGATCTGTAAGTAACAGTGTTTACGATTACATAACATTATACTCAAAGTCATTAAACTCTGTCCTTACTTATAGCAATAGAACAGGCAGATTTTGTTACCCATGCTGTCCGTTGGTTTCGATTTCTATTTGTTGTATCTTGTTCACAGGATGGACAAATAAATATCAATGAATTGCAGGATGCATTGACGGCGTCAGGTATAAGTGATGGTTCTTATCGAGGTATGTAAAGAAGCCCTTGGTTTTTATTAGCACTTTCTACAGGTCTTTTCAATCACAATGACCATAGCAAGCACCTAAAAAATCCCAAACTCCACAACCACACAGATATGGTAGTCACTTCCCAAATCTCCATAACCACCGCACAGTATACCCCAGAACTGACGCGAATCATTTCTCTATGAGCTATCATAGATAATAACCACGCCTGGCAATTTCAACAACCTGTTCAGACATCACATCTTGCCACGACAACCTCGCATCTACACCTAACCATATCCACACCCTCACGGTCGCCACATCTAACTGCTTCCACAACCCATAAAACCACCACACCACAGCTGACCGCTTCCACAACCCCAACCTTTAACCACCACATTAATTGATTAGATACCTAACCACTTCCACAACCTCACGGTAACTTCACCTCTATTCATTTCAAAAACCTCTGGAACCGCTACATCTACCATAGCAACAACCTCATGGCCACACCAACCATTTCAAAAACCTTAGTTGCAGTAACACCTAACTGTTTCAGAAAACTGCCACCTTAATTCTACAACATATACGACCCAACCACACAACCTCTTGCTAACGTTCAACACTCTTTGCCATTTCGGCAACCTTATACGACGAAACGCAAATACCACCTTCAACAACTTTACGCGTAGCCACCACACCAAAGAACTTCAATATCCTCTCAACCACCCCACCAAAACCCCCTCAACAAACTCGCAGCCATTACACCAAACCATTTAAACAACCTCTCGGTCACCACTCTTAAACCACCTTCTGTAACCACCTCACGTGCAGCCCCACACCAAACCACACTAAACCATTCCAACAATATCACAGCCAGAACATCAAACCATCACCAATCTCAAAGCTACCCCACCCCTTAAACCACCCCAGCAACCTCACGGTCACCACACCTCGCCGTTTTAACAACCTTACAGTTACCACACACAACTACTGCCAAAACCTCTGAAGAACATAACATTTTTGTTCTTTTTTCTTGTTTGTCAGATTTTAGCAGGGCAACCTGTGCTGTATTGATCAATGCGCTGGACGTATCCTTTAAATTGAGTGGCACTGCTACTTCACTCTTTGGTTTTGGACCTAGACCGATGTGTGTGATGAAAACTGTTTACTTTGTGCTTTCCCAGTCCTATGGACCATTGATGTTGGGCCTAATTGCTTAACAGACGGCTACTTTAAAAAATGTTTCGTGTTAGGGAATACAGCACCTGCTTCCCGAAGCACACCTGTTTGTAAATACTGTAAAGTGAGGACTTATTTTTCTTCTCCCATTGTTTGGACTTATTTTTTTAAAAGTTACGTCGCCATTGGTACACGAAAGTGAAGCGAGGATAGTACATGTTCGTATCAACGTGTGCAAAGCGACACACGAAATCACCACAAATAACTATTTCGTGACGGCCAAAGTATGGTGTTCTATTACGGAAACTTGACAAAGTCATGGTGTCCGTCGCGACAGAAGTATTTTCCGTTGCGATAGAAGTGTTTTCCGTCGCGATAGAAGTGTTGTCCGTCGCGACAGAAGTATTTTCCGTCGCGATAGAAGTGTTTTCCGTCGCGATAGAAGTGTTTTCCGTCGCGATAGAAGTGTTTTCCGTCGCGATAGAAGTGTTGTCCGTCGCGATTGAAGTGTTTTCCGTCGCGATAGAAGTGTTTTCCGTCGCGATAGAAGTGTTGTCCGTCGCAACAAAAGTGTTGTCACTTGCAATATAAGTGTATGTTGTCCGTCGCGATAGAAGGGTATGCCCTACGCCCTCTACGGTGGTGGTCGTTGAGCACCTGTGCATACTCCGGAAAACGCTTATGTGACGGAGCACACTTCTATCGCGACGGACAACACTTCTATCGCGACGGACAACACTTCTATCGCGACGGACAACACTTCTATCGCGACGGACAACACTTCTATCGCGACGGACAACACTTCTATCGCGACGGACAACACTTCTATCGCGACGGACAACACTTCTATCGCGACGGACAACACTTCTATCGCGACGGACAACACTTCTATCGCGACGGACAACACTTCTATCGCGACGGACAACACTTCTATCGCGACGGACAACACTTCTATCGCGACGGACAACACTTCTATCGCGACGGACAACACTTCAATTGCTATGGACAACGTGCGATCCGTCACGAACGCCACGATTGGCCATTCGTGGCTGATCGTGGAACTTCCCTAGAATGTCAGTTTTGGATATGAGGGGATGTGAGTCGATACGTTCTGGTACGATTTAGTGCGCTTGGATGCGATATGGTCACGATTGCTCAATTTCAAGTGACAGGATCTGTTACGATCTGGTCTCCCGTTCAGATACGATCATATATGCTCCGATAAGATTGTCCGGATTGAGTCCACGTTTGGGTCTCAATGTGACACGATCATCACAATCGGGGTCCCTGATTTGGGACGATCGGGTACGTGCAGATACGTCCAGATACCTTCCGATACGTTCATCACGAACCGATGCGTTCTGTTGCGATAGGATATGATTGTGGTCGCAATGTCTTTCACGATGAGGATCGAGAGTGATCACGATCTGAGCTACGATTGGACCCCGAGGATATATATACAGGCCGATTGACCATGGATTTCATTGTTTCTTGAACTTCTACAGAGTGAACACTATACAACCCAGCACATCTCAACAGAGCGTGGTGTTTGTCTTGTACAAGGTTGATCCCGACCGTCTCGATTTTGAAGCACGATTAGATGCGATCTGTCGCGCTTTGTTTCGATCCAATACGATCTGATGCGATGATCACGATTGAAAATTAATCGTGTTGATCGTAGAAAATTTTTGAACCGTCCAAAAATTGTCTACGATCAATACGATTGCCACGATTTACCTCTAGATCTGATAAGATCTGATAGGATCACCACGATTACTCCACGATTAAGACCACGATTTCGATCGTGGCGTTAATCGTGATAGATAATGGGAACCTAGCATGAGGTATGCTCCTAAAACGTTCTTGCTATGACTTAGGTATGGTGTTCTATTCAGGACACTTGACAGACGTAATAAGTGGAACAGCATTATAGTTAACGGCAACGTCAAAACGGTTTTATGACAGAGGTAAATCATTACAAGGCTCTAATAACATAGCAGGAATGCTCTTCTCACCTCATTGAGTTCGTGTAGGTGAGGTGATGCTAATTAATTTACGTCTTGATCTTGATATTGTTTGGACTTAACACAACTTCTGAATGGAAACAGCGTGATTATTCCGGTGAAATGGGCTTCAGTGAATTCCAAGAGATGTGGAATACACTCAATCAGTGGAAAGAGGCGTTCATGCAATTTGACGGAGATCGTAATGGTGTATTAGATGCACATGAGCTACAAACTGCACTCAGTGCCTTCAGTAAGTTGTTCAACCAGAGACTCACACGAAAGTTTTGGAGGGAAGACAAATTGTTAAAAAAATAACGTCTAGTATAACAGAACGACAGGTATTTTGAACAATTATGGGAAATAAATTTAAAAAATTGTCTTTGATGATACACATCAGAGAATTTTTTTTTTAATAAGGGCTATTCTGTTGATCAGCCTAGTCTTACATCAGAGAATGTTTTTTAATAAGGGCTATTCTGTTGATCACCTAGTCTTACATCAGAGAATGTTTTTTAATAAGGGCTATTCTGTTGATCAGCCTAGTCTTACATCAGAGAATGTTTTTTAATAAGGGCTATTCTGTTGATCAGCCTAGTCTTACATCAGAGAATGTTTTTTAATAAGGGCTATTCTGTTGATCAGCCTAGTCTTACATCAGAGAATGTTTTTTAATAAGGGCTATTCTGTTGATCAGCCTAGTCTTACATCAGAGAATGTTTTTTAATAAGGGCTATTCTGTTGATCAGCCTAGTCTTACATCAGAGAATGTTTTTTAATAAGGGCTATTCTGTTGATCAGCCTAGTCTTACATCAGAGAATGTTTTTTAATAAGGGCTATTCTGTTGATCAGCCTAGTCTTACATCAGAGAATGTTTTTTAATAAGGGCTATTCTGTTGATCAGCCTAGTCTTACATCAGATAATGTTTTTTAATAAGGGCTATTCTGTTGATCAGCCTAGTCTTACATCAGAGAATGTTTTTTTAATAAGGGCTATTCTGTTGATCAGCCTAGTCTTGGCCGGGCTTCCACTCTATTGTCGAAATGTTACCCTTGACCAAGCTCCAACCTATTTTGATCATTAGGTTATACAATAATGTTAATTTTTGTTCTGTGTTTTCATCCCGGTTTTTTCTTTTAGAATATAACTTATCGCCGCAAGCACACGACGTAATATTCAGTCGTTTCTCTGTCCATGGGAATATGGCATTGGATGACTTTATATTCTGCGCGATGAAGCTGCACGGACTCACAGGTGATTACATGTCAATATTAACTTTAACAACAATAATGGGTTTTAGGGGTCAGCAAAGGATATCGTACGGAGAGCCTAAAGACACAATTGAACAAGAGTAAATTAAAACGGAAATTACTTATTCATTCGTTCTAAATAGAATTTCGTTCCCGCAAAACCAATTCATTCCCTCGAAATAGTATTATATGTACCCTCGAGTGAAAGAAAGATTACTTTAAGGAACGAAATAAACTATTTCGAGGAAAGGAAATAAATCAGTTTTAGGAACCGAAACAATTCTTTGAAGGAACGAGATAATAATAAAACAAATTCTGGGAACGACATAATGTTTCGCTCCATCGAAATATGTATATGGGGTGTATACTGACGTAGTCCTTGAAGCCTTTTTATTTCGAGTATCTTTCCATAAAGTCTTCAGTTTTTGGCATAAATCTGTATCATAGTTATTTTGAAGGGATAAAGATTAAGTGCATTCTTGGCAAAAAAGAGCTGTCCCAACGAGGGTGGGTACGAAATAATATTTTGTTTTCAAATAAGGCCTTATCCATGCAGTCATTGCCGTATAGTAATCAAAGACTCCGATTTGTGTTGCCATGCTGTGAAAGTAAGTAATCAAAAACTATGGTGACCATAAAGGGACATCACATATTGCAAATATCTAAGTATTTGCGATGTTGTAGCTATTATTGCAACTATCTGTGTAAATATTGGCGGTGTCGAAAATATTATCACAATATATATTTGTCAAATTACTTGCGACATATATTATTGCAAATATTTTGAAAATATTTGCGATTTCACAAATTTGTCACATATTCTTTATCGCATAGTTTCCATACAGGGTCTACTCTTTATGTTGTTCGAGTTCCATATAGCTTGCCGATATGGGGCAGAGGGCCCCCCCCAATGTTCCCATACTATAACAAATTTTCCTCTTATGTATAGAACTCCCCCTAAAATCCTCAAAAGAATTCCTGAGGTTCCAAGCACACATTGAAGACACAATAGGGGGGGGGGGGTACCCTCTGCCCCATATTGAGCACCACTTGGAGTTCCATACTTCATTTCATTATCGTGTGTATGGAAGAGAGTAGTTGGGTGCAGTAATGCGCTTGCTGCAAAAGATTGTGATCTTAAAATTAAATTTTGATATTTGCAAAGACATTTACGAGAATTTTTGCGACATCGCAAATATCTGCAAAGATATTTACACCATCGCAGATATTTGCAAAGAAATTTGCAAAAATATTATTGCAAAGAGATTTGGGACATCGCACATGTTTGTAAAGATACTTGCAAAGAGTTTTGCGATATATGATGTCTCTCCAGGGCCACCATAAATAACGGTTTAGCCGATGAAACGTCTGAAACTCATGCATTCACATTTATTTCTGGATTGGAATTTATTCATTCAAAGCAAGGACAACACATCTGTGTTGATATGGTTAATACTAGTCTTTATCTTATTGTTTCATCAATGGACAACAATATACAAGGTCAGAAAAGTAGGGAATACATGTGTTATGTCTAATCAAGAATTAAACGTTATCTTCTCCCGATTCAGTTATTGTTATTTGAATGTTTAATAGATCAATTCAGAAGACGTGATTCTAACCAGAATGGACAAGCAACCTTTCACTACGATGATGTAAGTACAGCGTTAATCATTGTAGGTACAGCTTGATGAGCAAGGATTTAACATGCTGGCTAAGGGGCACTGTTACCAAATTAAAATGTTTTGTTCATTTTGTTTCACAGTTCATCCAAGTGACCATGCTCTATTAACGACACACTAGGTATGACTGAGAAGCCGTTTGTCATCTCATCCTTGCTCTGTGAGCATCTAACAAAGCTATCCTAGTATGAGGTATATCTAGACTACGTGATGGTTGGGAGGAGGAGGGGTGGGGCTGATTGTGAAAGGAGTGACACTAAGAATGAAAATCAAATTAATTGGTTGTTATAATTATAACGTCATTAGCGACAGTAAGTATAGCATGTGAAGCGCCTCGCAAGGTCAACGGCCGGTCCTGTCCGAGTTAGCGGCAGTTGCTGGCTTTTTCTTGATTATGAACGAGCATTGAAGCACAGATGCACATCATAGAAACGACTGCAGCTTGGCCACAGCCACTAACTTGGGCACGGCTTACCACGTTGTGGGATCGGGGCATGCTTAATTAAAGCATTCACCATTTCTAAGTTTTCTTTTGAATATAAGTTGTTTGAAATGTTTGCGGATTTCCGTTTACTCTTGCATTCCCTTGTTGTCGACTCCTAAATCAGCTCGTATTTCACAGTTATTTACGCATTTTACGGCATAGTTGATACAGTTGGTTAACAGTAGAAATAAGAAATGAAATGATACAGTATACACTGTATGACCTGTATCACAACTCGATAACTTTGTTCTCATTTACTTGTTTTAAAAATATTTAATGGCAGGTGATAATTGGTAGTTATACTTTCTAACTGTAGAAATACAACTGTACTTTAGGAAAGTTCATCTGCTCGGCAGAAGGGAGCTCACAAAACTGAAGCCATAGGAGTCATGCTGAATCGATATCAGTTTCGGTTTCTGGTAGCCGTGATCCCACAACATCAGAAGTATTTTCAGATAAGGTGACTGTAAAAGCAAACCCACAAAGACATTAAGATAACTGGTACAAGGTGAATTGTAATGTCAAATTGTTTCAAGTTGTACATTAAACTGCATTTTAAATTCTCTGAACAAAACATCCGGGTAAAATTAACTGATCATAACAGCCATCGCATGTTAATTTGGAATCAACATGACCACAACTGCATTTTATGGACCTTCTTCAGTTTTTTCATACACACTTATCAATTATAAAACATTTTGTGCACCTAAATATGCTTTACCTTACAGGTTTACATACATTTTAAAGGGACACTTCGCCCTCAAGTTTTTCACTTAAAACCTTTAAATGTCCTTGTAGTCTAGACATTGTGTGAACCAATTTAAAAAATGTTTCAAAAACAATATTTTCCTTCTCTATAGCGAGTTGGAGATTCCATCATTAATTTATAACCAATAATGTACAAAAATAAATTATGACCACTTTTATTACTTTGTCCAATTGAAAGGTATTTGTAAAAAATCAGAGTTAAGTTTGGTACAGTAATAAGATTTGAATATGGATGGAAATACAAATGATCAGGTGATTTATCGGTTCAAGTTTTTGATGCAGATAAATCACGTGCACGTCACGTGACCTACGTTTATTTGCCAAGATTCCGGCAAAATTTGGGGGTTTATGTCCTGGATATTTTAATTCTACTTTTGGGTGGTCTCTCTAGTCATACTTGAGTCAATGGTTTTGTTTTATACTACCCCCAAATCGCACAACCAGACCGCAGTGTCCCTGTAAGTCAAATATCCAGTGGAGGAGGACTCACCTCTGGTCTCCCTCTCGGACGATAGAGGACTTGGGACTCGACTACAGCACAGGTCAAAAAAGCCTGTCTTTATAAAGTCTATTTACTTTTTATGGCATCGTCATGATTTCCATCTCGACTAAAATGACACTTTTTTGTTTTAGTTTAATAACTTAATGTGGCAAAACAAATATAATGTTTAAAACAATGTACGGTGTTTTCAGATGAGATTCGTTAATAATAACTACTACTAGTGGCTTCAATGAACACACTGGCTTCATTGGGCGATTTTACCTACAACATAGACCCAGACATGATTCTAAATGTCGTCCAGGAGTAAAGTAGAGCGGTTCTTAACAGAAACCATCAAATTTAGCCGTTTTTAGCATTTTTTTCCTCAAAAATTAGGGTGACGTGATCTATCCAAACATGATTTTCGGAGGTAAACGGGTAGGACTATCCTTCGAGGGCAAAGATGTTTGTTTGGTGTGATTGATTTAGCTTGGTGCGCTATACTTGCGCTACATACTTGGCGGCACATGCTGCCTATCCACAGAACATAAATGGTTATGGGAATGATTTAAATAAACCGGTTTGCCAGGAGATTCCGCCCTCATACGGCCATCTGTGTAGATATTTTGTCTGATAGCACCCTCTTTTGAATCAACCTCCTTTAGCCCATTTTAATTTTCCGTATGGGGAGACGTCACACACCGGGGGAAGAATCCCTATGACACCGCTGCTATGGTCACTAGCATTGCCCGTGTGACCACCTTGAAAGGTCATAGTCTATGAGGTGTGTTTCCATCATGGTGTCAGCATTGAGGAACCAATATAAACATAGAGGGGCACAATTGCATATTGATATTTCTATCAATGTTCTCAATTGGAACACATCAGTTTCTTACTCAAGTAGGGAGGGGAAAATGTCACATGACCATTGCAGTGGCTCCTGGAGATTCAGTATGCCAGCAAACGTAGTGGCCATAACGTAACTTTTTTAACGCAACCCCCCCCCCAATACAAAAAACAAAAACCATAACAATAAATAGGTAAAAACATCAGCTATATTTATTTAGAGACATGTTTGCAAAGAGCTAGGGTTGATCTTAATATGTTTGTCAATCCTAATTGCTAAGCAAAGTGTGACGTCACGATACAAATCACTATGGTAAAACCGATAACTCATCATCAGATAAATCTTAGCGCTTTGTGATATCAAGCTTTGATCACCTTGGTTACCATTGACACGTCGCCATATTTCTCGCGGAAAATACGATCGTAAAACCATGCAAAGAGAAACATGAATTGTGGCTTGGACTGGTGGTAATAATGTAACACACATCACACTATGCTGCTTCAAGGAGAAACAGCGGTTTTCCCCCAATGCTTTCAGGATTTGCATCTTTAATCCCATTTATTGAGAAATCCTCTGAAGTGTAAAGAGTACAAATTCGAAACGGTATTTTTCTTATTCCAAATTGGTGCTTTTTGTGGTCCTGGGCCAAATGCTGTAGGTAATGATTTATGCATTCATTCATTCGTCAATCTGCACCGTGCAACGTTTTGAACCTCGTGTACTGTAAAAAGAATCGAGGCTGTGAAAGTATGTGAAAGCCTTCTGGGTAATATTTAAACTAATGTATTTCGGAGAGTTTCATGTTTACTAAGTAGTCAGAATAAAATGTCCGTAATGCAATACATTTTTTAAATGTGTGAGTGGGCTCAGATTGCATGGTTATATTTTTCAAGTGCTGTCATTTTAGGGCTGAGGCCTATTTACTATAGAAAGAAATTGGGCTATGAATTTCCGTTGTGATTGGTGAAATGTTGGTACAAGGGAACGACAAGTAAATACTTTTTTTTCACTCATCGAAAGTAAAGTTAAGATGTTTTACCTGTTCTTCTAATCAAGGTATAAGTTAGTGACAAACGAGAATCCTTAGTGTGGTTATTGAGTTATTGAAAGAAACCTTGCCCGCTCCCAATCCTCTGCCCGTGAACTCGACGTTGAAAGCATTCAATATTCCACTATCATGAATACCAATGGGTGCATTGGGGTTTGCAGAAACAACATGTACGTCAAACTCTCTAGTTATGAGTTGGTTCTAAAAAAGAACCGGTGGTTTACCAACTCGACGTTTCGACCAGGATACTATAACGGTCTTCTGCATAACACGAATACACACCTCTATCTGGCCACAGACTCGCTGCATTGAACCCCGATACGTACTTCCGTCTTTATACAATTATGGATGACATTTATCAATAATTAATCTGTGTGAGGTGTTTACACTGCAACACGTGACCAGACAGTCAACACCATGGGTACAATGGTGAAATTTGTAAAGGGTCAACATGTCTGTAACTGTTTGGAGGAAACTGCTGTTTTGTGTGCGTTTTGCCTCGTAAGATCCTGTTTTCATTCTGTGCTTCACAGACGGCTTATTTGCGCAAAACTTACATACTTATTATGTTGTAACTAAATGTAACTTGACATTTCTGACCGTTATAAGCCATGCAGAAAAACATTTTTTGACCTTCCTAGACGTAGTTTCACATGAAATAAGTGTAATACTTAATTAGTTTTAAATTGGTATACAAAATCGCTTTTATGTCATTCTTTAGTTTGTTCTAACTACCATTACACATAACATAAACCAACCAACCTATGAGAGGATCATCAATGTACGTCACACTTCTTAAGGGACACAAAGGTTTTGTCTGTGAGGGATTTAAGATCAATGAACTAATCAATGAGCTATAAGAGCTGATCAATAAACTAATTAGTGAGCTTCCACATTGGATAGGCTTACTACTTTTCCCCTCCGATAACAATGTTATCTCATAGTTACATTGTTACTCTTGTTACACTGTTTTGATCCCAGCTTGAGGCAATGTACACCATTTCTATACCAATAAGGTACGTTATTGAATCTTTATGCTTACTGTTTTAGCGTCATTGTTAGGGCTTATGTTTTGCCACTGTTTCAAAAGTACTCTGACTTTGACTTCAAGTCTTCCTTGTTTGTGAAAGTGGTTCGTCGGTTATAAATTCAAAGTATTCCTTTATTTACTTGTATTACCTGCTCACGTCCAAAAATTAATCTTGTACTGTATAGCAAAAGTGCACTTCTTTTTATCTACCTTTTTTGTTCTACAACGGCATACAATAGTTTTAAGTAAAGCTGATACTTTACAACACTGATTAATGGGGAGTGAATACATAGGAGCCACTAAAAACATTTAGTCTACACATAAAATTGTGCATTCAATAAGAAACTTTAAAAAGGTAATTTAACAAATAAAATTTAGGAAAGAATTGCCATTTTTAATGATATATTGCCCGCTTAACAAAATATGTTTGAAATGGTTTCATTTTTGAGTGTAGCCAAATTTCAAAGAACCTGAGCAAACAATATGTTGTTAAGATTTATCCGTTATGGAAACACCTTATTTGCTACATTGACTTAAAGGTATGGTCATCGTTTATTTTTTGTCAATGCAATGCCGATTTCTAGGCAACAATAGAAAGAAACTTTTGAGAGTCACCTGTGAAAAGTTACAATTGAATACAGTGTCGACTTATTAACAAATCAGCGAAAAACTGTACCGGTAATTTTATCAAGATTGTCGAATCCATGGCCACGTTTAGCGACGAGATGGTGGATACCAACTGCATCTCTGGCCGTAATGAGGGCAGCATTCAAACAGACACCAGGGAAATTTCCAGAAGTCGCCTGCAAGCGATCTTTTGAAATTCAATTTTGTTGACATACTTTGATTGATTTCTAATCAACTTCAGACGAGATAATGTAGCAGGTTGCCTACGCCCATTACCATCTTTATACAAAAATGGCTTTCGGATGAAAATTAAACAAATTCTTTTCGGGGTCATTACCAAAGTATGACCCAACCTTATGTTTGGGTGTAGTTAAAACCGTTAAGCAACACTACCAGATTATGCCATCTGTTTTGCAGACTTGCTTTGAAACACAAATTAAAGCAAAATTGAACGAACCAACCAATACAATATTTTCATTGGTTTTTAACATGAATGATTATGTCTTTATTTTACAGGAAAATCTCAGCACGGCAGGACAAAATAAGGATTTATTTGACAAGGATTTTTTGTCACAGTTTCATACTCACGCTAATAGTTACAAATCATATAATTCTCTGATATATCATGTATGTATTTTGAGGTTCTGTTACGTAATATAGCGGTACGGTTAACAGTTTGCCCCTTCCCGGATATAAATAGTTGCCAATGTAGTTGTGGAGACTGACGTCTACCAGGGCTCCAATTCATCCTAAAATATTTATTTAGCAAAGAAAAACGGAGATTTAAATAACGCTAAATTAGGCCGTTTTTATACTAAATTTTCCCTGATTAAAAGTGGTCCTTAAGGACTCGTTTTATATTAGCGGAAAATAATGTTAATGTCGCTATAATTTTTTTACCTAGGCCCATTACCATTGTGTGCAAAATTTGATGTTTAGCTTGCGGAAAAGTGTTCATACGTGAAATACTCGCAGTTAGGAGCAATGAGTTTACTTCAGTCCCGATCCGTCTCCTGGTTATTATTTGAGTGCATAAGAAACAATTGGTTTCGAATCACTTTGTTTAAAATTCTCAAATTGCTTCCATTCTTGTCATGTTCCCTTTACACAATACAAATGTATATAAATATATATAACTTCACGCGGGCAGACTATTATATTAACGGGACACATTAGTTATTATTACTATCAAAGGCAAATCGTAATTGTTTTTAGATCAATCTCAACAGTTTGTTTGTGTTTATACTACGGTGGTAACACCCATTTGTTGAGCCATTGACGGCATTTTTCTACAGATATAGCGCTAATTCTCGAGTCAATCTTTTTTTCAATATCGCTGACATGTAAATCCCTGTATTCGTCCGCACCAATCGGTTCTGGTAAATCCAAGAACCTGGTATCGTACCCCGGGAACGTTATCTCAAATGACCGTTCTCTCGTCAGCTGCAAGTTGCCTGGGTTCAAATTGGTGTTCAGGTGTTCATTTTCGGGCAATTCCTGTGGACTTTGATGCTCATTACGCTGCATACTAGAACTTCGTATTTCAGATCTTGTTTTCCATTTATCCGACACATTTTTGCTTGAAGTATGTGAGTTCTTAATTATCGGTTTTTTATTCTCAACGTGATTGTTGGATAAGAGACGCGTTGGAGATTTGAATGAGGGCTGGTGTATGTCACCATTGCCGGCAGAGGTCCGTTTTCTAGCAATTGCATCAAACGTCCGACTCCTTGACATTTTAATCATCTTTGGGCTCTTATTAGTTTCAATGGACCGCTGAATGTTAGTCGTGCTGCGTACATCAATTCTGTTTTTGTGAATACTCTGGCGGGTCTGACGCTTGCCATCTTTGGGTTTCCATGCCGATATTTTCCCTCCAGAAGAACTGGCAGAGCTACAGCTTGGTAATGAGTTTGGTGGCTTGGTGATGCTCCGACCCGGTTTGTGACTCGCTAGGTTTGTAGACGGTAACTTTTTACTCTTTGGTTGAAACACGCCATTCCTTACAAGTGCTCCTTGGCGACTGATGGTTTCACCGCAGTGATGTACTTTATCCTTTTTCCCGTCAATATGGGGGAATTTCAGCTTATACCCGAAGGGTCGGGACTGTGAGACTTGAACATGACTCTCACCATGTTTTCCCAACACAGATTGCACAATGGATTCTTGATACTGCTGTCCCCTCTCTCGACTTATCTGATCCATGACCACTCTGGCTTGTAGTGATGAGTCTCGGCAGGTAAGGGGTATTCTACTAGTTGCCTCTGGCTGTTTGCTCTGCATACAGCCACCTTCATGTCTAGTCTGTCGATGTCGTCCATTCGCCAATGTCATAGCATTAGGATCCATACAAAATAAACTACTTATAAATCTCCGGAATCAAGTAAGTTTCACATTAAACATTAAGCAAAGTAGCCGTGCAAGAAAAGGTTGGTTGTTTTTTTGTTTTCACCAATGAGGCAAAGAATATTTTAAAATTTATAGTTTAAGTTCATTCGTAGAGTTATCAGGTTATTTGAGATCTGGCAAGTTTATGGCTGTTGGATTAAGACCAGAGCAAAAACCGGCATGACATACATGAACTCCTTGATGTTATTTCATGGTGTCTGTGGAGAAGGTCACAAGCCGCATCTTAAAAATACATGAACGTAGTCCTATAGGTCTTTGTGAAGAACGTTGCTGATTTCATGGATGTAGCAGTAATTTCAGGTAACTGAATACCGTGTGACTGAGCTGTATGGCTGGAGTGTTCTGCTCGTACCGGGTGAGGTTGTTGAATACAAAAGCTGGTTACCGTGCGACTGCAAATACTGAAAAAAGGTCCTTATCGAAACGAACTGACATGTTCGTGTGAAGAACTGTGGCATTTATTTCCTACGACGCTTCGGGGCGGAAACGCCATCACCTGTCATTGGCACGCTGCAGAAACAATGACGTATTAATGTCTACGGCGTACTGAACCCAGGACGCTATGACTTGTTTCTGGGATTGTTTGCTTTTTATGATCCATTATAAGCGAGGTCCCTCATGTGCTTGTGATAGTCCTAGGCTCTACAGCGACGGTATGCAGCTCTCAAGTGGCTGAACTAATCTCAATGAGATCGAAGGTCAACCACTATTTAAGTTATGGTGATATTGAAGGAAAACAATTTATGTCTGCGCTTAAGCGCTTCACGGGAATGTCGATAAACACGGCAAAATAATGAACTCAATACTGGTATAATAGTCTGTTATAATCAACTTATCAATTGACGAATAATAAGTCATCTCACTCATACATAGTAAACGAATAATCACATTATCTGTCTCCTTAATTAATGAATCTACCAATGGTAAAGTTGGAAAAACAACAAAACAACCCCTAACAAAACTGACAGATCCTCCCAGTCACTTGCTGTAATGTAGGCTTACTTAAAGGTATTATACAGGATTGGTAGAGCTGACAAAACAGTTGCAAACAAAATTCATGTTTTGTGTGATTAACCATATACATGAAATAACAAAACCTGTGAAAATTTGAGCTCAATTGGTCATCGAGGTTACTGTGTTTTCTGTTTTTCAAACATCGAGTTTATTATCGCGCGCGATAAAAACTATTGTTTTTTCATTTCTCAGAAACGATAGCATTTTAGGCAGAAATATTTTAAGGAACCCTTTCTACCATTACTTACTTTAAATCATGTAAGTTATGTGTGAATCTGTGAACATTTGTGTTTTTCGATCTTACCAATAGGGTGCAGGGCCTTTAATTTATGACTCAGGTGCATTTGGTTTTGTTCTTTTTTGATAATGTTAAAGGGACACACCGGCTTCGTTGGGCTATTTGGGCTACAAAATAGACTAAAACATGATTCCAAAGGTCTTCCTGAAATGGAGAAGACTGATTCATAAAAGAAACCATCAAATTTGGCCGTTTTCGAGCATTTTTCAAAACACGAAGGTCACGTGACTTTTTGGAACCAAAATAAGTTTTTTTTTTTTTTTTTTATTTTTTTTTTTTTTTTTACAATTGTTCATGAGTATTTGACAGAAAAACTATGTATTCAGATTATGGATACAAGCTGTAAAAAAATGTTGAAAAATCGAACGTAAGATTCATTTTCAGAGAGTCCGTGCAACGGAAGCGCGTTTTACTGCGCAGCAGCATGGGAGGTAGCGGAACGTAAACCTCGGGGCATGGCCTTACAGCTGGTGCCATGTCTTGTGGGGCCAGAGAGGCAAACCACGGGGGCATGAACTCGGAGCGTGTTGGAGGGGTAGGGAGCCTAATTACGTTTTGTTTTACGAGGGTTTTAGTCTGTAGCCCTAGCTATTATCCCATAACTATTTTCGGGACGACGACGAATAGCTGCAATGTTCAAAGAATACAAGTTGGTGTGGACCGGACTACACTGACGTGTGTTTATGTCGGTTTTCTAATTACACGGTCGTGAATTTGTGCTTAATGGATATGAAGACTGGATCCTCATGCCATTACAACAATGTCACGTAAACTTGACAGTTGCAACGGCTGTAAAAGCGTATATGCTGACCTTTGACCGCGTTTTTTTTCTTCACATTTTTCGTTAATTACGTGATATTTTGATGATTTTTTTGGTTAAAACAACAGTCTAAAAATTATTGTCTGTGATTCCACATCACTAAATTAGGTAAACAGTGAGCCGGTGTGTTCCTTTAACATTGAGTGTCCACCTCGCTGACATTGTACGTATAGAAGCTGTTACCACTTCTTCAGTCAATAATAGCCGTGGAATGATTCAGAGTATCGCTGCCGTCTGTTCTACATCAGCATTAGTGCATTTACTTAAAGTCACCTGGAAATAGATTTTTTTTTTAAACATAAGAGTTTATGTAATTAACAATAAAACAATTGTTTGAGTAAGTGTTTATGAGGATTTATATGTAAAAAAAAAGTTGTTCGGGGGTGACTCCGCCCATCCCCTTTTGTGACGTCAATCAAGGCAGACTTCGCCTAGATCGAACATCGACCCCCTCGAATTTGCTTGCGTTTACGTTGTAAACACACGTGCAAGTAGGTCCCAGTAGTGATCTTGTACGTTTCGAAAAAGGTGTTTTTTCTTGCATTTTCCGGCCATGCCGACCAGGTGTATTGCTGCTGTATGCAGCTAAACAACTTATGATGGGGTCAGTCTGCATTTGTTTCCTGCAGATCCCAATATAAGCGGTTGTGGGGCGCGAAAGTCAGACTAACGACGTCGTTTTCGGCGCGATGTGCCAGCTAGTATACGCTAGCTAGTACATGTATACTGTGATGTGGGTGACGTCCGCATACGCACAACATTTTTTCTTCTTCAAATATCGTGCCTTGATTGACGTCATGAACAGCGCCAAAATGTGTCAAGGTAAAGGGGGCCTACTCTTAAATTTGTAATTAAAATAAAAATTAATTAAAAAAAAACCCTTAATTAACTGTTTATTCACATTCCACTCATCAAAATACATATTAATGACAAAAGCTTTGTTTTTACAAAATACCACTGCCAAGTGCCTTTAACAAGTATTATATACCGCACTTATAGATCCTTGTCATTTAAAAGGTAGGACACGCGTCACGTGTCATCCTTTATTTTGTACTCCGGGGCCCGCTTTATGGCCCCGGGATTGTTTTACATTAGGTGCTCTCAGGTGCAATCTAGGACACTTCAGAGGCGATTTACACACTATTTTTACCTAGTTGAGTTTTTAACAATTTTGTTAGAGGGAAACTGGTCGGCTAATAACATAAGGGCCCAAACGCTAGCCGTTTATATAGAGACATCATTCTAGCCAGGATGTAATCGCAAGAACGAGCAAATGCTTTTACTGCGTGGGGTCCGGGGCCCGCTTTAGGGCCCCGGGAATTTTGTTTAACATTGATGCCCTCTGGTGCAATCAAGGACATTTCAAAAGCGTTTATAGAAAATATGCTTTATTTTTGCCTTTTAGCAATATGATTGTTTTGCTTAAAAAAAGGATTAGTCGACTAATATAAGGGGGGCACATGCTTGCCATCTATGTAGAAACAGCAGAAGTCATGGTTAATCACTCTCAGCCATCACATTATATTGCTCTATATGTGATACACGTCGAGTTAAAAAAAACAACCGGGGGGGGGGACATTTGATATAGTGTCCCCTGCCTATCAAAAAAAGGGGGGCGTGCCCCCTGTCCCCAGAGTATAGACTCCCACTGCTCAGGTTGCCGGATTTGGGGACTGGAATGTTGTTGGATAACGACCATTGGGCAGTCTTGTCATTCATCATTAGTAATGTGTTGCAAAACTCGTGCATGATGTCATGAACTCAGTTTTTAAGCATCTCTGGAGGGATGCCATCCGAACCCGAACTCTTCCCTTAACTTGAGAGATTTCTTTACCTTCCTGAGCTCCTCCATTTTGAAAGGACCACATTAATTTTTTATTTTGATATCTATCGGGACATCCTGTATATTAAATGTCATCCTCATCGGTGACTTTTTTTGTTTTTGTTTCGGGTGGGGGGGGGGGGGGTCGCCCAGCAGGTTTTGAAGTTGGTAAACCAAGTCTTTACCGTTCTTCAGGTGTACGACAGCTGTATTGACTACATAACTACAGTATGCGCTGGTTACAATAATCATCTCATTGTGATTTTTAATTAAAACGTTTATTAATAAAAATGAATGATCTTTTATAGTAAGGTAAAAATGTAATTTGTTTTTATTAAATCAATTATCTTCATACTGGTCGGTAGGAACCTATCGGAGTACATGACCCTCCACATTCATTCAAAGTGTACTGGAATAGAAAACGGCTTTGATTCAACCAACACATTCTCGTATTATTGTAATCCTTTAGTTTCTACCATTGATGTCCACCCACCAAACCCAATAGACCTCATATATGAATCAATTGCCAACGAACTCTACCCCGACGATGGAGATGAAGGTACCATGGTACTGTACATTGTCATTGAGATAAAAGTACCATGGTACTGTACATTGATAATTGAATAAAAGTACCATGGTACTGTACATTGATAATTAGATAAAAGTACCATGGTACTGTACATTGATAATTGAGATAAAAGTACCATGGTACTGTACATTGATAATTGAGATAAAAGTACCATGGTACTGACATTGATAATTGAGATAAAAGTACCATGGTACTGTACATTGATATTGAGATAAAAGTACCATGGAACATACCATGACGAATGAGATAGAGGTACTATGGAACATACATTGATAATTGAGATAAAGTTACCACATTGGTTATTTACATAATGTACCAAGGTACTCCATATTGATGATTGAGATAAAGGTACCAGTGTACATACACTGACGGATGAGATAAAGGTACTACGGTACATACATTGACGATTGAGATAAAAGTACTCCACATTAATGATTGAAATAAGGTACCAAGATACTCTACTTTGATGATTGAGATGAGATATCATGGTACCATTGTACTCCACGTTGGCAAGTGAGATAATGCACCATGGCACTCCACATTAATGATTGAGATAAGGTACCACATTGATGACTGATAAGATTTTAATTGATAATAGAGGTTAACTCCACACATGATGAGATTGTAAGGGTAATTTTATACCATGGTACTCCACATTGATGACTGAGATAAGGTACCAAGGTACTCCACATTGGTAAATGAGATAAAGGTTTTAAATAAATTAGATCTACTTTTTGATAATCACAGGACGAGTCCTTCTTCACATAGCTATAAAAACCTTGAAACAACTCTCCTTGGCAAAACAGATCGATCGTCTGGCTGAAAAAGAAAAAAAAGGAAATAATAATAACGAAGTAAGTGAAATGTTAAACCAGCTAAAGGACATTATATAATGTTCAAATTACATCTCATGGAGCCTCTGTCACGTTGTCAGGCCACTGGATCCATGATTATCAATGCCGCTGTAATTGCAGATCAATGTAATTATAAGAAGAATGTATCACTGCATATTGGCAGCGGCGGCACCAGACCTGTTAATCTGGGGGGGGGGGAGGGGGCAAACTTAAATTTAGGGGGGGGGGGCAAACACAAGTCTATAATGTACTGTATAAGCCTACAATTCACTCCAGAAATAAGATTTTGCTCTGTGTGAATGTGGCGTGTTGTGCGAACTGCGTGTTCAATGGCTGCTTACGGTTTTGGGCAGACAATGCATTTCTATTTATAGCAAGTTTCCAAGCTTGTACAGATAAATAAATCCACATTTTATTCATTGCCGGAGATGGAAAAGTGTATTGGGCTTTTTTGATGGTGCCAGCTAATTATGATGGATGAAATTGAGTTTATTATTTACAGCACAAACAACATTGTAACAAATTGGGTGCAATATGGTTTGGGATTAAACTCAATTTCCGCCATCGGGGAAAAACTGGGGGGCAAACTGGGGGGAGCAAAAAAAATAACTGGGGGCATTTGCCCCCCCCCGTGCCCCCCCCCCCCCCCATTAGCGCCGCCGCTGCATATTGGCACTCAGGTCTAATGTGTGGCATACCTTGATGTTTGTAGTCCAACTGGCTCATCATTCACTGGTTAATTTCCTGATGCTGGAATCAAATTAGAAACATATGAATTAGAACCAAACAAATCTTTCATAATTTAATCTCTCCCAACAAACAGCGATGGGCGTAAAATTTACTGTAGACAAGCAGTACTTTAGCTTTATCAGACCTAGCTTTTTTCAAAGCTGAATTTCAATAAACTTTCTACAAATGCACCTTGAACCAAAAGCTCCAGCGATGCAAAGGAAAACAAAATCAAAGGGGGTAAAGGGGGGGGGGCATTTTGAAAATCTTTTGTTATTGTTTTTTGGAAATCTTTTGTAGTAGTTTTTTTTCCATAATTTGTTTTTTATTTTGAGTGAAAATTTCTTAGATTGAAAGGAAGACAAGTTTACAAGTTTGACATTCTGAGGTTACCACTGAGGGCGCTATTCGTCAACCATATTCACGGGGAATCATAATGTTAGTGCATCCCACTAAAATAGAGCGATGGCCTCATTAATATTTTGTAGACCCTCACAATATTCTATACTAGAAAGATTTGAGAGCCAAATAAAAGGAGTATAGTGTAAAAAATGTGCCCAATCATGACAAACTTGAGGTATTTTGGATAACTAAGGCCCTGAAAACATTGTCCTCCCCGCTGAGAGGTGTAAGGAAATTTGTCAAGATTGATACTGCTGTTTTTTATTTGGAGGGAGAATAACTCAATGGGCCTTGGGACTCCCCATCTCAAATTGAGCCGAGGATAAAAGTTGAGGAGTCAATGTTTAATTTTCCCTTTACTGAAAAAATCTGTGAGAATTTTAAAAGTAGTTTTGAATATTTAGCATTTTGCACTGTAAGCTATATTGATTTTTTTTAGTGGAGAGGCACGCCAAAGGTTTGGCGGACATTATTGAGTCCGTCCCAGCAGTCACATCAATGATCACGAGGCGTTTTAATATCAACACTTGGCTCAAAAGTTAGAAACTTACTAGTTCAAAATAATGTCATTGGTAGAAATCTACCTGTGAGTGTGAGACAATGTCGCATTAAGTAACCAACAATTCATAATGACGGCCAGTTTTTGCGGCCATATTGATTTCCAATAGATTGTCACGTGTTACCTCCAACCCACTTAAAAAAAAATAATAATTTGTATGTTTTAAATAATACTGTATAAAATATGTTGTTAAAACGTAAATACATGGGTATCAGTTGCCATGGTATCAGTGGTCCCTCTTTAAACTTTTAAATTTTTCCGATTATAGATGACTTAGGAAAAGTCACAAAATGGCACTCTCTGTGAGCAAATATCAGTCAGTGCACGTAGTCATTATTGTCTCTTTGGAACATGATAACATCTGCCTGAAAATTCGGTGCTGTCCATGTATTTCAATTCTTCGGCCACACAAATTTAAGTGCGCCCTCATGAGACAGCAGCGTACAGACGTAAGCAAGCAAAGCTGCTCAAATGGGGCTCAATGATCAATCGGATTCAGTTTTAAGAATACGTTTAAATTGGTATAGGATCCGCATTCCAATCTCTGGTATTAACTCGTTTTGTCGAGTTGAACTAGCTTTGTTGTTCGCACAGAAACCTGATAGGCTATAAAATAATACCAGCAAAGTAGTATGATCCCACAATAATATGTAATATTAATAAAACAGTTTTCTCCATTTCAGTTCTCGATTTAGCTTTTTAATAATGTTAGTACATTTGATACGCACGCCTATGAGGGTGGAAATACCATATGAAAGAAGATGGACATTAGATAGGTTGTTTAAAGTTATATTATCACCATAATTAAGGGTATTATCTGTGAAAAATTGTGTTTGAATCTTTTTTGTTGTTGGATCAATGACATCAAAAACTTAGCTGCATATTGTTAGTATAAGATGAGTAATTTATCTGTGCAGCTTTACTTAGAATAGAACTATAAATTGTCCAATATTAGATGACCTTCAAAGCACAAATAGGTTGTGACGTCACTGTACATGTAATTACCGTGATCAGAGACAGTAACAGTTATTTGAAATTGTAGTTAAATGTAATCACCTCGAAACGAAAATGTCAACTGAAAGTTATTCTTTAGAGGCCTTAACTATAGATAGATGGCAATAGACGTCATCTGCCGCCATCTTTGATAAATTGTGCACGCGTGAAGAGCTATCATTGGCTGAGAGTCGTGCGTAGCGCGTACACGCGTGCACTTTTCCATTGTTTTGCTTTAAAGATGGCGGTCAATGACGCGTATTGCAATCTATCTATTCTGGTTTATTTTAGTACCTAATATTAAACCTGGTGTCATGTAAAATTTACAGTAGAAACTTAAAATTAATATGAAATTAAATGCAACTGCAATCAGTTTATGGGTTATTTGTTTCCCAATGATGAGGAACTCCAACCGATCCGGCAAAAATGTGTCACATTCTTACGGATCCTGTCTTTGAAATTGATCATTTCAATAAATTGAGTTATGTTTCTGTTACAAATATTTTATTTTACCATTTTAAGAATTGTATTAAAGAACATAATGTACACTTTGAAACGAAAGCAACAAACATTTAGTAAAAGCAACCTTTTGTATAAACTGGCGACCGAGGAGAAAAAGAAATACATAAAATGACAATATCAATAATTCAGCTGAAATATTAAGGGCCACTCCAAACATATCTGGTCTTTAACCTGTTATGAGGAAAATAGCCAAACTTTTCCACAAACATTTAGAACGTGGTTTGAATGTAGATTGTACTCACTATAAAGTAACATCCCTAACAGCGACCTCATGTGGTGGTAACCAGCCGAAGACTGCGCCGTTTCTTGCGTGTCGTTGCACGTCCTGGAGTATTGTCAATACTCCACAATGATGAAGTTTTGTATGCATTGTCACTGTTTTGAATCGACCAATCGGATTGCCAGTTTCATCGTCGATAGCCTGGAGGGCATACATACTAGGTTTGCTTTGTAAATCGCCATCTTTCTCTGTAAAGCTTTCCAGAACAGAAACTGCCAATTCAAAAACACACAAAATCAAAACAAAAGACAATTAATTGTTTTGTTCATTGTCTTCATGTCTCCCAATGGCGCCATTTTCATTCAAACAGTGCAGGTTGCAGAGTGATTCCAAATTCTACGTTTCAATGTGAATACTGTATATTATAGCTCGTAAGCAATCGACTGTAGCTTTGTATCTCAGTTTGGATGGTGATTTGCCTTCTGACGTTATATAGTAGCCAGCATTAGTGTTGCCTAAATCCTAATGAATATGTTGGCATACGCACATCATTCCATAGGTTTTTAAATATATACAATACAGTGAGTACCAGGCGTTCTCCTTCCACATCTGTGCCATTGGAATCAAATACTTGAAGAACAACCAGATAACTACCAATTACCATGCATCACATTTATTTTGTTACAAATTTCGAACAAAAAAAAAATTAATAAATCAAACATCAATTAAGTCCCTCAATTTGTCGTAGAGCATGAAAAACCCAGACATTAATTAATAGTTTTCATTTGACTTGGAAGGCTATTATTTACAAATACTTTACTTATCGATTGAAGAACATTCATTATGATAATGTGTGCTAATATTTAATTTTGGTCGGGGTTCGTTGACTTGTTTAAGCAGGAGTTTGATCCTACTGCAGTAAGCACATAATACCCGTAGTTCTTACCCCCGTGCAGTCAGTCAGACCACTTTTCTTTCCCCCTCAGTATTTCACTCTCTTTTTTTGTAATAGATCATTTTTTTCACAGAATTTAAAATGTAATACACTTAAGGGATTAACTTTGTAATCCTCCTTGATACTTTTATCACCTTATCACCTGTTTGCAAGATTTAAACGCATGGCAACAGATTGGCATCGCATCTTAAAGATGCACTTTTTAAATTTGGAAAAGTAACCCTGACTCGTAAAGAATAGTAGTCCCCATTGTGAAAGACAAACCATGAATAGGCTTGAGATACAAAAACTGCCCATTTACCAAGAAAGTTTACTATTGTGCTTTGTCCACAGTATGGTAGTTTTGATTCTTTTGGGAAACTTGATTCAAAGATAGATACAGATCCTCAGCCAGACTCGGCATCATCATGACTATAATCTCAATTAGATTAGTACAAATACCCTTACAAATTAACAAGTGTCTCTCATTAAATTTTTTAACTAAAAGTTGGACATTCCGAGTCGAGTTTCTTAAAGGAACATTACAGAATTGGTAATTGTAAAATATACTTTTGATCACAGATTTACATAAAACTTACACAGTCTAATGATGATGATAGTAGAAAACATCCCTTGAAATATTTCTGTCTGAAATGCCATATTTGATGAGAAATGAATAAACTAATTTTCCGATTGGAGTTTATCGCTCAGTGAGCGTTTTATTCATTTGTTGAACCTATATGATTTCATGCAAATGTGTAATCGGTTTTTCACTATTTTCTCGTGACCCAGATGGCCGATCGATCTCAAACTTCTACAGGTTTGTCAGTTTATGTATATGGGGATTACACTGTGCTTACACTGCCAGCAACTGTTATGTTAGCAAAACTAATTCTGTAATGTTCCTTTAAAGACCATGTTGGTTTATCCGACCAATAAAACTCCTGAATGTTTTATTTCCACGACCGGAGGTTGAAACACATGAACATCATAAACCACTACAAATATCCAAATAATCTTGTAGTAATGTTTTATATGAATCATTAATGAGCGTTTTACATGAAAATATTGTACCTTTCAGTCGGGAATATCTGTTAATTAGGATATTGAATCACTTGACTTGTTGATGTCTTCTTCATAATCAATGCAGACAATGCGCATAATAACTTTGACCATTAAAACAACAAGAGGAATTTCTTTGAAAATTTCCCACGCAATTGCAATTCAGTGTTTAACCATGACATGTTTTTAAAAAGAAGGTAATTATATTTGGTTAAAATTTCGATTCTAGTATCATCTTGAAAGTATTTCAGCTTTGGGGACAAATTTGCTTGAAACTGGTTTTATGAAAAATTCCCCGACCGAATCAATTATAACAGTTACAATAATACACAATAACACAACACAAAATTAAAATAGTTTACGTTTGTAAAGAATAGGTATGAGCCTTTTTTAACACATGTTAATGTGTTGAAACTTTTCATGAGAACGAGGAACTGACTTGTCATAATGTACCAACCCGAGAACGAAATGTGCACAAACACTATAAACGCTAATATCTAAATCGACTTCAAGTTAAGTGGTTACAGTGGTTCATTTTTTAAAGTACACTTCGCTCATAATGGCGTAAAAAGCCCATTGTAAAGTCACAGTTATGTTGTATTTTAGTATGCTTTCGATTTTCTAAAAAAACGTCAACCCTCTACTTTTTAAGAACCATCTCATAAAAATAGGGTGGGACACTTCTATTAAAAATAGCTCTCATAAAAGAATGTAATACAAAATATATAGGCTAGACAGCCAAGGTAATTAATTACATTGGATCAGATTCCATAGAAACTGTCTATAAAGAGATAGCAGTGCCAACGAGGTAGCATTTCTTTCTTTTTAAGTTGGCGATGAATCAAGACATGGTACATCATGGGTAATTTTGGCAATACTGGTAGTGTACATGTAGACATATTGTCTCAATGAATCAAGACATGGTACAGCATTGGTCATTTTTTAAGATTACAAAAATGGAACACACTATGACAAACCTGGCGGCGATATGAAGAGAAAATTGTGTTATTACATACAAGAATAATTTTTGAGGGTGGTTTTTAAACGGCTTCTGCTCAAAGCTTGGATTTTGATTACTTCATCAATGGAGACTTTAAAAAGGAAGGCTGTTCATGGAAAAAGAAGTGCGGGCGAATTACACCAACGAGTCTGTTTGCGAAGCTGTGGCGACCACGGACAGAAGAACAGTAAAAAGAGAAACTCTTAGAAGCTTTCTTGAAGTGTGTCGGCTATTCACAAATAATGTTCCAATGTAAAGTTTGCCAACCATCGCTTTCGTGTACAAAACCAATTAGCCTTTTTGAGATGTGGTGGACACTGCAGAATTAGTGCACTGTTTGGTTTGGTTGTATACAGACAGATTTACCCAAACCAAATTCGACCATCGTAATGTTTCCACTATATCTCAAAATGGCCAATGGGGAAGTCTCTGTATACAAAACCAATGGAAGAACAAAACTATAGACCTTTATAGTTTACGGGGTCGACAAACATGTTTTTGCACGAAGAGAAACCTATTGGTTACTACAAACTCGCGTCCAATAAAAAGAACTCCGAATAAACAAAAGATAGGCCTGCACAATTGTTTAAAGCTGTGGCTGTTAACAGATTACTGTCTTCCGATCAAGATAAGGATCCGCACAAAGATCTTTGAGTAGTTGAGTTGAATTAATTTTTATTGAACACTCTGACTCTAGTTGCAAGAACATCAACCAATTGAAGCGTGTGCACTTCGTTTTACCGAACATAAGGTATCGCTAATGGTGTCTTGTCTGCACCATCCTCCCGGTGGTTTGGGAGATAATGTAAACTGTCTAATTCCTTTTCATGGAAGGGGGAGGCGTGCGTGTCGAAACAACAATCCATTAAGGGTATTTCATGGTCAACATGCCAGAGACGCCATGACGGTTGAAGTCACTGCTGCGTTTTACGACCGCAGTGATGATGCCAGTACCCTCGGTGTAGAGCTAAGTTTTATTCACACTTAAAATCCTCAGCATCGTTCAAGGTAATGGCTTTATTGTGTGCAATTTTACGTTTACTTCATTACAAGTCTTTCTTCGTCAATTCCGGTCATGACCTAACGCTAAAGACAAATCAAATTAGTTACGGTATATAAACATGTATTATTTCATTGCCATACAAATTCAAGGAGCTTTGCTGTATGGAGAGATTTGTAGCTGGCGCGTCAGATACAGCAAGGACGGTGCTTGTGTTTATGGCTAGTCCAATGGGCAACAAAATGATACGTTAGTTAGGTGCAGAGTTTTAGGTATATACGTAATCTATAATAATGCTGGTAATAGTCATCACGGGAAAATGGTCTTTCATAAACTCGATCATCAAAAACCAAACCCGAGCCTTGACCTTCACCTCCCAACCACAACGATTCAATAACCCCGCGTAAATTAGGGGTGGGGTGGGGGGGGGGGTTGGCGGGTGTTATCAGCCCCAACTATTGGCTTTAAAGGCAGTGGACACTATTGGTAATTATTCAAAATAATTATTAGCATAAAACCTTACTTGGTAACGAGTAATGGGGAGAGGTTCACAGTATAAAACATTGAGAGAAACGGCTCCCTCTGAAGTGACATAGTTTTCTAGAAAGAAGTAATTTTCCACGTATTTGATTTCGAAACCTCAGAATTAGAATTTGAGGTCTCGAAATCAACCATCTGAAAGCACACAACTTCGTGTGACAAGGGTGTTTTTTCTTTCATAGTTATCTCGCAACTTCGACGACCAATTGAGCTCAAGTTTTTACAGGTTTGTTATTTTATCCATATGTTGAGATACACCAAGTGAGAAGACTGGTCTTTGACAATTACCAATAGTGTCCAGTGTCTTTAAGTATAGTGTGCTCCCGGACAAGACCTATCGTTGAATTGACGCTCTTTTAGAGTGAACAGTTCATACTTATTGTCGGTCATCCATAGACAAATTATAAACCAGTCTTAAAGTTGTCCCACTTCCCTTTGACAAGTCAATCTAAAACGTATACCGAGTTATTGGGTTTTATAGGCAAATATCTCAATATTCTTAGCAGTAATCGTCCATTTCCACAGTCCCTACTAAGATTATAACTCCTGGATCGTCTTTGTACGGCAGCGTTAGGTATGAAACAAGAAAAGAAAGTCATAATAATGACTTATCTTTTATATCCCATAATTATGACTTATTTTTATGCTAATTCATAATTAAGATAAATAAGTCATAGTTAACTGATAATTATGACTTTCTTTCTATTTCTCTCTGTCCATTTAACACTGTTGTATCTTTGACACAAAACAATGCTTTAGAAATAAATAAATAAAAGTTAGTGGCTTTACTATACATCTTTGAAAATAGATCTGGCATGTTTAGCCTCTTCTTAGATTTACGAAGGGATGCTTCTTAAAACCTTCAAATATCGGTTTTGGAAAGGTGTATAAATATTTATAAAAACACGCTCGAAATAAAGAAATGAAGTATTAAGCTGCTTACCAAACGACATGATATGAATAAACCAAGAGAATCGTAAGAATCATTTATAAACGTCTTAATAAAGCTCTGTTCTGCAGCAGGGTTCTTCACTCAGACATAATATAACAAAGTGAGTTTTGTTGAGTTTGAAGCTAAACGTTTTTGAATGGGTTTCTTATAGTTTTAAACAAACACACTGAACGTCACTTGCCTGTGAAAATGTTTTTAAATTATGTTGTCACGTTTTAGGGCTAAAAAAGAGATTTAATGCGCGTTCAAGTAGTAGTCAATGGAGATTTTGAGCTCTTCAACGCTATTTTCTTGACTTTGTGACAGTGTTTCAGACCGAAAAAAATTATTTGCGGGACTTTTACATGTAGGCCTATAAATACTTACAATCAGTAAGTATAATTGATACATGTACATCAAATTTATACAAATAGTTTCAAATTGAAGTCTGCACTTGATTTGATTAGACCTATAGCATCAATAGGATAAGTCTATCATGACATGACCATGCCTTAATTTAGATGATTACCTTAAACAGTTAACAACTGAGAAGAACTTATACAAAGTGTTAAGTGAGGTCAAATAAGAAAATGAGTAATAAAATATTATATTATTTGAGGTATTAACAAAAACCTTTCGTCCTAAATTTTTAATTCAAATTTGATAGTTCATTTGATTTTGGCAGTAGGTCGTAGAAGTAACCCTATACGTTAAATCTCACCAATAACATGTTGTCCCGGTGTGTATCTACCCATATTAATGCTTTGGGTTTGCGACTGATCCTCTGTGCTCGTTGCTCCCCCAGCCAGAGACACTTCGCCCCAGTGCAAGTCGGTCGGTAGGCCTCCACACACTTTTCGTCTCGTGTCGACCGGAAAGGGTGCTGCCCAGTTTGCAGACGGAAAGACGCTCATCACCATCACAGTCGTGTATAACATCAAATATCTAACAAAGATGGGTTGGTGACGGCCCACAATCTCAACCATTTTGATAACAAGGAAACTGGTTCAAGTTTGAATGCGAAGTCTACCTAATGGGAAAACTCCTGCTAGTATTAATAACACTTCCGTGTACTAGATACATAGGAGAGAATCTGATAGATCTGATTAAGCATCTTCCTTTTACTACCATAACCCTTTCTTGAATATTTGAGGGTTAATACTTGTCATCATTGTTCACACCATATGTTGTATGTGGGCAGACATAGCCGCGCCATGTCATGGCCGTTGGTGATGCAATTTCGCCATTGACGAAGCCCAAATTTAATTAAAAACCCTCAATGATTTTGGATGTCTCCATTTATTATGATAGACATCCCATGTGCACTGCTGTAGCCACTGTACATAAAATGAAGGTTAAACACTGACTGTGGCTCCCCAAATGCACACAACATCCAAGAGCCTGCGGTATAAGTAGCTGCTTGATGGAAACTTCGCAACTGTATCTAGCCAAGAGAGGAATGCGAGGAGGAAATTGTCTTAGTCATCCCTTTTGCGTTCGACCTTTTGAAATGTTGGAGCCATGATGGTGGTGGTGATGATGTTTGTTGCAGGAAACGATACCCTTCGGGAAGCATTCTTATAGAGCTATAGAGATATGTGCAAACCCATCGCACCTCTCAACCCCCCCCCCGGAGGATTGTTCAAACCAATGAATCGATCAAGTTGCTCATTCAACGGTAAATTTTCTCTTTTAAAAGGCGGGGGAAAACACAAGGGAAATTTGTTTCAAAATTAATATATGAAACAAAACGGTGCATCCTAGAGGGTCACGTGACAATGAGGGTGGTAGTGATGATTCACCATTAAAGATGTAGACCGCTCGACCATATTTGAACACATAAGACACAACCCAGCACCTTTCCCCTTGGTGTTTAACTTGACACGTAATGCCGTCTGATATTTCTAGGGTAATTTGCAAGCGGAGATATCTTGCACACCTTTTTAAAATTTGAGATGTTACGATTTTCCCTACACGCATAAATTCTCAGAATCTCAGGAATTCCCAGACTACAATAAAACGTGCTGAAGTCTCATTCTGGTTCTGGGATGAGATTAAGGGATTTATGTTCAAAGGAGACCCATCATACTGATCATGCAGACAATATTTGGTTCTATACGTTTAAATTTTTCTAACTCAGTTCAATTCTTAATCTTACATTTCTCTTGTATTACCTCTGCGGGTTTATAAAGACATTTTGTAAAACTCTTTATTTTCCAAACATTTCTGTGTCTCTGTGCCGCGAAGGCGACCCCCCAAAAACCCACCGCAAAACATTTTGGCCTTTGGTGCAGAACCGGATTGATATTGAATCAGAGATTATACTTAAGACCGACCTTGGATTTTACAATGAATAGTTTAGTTGTTATCGAATATTCTGGCAAGGGGAACCTTCCACCCATGCATCATTGATATTGAACTATGCTTAGGGTATCATTACTTTCAAAGTTACCTCCTACTCCCACTACATCCCCCACCCCACCCAACCCAACCCACCCACCCCACCCAACCCCCACCCAACCCCACCAACCCCACCCCAACCCCACCCCACCCTACCCTGCATCAATCCGCCAGCCCCACACAAAATCCCCGTACGCTACTGTACATCTTCAAAGAGAGGGAGAGAGGTCAGCAATAAATGAAAGTTCGTCAACCTATAGCAAGTGGTTTTCTGATGACACTCATGACGAACACACCTAACTAGTGAAATAACATCATACCACGTACCTCTGACGTATGTATCGGAATGTTATGACGTGTGTTTCGCCCAGAATAATAATGCACTTTCATAAGTGTCACTATAGTCTGGAATGAAATGAAATAAACAGCCAAACATATGAAATAAGTCAACAGGTATTGATTTCAATTTAGTCTCTGTTGGGTTCGTCGTTCCTTACGATATGCAATACAGATTTATCGACTGCGAGTCATTTTACCTTCTTAAAATTGTAGACACAAAATGTAAATCTTTCAGCTCACTGATAATAATGTCTATACCAGTATCAATCCTCCAAAGAAATAGTTTCGTCTGAAAAACTGTCAAAGTCGAGAAAACCTCTCAATCATCTTTGCTTATTTCGATTGCCGTGGTCAAAATAGGCCCGGTAAAACATACAAGTCTTGACAAAAGTAATAGTATTTCTGAGGCACTCCTTATCATGATTCAAAGAAACCAAGCCACATAAGTGTTTATGGCGTATCTTTAATATCGATTCAATAAGGGATTCAAACTCCTATTTGCCCCCAAAAGTTCAACCCATCCTACACAGGTGGTTCACTTTTCAACTTGCGTCGTGTCACTGAGGTCTATGGCTGAGAGAAGGGTAATATGAAACTGATTAGTAGGTGTTTGTTACAGAGCGAGTTGTATCGTCAAGGCATGAGAAATGAAAATCCTGTCTTTTCCAGTGATATATTACAGCAGTTCGGTGATCAATTTTAAGATACAAGAAAAATACTAGTAATAGACGTCTTTTACAGGATGCTGTTTTATGAGGCCATGCCGGTCCTGACTCTGCTATTTTCTTAAATTATGCGGAAGATGATCATTTATATAATTTGCATTTGTTAACTTTTAGAATCGTTATTACGTCATCCTCTCTAATTGACTGACCAAACCCATGACCCACTATCAGTTTCCAATGTGCACCAACGAGGATCAGGGAACGGCAAACCCATGACCCACTATCAGTTTCCAATGTGCACCAACGAGGATCAGGGAATGGCAAACCCATGACCCACTATCAGTTTCCAATGTGCACCAACGAGGATCAGGGAATGGCAAACCCATGACCCACTATCAGTTTCCAATGTGCACCAACGAGGATCAGGGAACGGCAAACCCATGACCCACTATCAGTTTCCAATGTGCACCAACGAGGATCAGGGAATGGCAAACCCATGACCCACCATCAGTTTCCAATGTGCACCAACGAGGATCAGGGAACGGCAAATCCATGACCCACTATCAGTTTCCAATGTGCACCAACGAGGATCAGGGAACGGCAAACCCATAACCCACTATCAGTTTCCAATGTGCACCAACGAGGATCAGGGGGCAATCCCATGACCCACCATCAGTTTCCAATGTGCACCAACGAGGATCAGGGAATGGTAAACCCATGACCCACTTTCAGTTTCCAATGTGCACCAACGAGGATCAGGGAATGGCAAACCCATGACCCACTATCAGTTTCCAATGTGCACCAACGAGGATCAGGGAATGGCAAACCCGTGACCCACTATCAGTTTCCAATGTGCACTAACGAGGATCAGGGAATGGCAAACCCATGACCCACTATCAGTTTCCAATGTGCACCAACGAGGATCAGGGAATGGCAAACCCATGACCCACTATCAGTTTCCAATGTGCACCAACGAGGATCAGAGAACGGCAAACCCATGACCCACTTTCAGTTTCCAATGTGCACCAACGAGGATCAGGGAACGGCAAGATACACCAGAAAGTATAGCAAGGAAAATGTTATGCAAATAAGCAGGGAAAATACGACATGAAAGTAACTGAATAGACAATTAAAAGTACTAAAATGAAAATCAATTCAATAAAAAAAAACCTATTCAACAATCTCTGTGTTTTGAACATTTTGCTCTGTTTATTCATCTGTTTGAAATACGTATATTAAGTACGGATATAATAATTTTCCAGCAATCAAAGTTTTAAATCATGATCATGGTAGTTCAATAGAGGGCGCTAACACAACGTCAATCCTATCTCTGTCAATCCTGCAAACAATTGTTTCCATCGTCTGTATTAATACGAATAATAAGTCATTGTTATTATTTATGTGTGATCGAGGTCTTATTTGTTCTCCCAAATTTGTTTCGCCGTCCTTTTTTATAATTCATATTTATTTAATACTGTATACATGTTACTTTTTTCAACTATGTAGTCTACAAATGTTAATGCTTTTATGAAAAACATGAAAACAATTCAAAAACAAGCCTTGCACAATTTAGAGAAAATACTTTAGTCAAAGATTAGAACCTAGTGGTAAAGAAATTCTGTCTGGTGGTCAAAGACTAGAACGTAGTGGTGAAACATTACAGTCTAGTGGTCAAAGATTACAGTCTAGTGGTCAAAGATTACAGTCTAGTGGTCAAATATTACAATCTAGTGGTCAAAGATTACAGGCTTGAGTGGTCAAAGATTACAGTCTAGTTGTCAAATGGCAGTCTAGTGGTCAAAGATTACAGCCTAGTGGCCAAATAATACAATCTAGTGGTCAAAGATTACAGGCTTGAGTGGTCAAGATTACAGTCTAGTGGTCAAATGGCGGTCTAGTGGTCAAAGATTACAGTCTAGTGGTCAAAGATTACAGTCTGTTGGTCAACGATTATAGTCTAGTGGTCAAAGATTACAGTCCAGTTGTCAAATGGCAGTCTAGTGGTCAAAGATTACAGCCTAGTGGCCAAATATTACAATCTAGTGGTCAAAGATTACAGGCTTGAGTGGTCAAAGATTACAGTCTGTTGGTCAACGATTATAGTCTAGTGGTCAAAGATTACAGTCTAGTGGTCAACGATAACAGGCTTGAGTGGTTAAAGATTACAGTCTAGTGGTAAAAGATTACAGTCTGTTGGTCAACGATTATAGTCTAGTGGTCAAATCTGCTGTATGTAAATGCAGGCGGGGAAGGTGGTGATCTGAATTCAACCAGAGTAGTATGCCTGAGGATGTTTTCCCCTTAGTACTTAGGGAAGCACAGAGTTCCCCTACACATCGTTGTACCGTAAAAACCAGCATAATTGTCTTTCTCCCCGATGCGGAATTTGTACATCTATTAAGTTGATCAATGAAGCCTTGGTACGATCAGCTGCGTGTTGGTGTTAATATGGCAATAATATGCAGACAACATGGTCTCCGTTTGAATACTGCACATTGGATCAAAATACTAAACTCAAGTATTTTGATACGAAAGACTGTTGTGTCCTCCACCTTCTTTAAGGTTATACGAAATAAAGTTTCCTCTGGTCTGTATCCATGTATGTTCTAAAGGCATAGGCTCATACAACCGTTTTTCAGACGATCAGACACATCACATCTTTAGTTTGTAAACAATTTTGTGTTTACAGATATTAACATTGTTTATTATATGCTTCACTTTTCACGAAAATTAATACATTCCCACAGTGTCAATTACAGTTGATAAGAAATAAATGTGCAATGTATTTAAAACTATCGACGCATTTATTGCTTCATGACACTTCATTTTCAAACATGAAATGTAACAGCACTACTAGCGGGGACCTGTCCTAGCTGGTCCCCAACATAAATCCCGTTGGGAGATTTAAAAAAACGCACTCATTATTAGTGTTTCCCAGGATTGAACCGGTGACCTTAAGGTCAAAACATCTGATTGGGCTATTTGCTGACTGTAGAGGGATGTATAGTGCAGAAATACATGGCCTGACGAGGCTGTTGAATTTCAGGGCAGAGGGTCCGATTTGAAAATTTATATAAAATGTTTATTCCTGAACGAAGCTGTAAAATAATTGCTTGTTACATGAAGAAAACATTGAACTAAATGCGAAAGTAAATAAATAAAAAGGAAAACGATGGAAGGATATTGGGCGGAAATGCCAGCGGCAGACCGTGGGAAGGTATTCACAACAAAGGGATATGACTTCCTGCCTTAAGGGCGAGTCCCGCTTGGCAAATTGCCTTCTTTGTTGACAATAAATGTCAAAATTTGGAGTTTCTTAACTTAAAAAAGAAATAGATCTTTTGTGCACAAAATATTTTTAAGGTGAAAACTTGAAAGCCAATTTCCAAATGCAAAATTACAAAAAAAAAAGTGAAAGCAGCTTGATGTTTCAGGGCGACAATATTTTATCTGGTGCTGTCATTCTTTCATTCAAGAAAGTAAATTAATGTTCTATTTGGTATTGGAAAATATACCCTTTCATCACCTAATGCACGAGGCAGGTGCTCTCAAATGGCAGAATCTATTGTCTTACTTCATCATGATCGTGATGAACCATAAGCTGAAATTTCCCTTTTGACAGTTCCGAGGTATTTTCGAACCAACGGGATATTCACCACATTGGAGTTTGTTTTACCTTCAAAATCGGAAGGGGGGGGGCAGATAGGTGGAATATGAAAAAATACTATCCTATTGTTTTTGGTCTTGTTTGATTTTGTTTGTTACTACACTTCAAAACCTGGGGTTGTCACAAACAGATACAAAAAGAAAGGAATCAAAATTTGCATAATTTGTGCCGACACAATAACATTGGTGTCATTTTAACACCCTATGATGTTAATTTTGCTTCCCTTTTGAGTATCTATATGTGACAACACAAATGGTGTCAATTTAAACACCCATGTTTTTGCAGTGTAATTTCCCACTTTTCAGAGAGATTGTTACGTCCATTTAGAACCGTTTTGTTCGACTTGTCTTCGTACTGAAATGTTGCACTCCCAATTGCTCGAGTTAACATAAAAGCAATTTATCAATGCCCCTTTCCGCTATCAGTCAAATATTACCCCCTAACAAAAAGGGCGAATAACCAGACATGCACAGTACTGCTAAAATATACCCGGGGTCGGGGCCGGGATATCTGAACACAAACAAACATGAATTATTATAATTATCTAGAGCGCAACCTAGTCTTCAAAATCAGGTTTCACAGAACCCATGTAAATAGGTGTAGATTAATATCCATGGGAAAAACAAAAAAGCATATCGTAAAATGTATACATTAATGTATGAATTTAATATTAAAAGCAGTTGCAATGAACGTTAAAGACAAAGTAACCCTTAAAATCATAGCATTGTTGGAGAGTCAACAACAACCAAACCATAGTTCCGCACACATTCTATCAATAACAGCACAAACACGAATTCGAATGGTGTTGCCATGGTTTCTCGGTACGTTTGCATCGGTACGATACCTAAACAAGAAGGAGCAAGGAAAATAATACCCGACTTTGTGTAATTGGTTGGGTAAAAAGATGGGGCTACCTTGCAACCATATTTTGAGAAAGCTCAAATTTAACCTTTAACACTTTATTTCCATACTGATTTGAAAACAAAGTTTATTCATAAATTGCCTCTGAAGACCAACTTTGCGGTTAATGGTCTCATGTCGAGAACACTCAAACTATTGTTTACATGAAGAATGCTTCATTGTGTATCATTCTCATCTTGACAATCAAGGCCCAAATGAGCTGCTTAATGCAAACGAATAATTGCTTAAAATTTCTGCTAAGCAAACAATAAGCAATACACCGGTCACAGATGGTCATGTGACTTGTTATTTTGGCTGGTAACCGTATTCTGGTTAAGCAAATTTGTTTTAGGCATAGTAATTTTGTTGTGCTTAAGCAGCTTTATGACAATGGGCCTGTTCAGAACTCTAGTAGACATTTATGTTCCATAAAAAATATGAACATCCCTTGAAAGTACACACCACCTGGAATATAAACAACTGAACTAAATAATACGTTTCACCATAGACTCGATGATAGAAATTTCCCGCTGAAATATCCTCAAATTCGAGGACAAAGACATTTTTTAGGACCCCCAGAATTCCATTGCTTGTTTTGGTGTAAAAAAAAAATCGAAAAATAAACCCCACTTCGACTAACGGCTAGAAATCCTTGATAAAACGTCTTGTGAATACGTCACCTTGTGGCTTGTTGGCTTGAGTTGCCCTAGGCTACAAGAAGTAGAATACAAATAAATAAATATAAAGCCCCACAGTTAGAACAAAATATTTTTTTAAATCTAGTCATTTTAGTTAGTTGTATATTTTTCTGCTCACACTCTTCTGAAACTTCTGCCAAAGAGGGTGTTACATGGGCGGATTCAGGAGGGGGCGTGAGAGGGAGAGAGACATCAAAGAAGGAACAAATGGGGGAGAGACAAAATTAATTACATTCCTTCATGGTAATGTTTGCAAAATAAGGTACATGTACTAATAACCCGTACCTCATACACTTTGTTTTATTTGTGGACGACTATTATTTCACTGACAGACATTGTCTCATGGGGATGTGAATCTGTGTGTGAACAGCGAGTTTCTCACACTAAACAAACGCGCGAAACACACAGCACCTGGCTGGCTCTCTTTAATTCTGAATAAAAATGCTCACTTACCATGATTTACATAACCTTATAAGCTTATTTCGAAGGTCTACGGTGCAACAGGAGCGTCTGAACGGACTCCTGTTGATGTTCGTCTACGAGGAGGACATAGAGCAATTGAATGCAGGCCTGGGGGAGTGCCACCATCGACACACCTACAGCAGAAAACACCCCCGCTGACTGCGCTTTTTTGAATCCAATGAGCACACATTCTAGGGCCCCTGCAGCAAATAGTTCTCAGTAGTACGTGCTGTGATTCTAATTCTCTTATAACAAAGTTTAAAAATATTGACAGAGACAACCTTTTTGGTAAACCTTATGGAAAGTTTAATTGTTTGTTTCCCACAACACTTTTTTCGTCCCTGAAAAAATATTGTAACCTGAAATTTGATAATATACTTAAGGATGGATGATGCAATGACTCCCAACTCGAAAATGATGTTTAAAAAAATGATATAGCGAAAAGAAATGGTCAAAGTGGTCAAATATTGGCTTGGATCGCACCACAGGGAATCTACGATCCATTTTTTCTGGGAACTTAAGCGGGCCCCGACCCCAAAGCGTTAAGGCTTCGCGCTACGCGCTCGCATGCAGACGCCACACTTTGCCTTCACCATGCTGCTTGGTATACATTTCACGCCCCATTGTTTACCCATAAATTAATGTCCACAACTGACATTTGGCTGCAGTTCGTTTATTTAACCAAATAATTACTAACGTTACTGGGAAGAGTTTAAAAAGGCTAGATCTGTTTTGATCTTTTTGTTACTTTAAATATCATGTTTTTTTACAATCGAGAATGTTATAAGCTTTTCTTTTAAGGTAATGTTCAGTTCCCTCACATGTTCTTGTTTGTATGAGCGCCATGAGCGCTTTTGTGGATTTATGCGCCTTATAAGTTTCTCATTATCATTTTTAATATTATTACTGTTATTATCCCGATGTTATCTCACGTACATCAGCTATTATGTACAAACACTTTGCGCATCTATTGTGTGCATTGTCCGACGGGCATATTACATTTTTGTGTGTATGTTTTCCGCCATGAAACAGAATGCCTGTAGCGTAGGGGGGGGGGGGGGGCGTTCAGGGCCGGAATCCCTTAAGTTAGGACCCTTTCCTAACGTACCTTGATTGCCTTTTTGAGCCATTCCTTTGCCAGATAATCCACGGATTTCCCAATGGACGATACACACGCACACGCACGCACATACCGAATTGTGAATGCCGGTAATCGAGTACTTCTCTTTGTTCTCCCATTGTTTGGACTTGTCAAAACACCCCGATCCCTTTTGTTAAAGTTCTCGATTTCAGCGGGTATAGACACGCTTACACCCACAACACACCCACACCCAAACAGTCCACGTTAGGAGTCTGTCAGGGCCAGAGCCTTGACGGAACCAGTCCTGTGCTCCACTGGTCTTATATTTGTGATAACTTTTTTATGGTAAATCGTCAAAAATGGGGGAGGGGTGGAGGGGGTCCTAGTGGATTGGTAAAATTCCCTATGATCAATTATTCTAACAATCAACGGCTAATTACAGATTGCTTACTGGCGGTTACTTTTGCTTATTTATGATCCCTTGGTTTCATGACCAGAAACATCAAACACAAAAATAAAAACAGAAACTAAACCCTTTTTTGTTGTTCCCGATGTAACTATTACCTTTAGGCACGGCGATTATAATCATAAACAGTTGGACAAAATGTTTTCACACTCAATCATGTTCTTCTTCACATGTTTTCTTAAGGTAGTACTCTGTACTAGAGCATTGAGCTGTGAGGCTTCCGTAGGCTTATATACACTCAATTTTGCACTGAAGGCCAAACTGGTACAACTCGGACCAGTAAGCGTATGTTCTTATGCTAGCCTTGTAAACTAAATACAAATAGACTTGTAACACGCTATTTATATCAACATAAGCTGTCAGTTTCTGCGAAACTGAAGCCACTTTTCTGAATAAAGACAAGGGAACTGCCAAGTTGGATTGCTATCCTTAATGCTTTCTTGAATCATAGAGGTAGGTTACATGTACAGCAATGTTGATGAATGTTGAAAAAGCTACTTCCATTAAGGTCTGAATTCCTTCATGATAGGGCCTATGATGACTTTTTAAAAATTATAATCCCCCCGTTGGTTTAGCCTCGATGCCCCACGCCCAACGATCACCTAGCTATGGTGGCCCTGAAGGAACATCGCACATCGCGAATGAGTGCGCACACGTGTGCGAATATATTTGTGATGTCGTGAATTTTATTGCATACCATGTCGCATACCTTTGGGATAATGTCATAGTTGCGGACAATTTGTTAGTGACTTAGGAAGTACGTGACACACAGCAGAAAGTAGTCAGGCCCACGCGCGCAATACTATACATTGTACCCAGGAAGTTGGCACCAGGCCAAGTCTCGCCACGCAGAATACCACCTCGCCTTGCTTGCCTCACAACAATGACTACCGCTACAATGGCTGCTGCATATCTCGACTGGACGCAAGAAAGTCCCCATATCATTTTTATTGAAAGGTTTGCGACAAAGGTATGCAATAAAATTCACGACATTGCAAATAAATTCGCATACGTATACGCAAATATTCGCTAATTGTTTCACGACACCGCAAACGTGTGCGCAAATATTCGCGAACTGTTTTACGACATTGCATACGTGTGCGCACATTATTCGCGATAAATTTCGCGACATTGCATACGTATGCGCACACGTTTGCGATATGCGATGTCCCTTCAGGGCCACCATACATAGCAGATTTTCAGTTTTTTAAACAACCTGAAAGCTGTGAACTTGCCTATTACATGTTGTGTGCCATTTTTTAGTGTCATACAAGTTGACAATTGAGTGGTGAACTATTTAACTCAATTTTCCACGACGTTGCAGTCAAGGCACATAACAAGCGACCTTCTAACTGGGTTGACCATCATTACGCAATTAGAATCATTAAGTAGTTAATTATTCTAATTGCGTAATGATGGTCAACCCAGTTGACCCAGATTAGTACAATAAGTACTAATCTTCTAACTGGATTGACCATACGCAATTACAATCGTTAAAGGAACATTACAGAATTGGTAAGAAAAAAACTTGTAAAATATACTTTTGATCACAGATTTGCATAAAACTTACACTGTCTAATGATGATGATAGTAGAAAACATCTCTTTAAATATTTCTGTCTGAAATGCCATATTTTATGAGAAATTAATAAACTAATTTTTCGATTGGAGTTTATCGCTCAGTGAGCGTTTTATTAATTTGTTGAATCTATATGATTTCATGCAAATGTGTAATCGGTTTTTCACTATTTTCTCGTGACCCAGATGTATATGGTGGATTACATAAAGTGCTTACACTGCCAGCAACTGTTTTGTTAGCAAAACCAATTCTGTAATGTTCCTTTAAGTACCAATCTTCAAGCATACAGTCCCCTTCCACCTCGGTTGAGTATTCTGAAGACATAATGCTCATTATGTCATTCTTTTTATATTTGAAAACTTTTGTTTATGAGATAAAAATAAATAGCGACTTCAGACAGGGACTCCTAGATATGCTGTTTCGGTGGGAACCTCATCACAATATATCTAAGTCCTCGCTATTATGGGGAGATGCAAAGCGTGGGAATAAAATTGTTTCTTCTTTGCAACAAAATCAGCTCTCCAGGAAAATGATTGTAAAATTCACAGAGGTATATGCTAATTTATTTATAAATATCCTCCTGTATAAACACTTTTAGTTTTTCCTTTTTTGTTTACCTTTCCGTGAGCGATTCCGCCGAAGTCATTATTACCAATATAAGTGCTTTCGTATAACACTCTTAAAATCTATCAACGACAATCGTCGTAAGTATCCTCCCAAATGTGTCCAATGTCGTTGTTGATGTCCTCACACTCATAACATTTGCGAAATGTCATCATCGTATTAAGATCGCCAATGATATAATTTTTGCTAACGTCGTCGATGCACACATATTGTTTCCGTTAATGTCAGTCATCGATGTTATCGTTCTTTGCCATTATTGCCATTGTTGTTCTGTCACATCAGTGTCACAAATATCATCGTATATAAGTGGGGCGAATAGTTTGCTTTCCTCTGTGGATAAAGCATCCTCAGTTTCAAACCATGTAATGTGCAAGAAATGATAGAAGAGTGTGGATAAAGCATCCTCAGTTTCAAACCATGTATTGTGCAAGAAATGATAGAAGAGTGTGGATAAAGCATCCTCAGTTTCAAACCATGTAATGTGCAAGAAATGATAGAAGAGTGTGGATAAAGCATCCTCACTTTCAAACCATGTAGTATGCAAGAAATGATAGAAGAGTGTGGATAAAGCATCCTCAGTTTCAAACCATGTAATGTGCAAGAAATGATAGAAGAGTGTGGATAAAGCATCCTCACTTTCAAACCATGCAGTGTGCAAGAAATGATAGAAGAGTGTAGATAAAGCATCCTCAGTTTCAAACCATGTAGTATGCAAGAAATGATAGAAGAGTGTAGATAAAGCATCCTCAGTTTCAAACCATGTGCAAGAAATGATAGAAGAGTGTGGATAAAGCATTTTCAGTTTCAAACCAAGTAGTGTGCAAGAAATTATAGAAAAGTGTGGATAAAGCATCCTCAGTTTCAAACCATGTAGTATGCAAGAAATGATAGAAGAGTGTGGACAAAGCATCCTCAGTTTCAAACCATGTAATGTGCAAGAAATGATAGAAGAGTGTGGATAAAGCATCTTCAGTTTCAAACCATGTAATGTGCAAGAAATGATAGAAGAGTGTGGATAAAGCATCCTCAGTTTCAAACCATGTAATGTGCAAGAAATGATAGAAGAGTGTGGATAAAGCATCTTCAGTTTCAAACCATGTAATGTGCAAGAAATGATAGAAGAGTGTGGATAAAGCATCTTCAGTTTCAAACCATGTAATGTGCAAGAAATGATAGAAGAGTGTGGATAAAGCATCCTCAGTTTCAAACCATGTAATGTGCAAGAAATGATAGAAGAGTGTGGATAAAGCATCCTCAGTTTCAAACCATGTAGTATGCAAGAAATGATAGAAGAGTGTGGATAAAGCATCCTCAGTTTCAAACCATGTAATATGCAAGAAATGATAGAAGAGTGTGGATAAAGCATCCTCAGTTTCAAACCATGTATTGTGCAAGAAATGATAGAAGAGTGTGGATAAAGCATCTTCAGTTTCAAACCATGTAGTGTGCAAGAAATGATAGAAGAGTGTGGATAAAGCATCCTCAGTTTCAAACCATGTATTGTGCAAGAAATGATAGAAGAGTGTGGATAAAGCATCTTCAGTTTCAAACCATGTAGTGTGCAAGAAATGATAGAAGAGTGTGGATAAAGCATCCTCAGTTTCTAACCCTGGCAGATCTTCCCCTTTTTTACTTTCACCGTATTGTGCCTTGTCATTTATTGCATGTTCATATTCATGTTTCAATATCTCTCTTTTCATTAAACTTGAAACTCCGCTGCTGTGTCACCTACCTCCATGGTATGGGGGCAGTAAGAGCCCCAACCACGGATAATCACATTGTTGTGGCTTTTTCTTTCTATCTTATCAAGCAATTGATTTGTTTCCCTTTTTTAATTTACATATTTGCATGGTAATAATCATGTTTCACTAAACCTGCTATTATTCTCCCTACAAGTTCAGCGTTGTCGCTCTGCTGCCCTATTGCCATTGTAAAATACTGCTACAATAGCACTACCGAGGTCCACAAGGCAGACTACATGGTTAAAAACACACGTGCATGAATTTGGCAATTGTCATATGCGAGCACTCTTGTTTTCGCTCCTTCCTTGATTCACAAATCAAATCACCTGCAAGCATTGGCATAACGAAGTAAACTCACGTGTAAATTAAATGAACTAAATACAACTTTCTAAAATGAATTTCAATCATAGCATAGATATGGGCAAACCAATCTGAAACTTTGACATGACCAGCTGAGATGGAGAGGTTGCTACTCAAAGCTGCTATATTCACTCAACTCACAAACCCCTGGTTGTGTTGTTGATCAAATGTCATGCGGTATTAAGCAACAAAAATGGCTACAGTGCAACAAACGTTACTAAGCAGAAAGGGATAATGTTGCCGAAATATGGCAATAAGTTTGTTGTTGATGACGTCCTCTCTGCTCGGTAGAGAAGTTTGTAAGCAATATTTGTTGCAACCAAAAGTGCAATAAAATATGTTGTCTTTTCTAACTTTTCTTTCTAAGCACAAGTCTGCTTTCAGCTTGTTCAACTAATTTAAAAGGATGATACTTGTTTGCCATCATCTAGTCATAAAAATTACTCATCTTGTACCTCATATTAATGTGTGAATTTCTGATTACAATAATGGATATAGGTTCAGAGATATCAACTAAACAGTACTTCCGTGTTTTGTATGGAGGCTGGACATAATGAGCTGCAGGAAATGTGTTGAAATAATGATGTCCAAGGACACAATGGTCCATGTCGGACACAATGGTCCATGTCGGACACAATGATGGTCCATGTCGGACACAATGGTCCATGGACACAATGGTCCATGTCGGACACAATGGTCCATGTCGGACACAATGATGGTCCATGTCGGACACAATGGTCCATGTTGGACATAATGGTCTAAACTACAATGTAATACCAATTAAGATCCAGAAAAAGAGAAAAATTAAAACTATTTTCCCACCAAGGTATCACACAATTGCTGGTAGCAATATGAACTCTCGATGACTATAGTTTTATATACTAAAGCAGAAGTGTTTTACTAATAATATTGGGTACTCTCAACTATATGTCCACAGATGGCGAACTTATGAAAATGAAATTTATATTTTGAATTTCATGTTTTTCTGAAGCTCATGCAAATTGTAATTAAATGCGAGTAGGTTTATTTTGTTTATTTAATTGCCCAATGCCGCAGTCCTCGGTGTAATTACCTTTTTATTTATTTATACTTCAATTTGTAAATGGAGGGGTGGGGTGGAAGGGGACGTAGTAAAGCACATTTTGCACCAAATAGTGACATTTTCAATAAAGTGACTGTAATTTTTTATTTATTTGATATTACTATGATTTGAAATTTTATTTTTTTGCACATTGTTTGTCATCTTACCACTTGTTATAGAGGCCGAAATATTAATTCGCAAAGAGATAAATATATTTATTCAAGATTGATCGGATTTAGTTTGGTTGTGTTTATTAGCCATAATTCATGATGATAGTTGCTGTTTAAAGAATAACATAAAACGTAAGTCATAAAAACTCAACTTCAACTAATTGATTAATTGAGTTTTGTAGCGAATTCTGAGTGTTAATATAGGTTTTTTAATAACACAACCTCTACTTAAACAAATTAATATGTCGTCCAGTTTCTCTGAAAAGTCTCATAATACGCAAAAATAAACTAGGATTAGTATTTGAATACTAAAAAAGATGGTTAAATCGGTACCATTGGTTTGTTTAATTATTAAGTGATTTATAAAAAAAATAGTGAAGTTTATGAGATATTATCGAACAGTAGAGAACAAAGTTAATTTCGTAAAAGAAACACTGTTGTAATTTATGAAAAGTAAAACATCCTTTGTTCTTTGTTGTATTACAGAATCCTCTAGAATATGCTAGATGTCGTAAAAAACCTGTCAAAACTAGGAATTGTATAAGATTTTTTCCTTTAATGGTCTGTAAATCTATTGAAATTCATAGTCACGTTGAATATGTGGAATTGTATACGTTAATACGCTACTGCACTCGCATAGTCACACGTGTGCTTTGCACATTGAAACTAGCCGTTTTGGCGCAATGTGTGAATTTGTTGCAGCTGCGCAGAAGGTATTTTTTCGATCACTGTAAATCATGAATAGAGGGAGTGGCCATCTATATGTTATGCATAAAAACCAGTGATAAGGTATTTGCAATTGGAACTCAATTCCAGACGTTTTGGTATATAGTGAGTGAGAAAAACAAGAGGCAGTAAAAAAAAGTGGAGCCGCTTCACACACGCTAGTCATTCTCACTGCGAAAGACAGGCACAGTCAAAGATTATACGGTAGCTGGCAAGAGGAACAAGAGTGGAACCAACCGTGTAAAGGAAGCATCTGTAACTAACTCTGCAGTGTGAAAAAGGTAAGTGTACTTGATGGCCTCAAAGTTGTCAGGATGGACCTTCTCTTTTTTACAATCGCAGGATCTCGAGTTATTTCATCAATCTGTAAAAGTAGTTTCCAAATCGGCTGTGTATTCTTAGCGTAGCATCAGTTGCCCAAGCTTTAACTGATGCTACTACCGGAAATGAGAAATTAAATAAAGCATTCTATCAAATCAAATGTTATGATCGGGGGTTTGATGTTGAGGCTCAGATCGTAATTAAACAAGGTTTGGAAACAAGGAGTTTCCAGTTGGGATTGAGATGGCTACAAAGTTTACGTTTCGTCGAATTGTTTAAAGGTGCAAAACACATTCATTTGTATTGAGGTTCTTTATAATTTGAGTCACGAAGCTCAAACATAGTGCTTTCTTGACAAACAAATAAAATTGTTGTGTTATAATGAAACCTTGTGCAGCCCATTTTCCACCCATTCCTCCATAATGAAACCTTGTGCAGCCCATTTTCCACCCATTCCTCCATAATGAAACCTTGTGCAGCCATTTTCCACCCATTCCTCCATAATGAAACCTTGTGCAGCCCATTTTCCACCCATTCCTCCATAACAATGGCTCGTCACAACAATTACCAATTGCTGTAGCAGTAATGTCATCAGCATAAAACGTCATTGTTGGACAAAAATACAAGTCACTTTTATACATATTTATAATGTTGCCTTTTTGGGGCACATTCATTATGGGTGTTGAAGGTACCAAGATATACGCCTTCCTCGTATTAAGAATGCATCGTGTACGTCTCTTTCTTGTACGGCTTTTACTTGTACTTAAATATGGACATTGAACCTCAATTTCGGAAAATTTCTGCAATAAATTAGATATTTTGGCACAGCGTTATGACGATTTTGATTATTTATTTGCTAAACTGTCAAGCTGGAGCAAATCAAAAAGGGCCCAGTTTTAAAGAGATGCTTTATGGAAAAATGTTACACAGTAAATGCCTTTTCTATGATTAACCCGACACCCGTCTTTTTGTAGTAATATTAGCTTAAAGATTGAATAAAGCCAATAAAGGCCAGTGCATCATAGTTTTGTTGGATACTCAGAATTATTGCTTTGCTGACAGCAGTAATGTATTACTGTTGGAAAATATCCACTAATTAAACAAAAAATAAAACACAGCAAAATCGAAACGAGAATAAAGAAGAAACAAATATAATCTAAACATTTATTTAAACATCATTTTTTTTCAGATATAAATGTATATTTTTTTATATTAATAATCACACCATACAACCAACTTGTAACAAAGATCATCAAGTTGGGTGAACTGTCAATTCTTCTCAGGACAAACACCGAAGTAACGTATTATCAAGTATTTGGGGAGTTTCTTTTGTACTTATTTAGCAAATTCTTTTTTTTCTCGCACAATGCAATATTTCAGCAAGAAATTATTTGAATGACAATTTGGTTTATTATTATTATTGCATATTTCTAGTAATGAACTCATACACTGTTGCTCGCAAGCCTGAGGAAACCTGTAAACAAAGATGCTTACTACGTGAACCAAAAACACATGGGTTAACCCCACTCTACCGCAATAAGTGTTCTGGTTTGTTTTTAACGTGTACCACCAATCCTAGCAAAATATTTGTATAATTGTGATGTACTTTTTGTAGGTTTTTGAGTAATTTTCATGAATAAATAAAATGAATGAATAAAGAAATGGGACAAATGTCTTAATGTCCCATCCGAAGGACAAGGCAATCATGGTAAAGTATCTTGCTCCAGGACATGAGTGCTACGACTGGGACTCGAATCCACACTCTGCGGATCAGAAACACCGGTTTTCTTACCGGTTGGCCACGACACACCACAGGTTTTTTAAAAACAAGACCAAAAAATACATTTTCAACGAAAAATTGAATAAAATTCACCTTGTTTTTGATCATGCAATCATTTATTATACTTGAGTATAATCTTAAGTAATAAACCCTAAACAAAGATATAAACAAAAAAGGGGGACCGCCAAAATTAGGGCTAGATGGCTTAGTTGGTAGAGCGCCGGCACATTAATCCGGAGGTCGTTAGTTAAAATCCCGCCTGAGTCAATTTGTCTTGTTTTCAACCCAATAATATACACACACATCTACATAACCAGCAATGAACCATGTCATTAAAATAAAGGTTCTCCACACCCATTCATTACGAGCGGCAGGTGGGCCTAATTAACTTGAGGCTTATGGTCATTAAGAATTTTTATTGAGGTATGCTTGCCACCAGAAAAGTTGGGTCCACAGCTGCATTTGCAGTGAAAAATAGTTCAGTTGCTGTGCCGTGTTGTTACCCAAATTCGAAATACTGCGTGAAAATCAGTATAAACTCCCTTCGGTAGCCTCGTTAACTCCACATGACTCGCTCCTAAAGGCTGGCCAGCCGAGAAAACTTACACCATAATCGTTAAAAGCAGGTCATGATTGGTTTGAACAAGCAAGTGCGCTCTTGTTGAGTTACTGCAACTTTAAATTACTATTGTGTAAACATGCCTTACTGCCATGGTGTTTTAAACATTGTCTTGCAACACATTACATTACCGGTACCAAATGGACCTGCAAAACAATTGAAACACCCTTTAAGCTGCCCAGCTTTAGTGGAATCAACCAGTATTCGGAGTATATCAACCAATGTCAATCTGTTTATTAAGGATGAATGAGACGTGTTTTAAATGCACCATTAATAACTTAGGGCATCTTTACAATGGAGAAGGCAAGTGCTTCCTTGATATGACAGTTAGGTTGACATGTCAAAAAAGAAAGGATTTCAACACTTGGGAAGTAGAAATCTTCAACACGATGTAAGATCTTGAGAAAATCACACGTGCCAAACAAGAACTTTTTAAATGTTTCAGTACTAACCATATCAGTTATGCCATGAATGTACACGGCCGTTCGATGTCTTACAAACCCACGTTGATTCTTAAACGTTGTTTTGTATTTGAAGTGAGAATTTGTGGTGGGTTTTAAACCGTGTAAGGGAACATGGATAAATTATTTCACGGGCACGGCCGCGTTCCGACGCGTTCCTTCGCGTGACAAGCTCAAACAAAAGAAAACCCACCCAGTGTCACACACTGTCACGCGTTCTTCTGCAATCACCAGGTCTGAGGGAGAATCACTGTAATAAAACGATAGTTATTGTATTTCCGGCCTGGTATGTTTTCATTTTTTTTAAGTAACAAATTTCAACCCGAGCTTCTTCTCCGATATAAGTCTAGGCCTACTCTCGTTTTAATTGTAAAACATATAATCCACGTAAACGGAAATTGTATTTCCGGCCTGGGGTTATGTCATATATTTTGCTATTTTTTAAAAGTGATTTCCTGCACGTCGTCGTCATATTTTTATTTAAAATGCATTATGAAGAGTAAAATTACGATTATTATTATCTTTAGTAGAGAAAGAGCATCGTTGATAAGAGATAATATTTTGAAAATTTTTTGACCAACATACCAACAGAGGAAGTGGGTCCTGACTGATTTTAGAAAGGGCAAAGGCAAAGGAAGTTAGGACAAACAACAAGGTTTATATTTTTAAAGTTTGAACTCTCCCGTTTAAAAAGGTTCACCTCTTTAGCTATCAGTTGTAGAACGTGTCAACAGCTCTGATATACCAAGGGAAATAAAACTAAAGTTCAACATACTTGTAGTAATATTGTAGCAAGTACATGCACGCGTCTGCACGCGTGCGAACGCGTTCTTAATTTATCCATGGTTCCTAAATTGAGAATAACTTGTGGTTGGATAGTTTTTCCTCTTTGTTAAAAATGTACACGTGCGTTTTTCTTTTTTTGAGCCCCATCCGTTCTTCAGTTTGCATATATTTTGACTGTTGGACAGATTCTAAAAGGAAATGGCCACTTGTGCTGTTTTATAATGTTTACCAATACTTACACATGTCTTGATGTTTTCAACAAGGAAGATTCTTGTAGTCACCGATGGTAAACCTTCACTGCTGCAATGTCGTCCTAAAACCTTATTTAATTAGACCCCCTTCAAAATCACATACCAAGATTTGTTGTGGGTAGACCATTCTCGGGCAGACCAGTCTTAGGTTGACCAGTCCCGATCAGACCAGTCTCGACTCTCGAGCAGACCAGTCTCGACTCTCGAGCAGACCAGTCTCGACTCTCGAGCAGACCAGTCTCGACTCTCGAGCAGACCAGTCTCGACTCTCGAGCAGACCAGTCCCGGGAAGACGAATAGCATGTGAGCCTTTACCTCGGGTAGACCAGTCTTGGGAAGACAGGTCTCAGCAAGACCAGTCTCGGGCAGACCAGTCTCGGGCAGACCAGTCTCGGGCAGACAAGTCTCGGGCAGACCAGTCTCGGGCAGACCAGTCTCGGGCAGACCAGTCTCGGGCAGACCAGTCTCGGGCAGACCAGTCTCGGGCAGACCAGTCTCGGGTTGACCAGTGTCAGGCAGCCCAGTGCCGGATAGACCAGTCTCGGGCAGACCAGTTTTGGGTATAGACCATGCAGTCTCAGGTTAGACCATTCACCCAACGTCCAAGTTCTTCATGAGCTGTGCACGTATAAGTGTTCGATCTCCATGATTGTGGGTCAGTGTTGTACGGTTCGCATTGTCCGTCAATTCTGCATCATTAAAGTTAACTTAAAGTTTTATAATTCTACGTGCAGAGTTTCATAATTACAGAGCAATTCTAAACAACAGGGCAATTTATGAGAAATTGACAAAGGTTTTTTGTTATAAAAGAAAAAGCACACTCACTCACATACAGCGCTGTGAATATTCTTTTGTCTGCTATTCAGTATAGTATACAGCACAGCGCTATCTTTTCACGCGGATAACGAATTTTTGTATGGTGTCTTTATCTTAGAAATTTGGTTAAAGAACTGTTTCCTATGGTAACCGACAATTCAACACCATTTCTAAATGCTTATTTGTTAGCTTTGTCTGTGTCATTGAATAAATACAGTTGCAATCGTACAAATCAGAAAAAAATTTGCCCGTTGTGCCTTCACATGCGTAGTAACAGAACTCATGCTCTCTCCTATCACCATTAGGGGATTACATCATTGTGTCTCTTTTAAACAGCCATTTGACTCGAAAAATAAAATTAACAACCCAATATTCTTTCCCGAATAATCAGTCCATAGCCTAATTGTATATCTTCAAGCTAGTAGCGAATCTGTTGAATGCATTAAGAAAGTTATGGCCAGGGTCTATTCCTGTTGATCTGTTTGGGTACAATATTGCATTACTTAACCTGCTTTCTAGCAGCTTTCTAGCAATTATAGGTAGCTTATTTTGCGTTGAGAGTGAAACGTTTCTATTTGGCTGCAATCTGATAAGTAAACTTGTCTCCTTGATGTTGTGCTAACATCAACAGATCAGCGGATTAGATTTAGCTGGCTGCGTTTCTGCATTAGTACTCTGTTTAAATGTATAAATAAAGACATAGCTTGAAATACAATCAGACTATTAACTGTAAAAAGAAACCACATGCCACATCATGTTTGGATCACACTGGCACTGACGTCACATGGCGCTGCTAAAACGCCCTCTGTTGATACGTGACAGACGAAGCCGCAGTAAACGTCATCAATCAGTAACAAAGTATTTGTATAAGTGGATAACTCTGTTTCTTACTTTTTGTGTATGTTGACAAAAACAGTTATTAAGATTGTTATACAAGTTTAAGCTGGAAAGAGTCTGCAATAACGGTTGAATAAAAGACAGTCGCTTAAACCCTGCACCCTTCACTGAACACCAGAAGGCTTATTAATGTTTTAGGCCAATTAACAAAATGAGGATAGAGAGATTGTGTAGTATGATCTGGGACAATTTAGACTTGCCTTGTCAAATTTCCTTGCTTTTCAAACACCACACCTACAAACTGATATGTAAAGAGTTCTTGGTTACGGGTTATGGTTGAGAAAAGGCTGCAAACACCAGAAGGCTTATTAATGTTTTAGGCCACTTAGCAAATGGCATAATCAGTCGCTGCTTTGTGCGCTTTCAGTAATTTTTGTTGTTGTAAAGCGAGCATGATTTATTCATTACGATTTGTAGTTTGACATTAAAGGTCCCCCGCATTGAATTCTTGTTCGAGCTTTTGCAGCTTTATATGTGAACTTCAAGTGATATTAAGGGCATGCGTTTGTAGACAAAATTGCATCGAAATTCAGCAAGAAGTGCAGTAGTTTACCAGCTGTGACCTGCTGACTAATAATGACTGTTTACAAATAGATCGCCACCAGTGCCGTATACACTGCATTGCTGAGCCAACATCTTCTTTGTCTGTTTTTGTGGAAAAGGAAAACTTTAAAAAACACTTTGGAGTACCCGGATATTTCATTTAATGCTTTTGATTAGGAAACATTTTGGGGTTGTCCATTATTATGATTGCGAGGCGGTGAATGATCGAATAGTGTAGTTATAATGTATAGGTATTTTAGCCTTCGAGAAAGTCTACAGTTGAAACGTGAGGCCATTAAAAATGATCGATTTATACATCTCAGATAACTTTTAATTGTAAGTAACTTGCAACAGCAATTTTTTCTTTTGTAATCCGGGTATCTACAATCCAGAAAAACTTCTCCAAATTAAAAAGTGTATTTCTCTTAGTGTTTAGGGACGTTGTGTTAAAAAAGTATGCAGCATATTTGTCACGATCTTGAATCATCGCACAAAACCAAGATTGGATGAGTACATTGTCAGTTCCATTGCGTGTATGATAACGATCAGCATTCGTGATGACTATTATATCGGTTATCAACAAAGACGCCCGTATATACCAAGCTAACGGCCTATTGTACAGTACAGATGCGGGAACATTTAGTCGGTCAAATTCCTTGCTTTTCAAATACCACACCCACAAACTGATGAGTAGAGAGTCCTTGAGATTGGGTTATTATTGAGAAAATGTTGCATAACTACTATCCTGCAACGCTGTGGTATAATGTGGACCTTTGTCTTGCCTTTTAGCATAGTCAGACTATTATTACCATCACTTGACATAGAGCGAGCTGAGGAGTTTAATGTATCAATGTTCTCCTGTTTATCACCTGCATCTGTCAATTTGATAACCAACCGGTAATTAGTTTTACACGCATTTCACTGTCCTTAAAACACATCAAGTGTATGAAGCTACTGTACTTATCAAACTCAAAAAAAATATTACCTGAAATTATTTAATGTAGTTAGTTACAAATACTACTCACATTCTTTAATTGTAGGTTGTATTTTTACCTTTATCACAAAACCTTTTTAAACTCCATGGTGTTGGTGTTTGAAATGTCAATATTCAGCAAGATGCTAGTGTCACTGAACAACAACAGAAATCCTCCATTGCCTACTTTTCATATCTTCAAAACCTGATGAGATGGACTTCCATTTGAATATCAGATCAAGCGTGAGGTAATCGTTGTTTGACTTCGGTTACTATAGTAACTAGGTCGCTCTATTTGTGATTGTTGTCCAGGTGACTATTTGTTTGTGAGTACAAAGAGATGTGATCTGGGTAGGACAAAAGACACAAGCTAAGACTGTGTTCAGGTAAGAGTTTGAAAGCTTATACTACCATTCATAAAGATGGAGTTTAACTTCAGGTTGACCTGCTTCTTTGGTTACTCTTTTAATGCCGATATTGTTTTTTTTCTTCCCCGTTAAATTTCCTATTATCAAATTATGGATAAATATTAAATCTGGTTACTTAGAGATACACAGCTGCTAAAGATTCATGTTTGTTCAGAAAAGGGAAATTAAATCATTTTGAGAATATGACAAGTATTAAGAGCTTAGTTTTTTAGGGCCCGAAGTCTTTTACACAAATTAAGAATTTTCCGACTTCAGATTTGATAGAAAGATGTGTTATGTTTATTTAATCTAGACCGACAAAGAATACTATTGAAATAAATTATAAAATAACAAACATTGCTTAAAAAATTACAAGATAAAGTATTTGGGGCAGGGTTTAAAACATACAAGAACATTTATGAAATTATCTTATAACGTAGTATCTAACGTTTTTAACGTACGTTTTCAGTTAAGAAACGGAAAACAGTGACTTTATACAGCAAACTAATCAGTATTCGTACGTCGGCTAAAGTGCAGCCATGTTAACTATAAAGAAAAATGGATATATTTTGTACTGCTGACTGTTGTTCTGTAATTGTAAACCTTCTTTCTAATGAAACAAGAAAAAGTATTGGATTCATTTATCAACACATATTTATATAAATATTGTTGTCTCCGCATCCAACCCTACCCCTATCCTCACACACACTCAAGTGTGTAATGACCTCCAATCGTGGACCCTCCTTTGTTCAACTCTTTGTCCTGACAAACGTGGACCCCATTGTTTTCCTTTGTGATAGCAAACGTGGACCTATCGTCCCTTTTGTTGTAAGTCCTCGGTTTGAAAGTCACTACAAACTCACACACACCCACCCACGTATAAACACCTGCAATCGGGGACCATCCTATGTCCCTCTTTTTTCGTACTTTTTGGCAACAGCTCCCATTGGTTTTGCACACACTTTCAAACTGTGGGACCTTTACCCAAGCGGTAACTCTATTGTCCTCTGTTGTTATAGGTACACGGTTTGAATGTGTATGCCAACCCCCTCCTCTCCACGCCCCTCCCCCACACACAACAGAAACATTTCTTAAATTGATCAGTACCCAATAGTGCTATTATATGCAAGAGATTCATTTTAACCACAATGTCAAACTTACCAAAAGAGGATTTCATTGGATAAAACGTTATAGAAACCAGCAAACACTGTTTGCTGCCTATTAAAAATAAAATAAAATAAAAATAAGCCCTGCCACCCACCTCCCGGTGTATCTTGAAATGAATAATACTCCTGACACCCATTCTTGTTTTCAACTCCCACCATTTTCACTCCCAATCCTGCCACCCAAAACGTGGTGTGTGGTGGGATGTGTCCCAGGTTGCCGATTACCGCTGTGTCTATAGTGGGTCAATATTAAGTGTAGATCTACTTCGATCTGACTAGGAACTTAATAGGTCGACAGATCTCGCTTCGTGCTTCCACTTAATGTACTCAGCATACCACAGTCGGTGGGCGACTCACACATTAGGCCTATTACAACTAAATCTTCCCTAATACCTGTCATCATTGCTGCATATATGGCTTTGACATTGATCGAATGTTGCAATTTTTAACTGGTTACGACATCCCGAATGGAGTAAGGAAATTGGCCTTTTTTGTATCAGTAAGAAATGAAAATGTAAATGTTTTGTTTTCCAAAATGTTAATGTAATTCTCGAGAATGTAGCGCCATAACGAACGGCAGACTATTATGTGTCATTCTCTTAGAGGTGATATACGTTGCAATCAGACGAGCAATACATAATAAAAGCTGAACTCAACGAGAGAGGAGAAAGATGTAAAGACTCAATGGTTTTGGTGGTTAGACAAAATAACATGAAGCTAGAAAGTGACTTGGTGAACAAGGATTGGCACTGCATAGAATTTATCATTTCCTTCCGTCCCCAAATGTTATGTATAGTTTTCACTTGCTGAAGTATGTTCAAGTATTGTGTGTGATGATTAGTTGATAACGTAAATTATGTCTTATTTTTATATATTGTTATTTACATCGGGCGGTGAAAACTTCGAATAGGCAACAACTCGTAAACAAAAATCTTTATGAAAGCGTTTTACTAAAAATTGACTAACTCCCTTGATCATCAAGTTGCGAGAGTCGTTTGATGACGTTTGAATCTCATTTTCAATTTGCCGATCGGATTATTGTTTGTTCACAGTCAATAACACAGAGATTTCAACTGCTTCTTTTGTCGTTTGCCGAAACCACAACTTTCGAGAACACGATTTTTCGGCATACCGGCTATAAACCGTGCAAGTCTCGCGCGTATTCAAACACTTTTTGGGACCGGTTTGGTCCCACGTATACATTGCTTTAACGCGTGAAGGAAACAAACTCGCAACACTGGTCCCAAAGTTGCTGCCCAAGCCATCCATTTATACACGGCTTTATATTCCCTTAGTACAAATATATAAAATTCAAGCTGTGAACAGAGCCTTTGAAATCCTTACAAAAGGGAAATTTCTTGTGATTAAAAGCATTGCTTTTACAAACTTCCCTACGAAATTTGACAAATCCAAACATTTCTTTAACAGTGGACGGGGTTTATGGCATGGTTTCTGCAACTCGAAGTTTTCTGGCCGTTTTCACGTCCACGTCCTTTCTTTAGTTGTTAGGTTTTATTTTAACTCTGTAAAATGTCTTTTCTAAATACGTTCGTGCTGTAGTGTGAAATTTCATTTTGTTGTTATTTGTGATGGATACTTTCATAATGACCTCAATTACATCTTTATTTTCATATATCAAACTTTCTGGTTGACCTGTCTGAGCATGTTGTCATTACTTCGTCAATCATTATCAAATTAAAATTGTATAGAAAAAAGGAATCCATACACAGCTACCACGTTCACTCAAGACGAAATTTTGCAGATAATATCGATATCTGGATGCTTGAAGGTTTGGACAAAAACATTTCCAGAGCACCTGGGTCTCATGGAGATCAACAAACGGTTTGCCACCTATCCAGACCATTGGGAATGCCTTCTTATTAAAAACGGTCATCTCCGAGTACAACAACCTTAAGCCGTGTTCGAATTGGCGGCTACAGCTACGGCTACTACGGCTAGATTTCCGCGTCATCACGTCCTTAACTGTCGTAAAGTCGTAGCTGCAGCCTCCAATTCGGATACGGCCTCAGATTGGATGTACAGCCACTGTATCATCCGGCTACCAGTTGCGAGCACATTGGCTGTACAGCCGCTGTATCATCCGGCTACCAGTTGCAAGCACAGTGGATGTACGGCTACTGTATCATCCGGCTACCAGCTAAAAGCACAGTAAATGTGCAGCCGCTGTATCATCCGGCTACCAGTTACAATCGCAGTGTATAATGCTTCATTGTTTTTGGAAGACTTCATTCATTCCTTGTCAACGAGTAAATCATTGCTGCATGCAATTCAAATAAGCAACAGGTACTTGCAATGTTCCTTTCTCTAATTTGAGAGTATCCTAGAACGAAGTATATCTCTGGAGTATTGGAACACAGGCATGAACCTTACAATCAGCGAGCTTCCATATAGAAACCAATACCACCCCCTTAGTATGACTAACTCTGTACTTTACCATTAATGCACATTATGAAGAAAGACTATACCGGTGCTTGTAAATGGCGACTAGAGTTGGCTGGTCGTTGATAGAGAAGACTATAAGACAATTATCCAAAAGCCAAAAACTGAATCCTGATTGGGAAAATTGCGGTTATCTTCATAATTTAAGAGAAGAATTGATTTTGATTTGGAGTTGAGTTTACGGCACCCTAGATTAACATTAAGAAATGTTGTTCCTTAATGCCATCAAAATATTGATACTGGTGATAAATTGAAATCAACAAATGTCATTTATTGGGATGTGTGTTGCTTTGTTTGTTTAAGGCTTTTAACAGTTATAAATGTGTAGTCTTTAATACTAAAATTCGAATCAAATAAAAGATCTCAAACTGCATCCTTGTCGATAGTTGATGTCAACCAAACAAAGGTTGTAAATCAAAACAGCACTTCATAAATATGCAAATATCACTAAATGTGGAGGAGCACTACTCGTGTGTACCTACAAACAAACAGCTTTAGTTGAGAAGTGGTTATGAAGTAGGCTGGCGCTTCGAAAAACTCACTCAAACCACTGCCGCCGTGTGAACATTGGCAACAGTTTGGGGATATAGTAGGGAACCAGATGTCCTGTTCCCATGATCGTTAGGAGGTTGTAGCGTTTAATTCCCAAAGAATGACAACATATATACAGGGTATAAAAACATGTAAAACTACCATTCTTTGGTTTTATTTTTGTTCAGTATTTTATAACACCCGGATTTCTCTTAACCAACTAAAATGCATGTCTCTATAAATACGGACACATCTGTTATACAACCCTAATTATCTACACATTATAAACCCTATATTTATACAGACTAAGGTGGTTTCATTTTAAAGTGCCTGGAAAAAAGGGATATAGATAGGTCAGCTAGAAAGGAGATCATCTCTAAATTGGAATAAGATTTCTATTTTGGAAACTAAATTATATCAATTAGAAACAAAGGCATCCTCATTTCAAACTTAGGCCTATCTGTTTCTCTGATAATCAGGCGGATGTAATTTTAGAAGAAGAGTTATTTAGAGACGCAACTAAATACTCATTTAAAGACAACAATCCAGGATGGTTATTTCTTGTAAAAAATTAGCATTTTCATCTAGAAGCTCAATGATAAGACGGTGTGTAGCAGTTCCAAAGCAAAACTTCCGTCATTATAAAATATAATATAGACCCAAAATCACTTTGATTGCTTCCGTTAACGCAATCGAACTTCAGCACATTTTATATGTGAGCTCGTAAAAAATCCCTGACAAAATCTTCAACAGGATTTCACTGTTTTCACCAAAACGTAACCCTCGATTGTGATGAAGATTCACAGTTGATTGATGTGTGTGTTTATAGGAAATCACAGGATGCCAATGAAGCTACCATTCCCCAACAGGTAACAATTAATTCGGAGCAGCCGCGGAGCGTAGCTGGGAGGGCCAGCTTCTTACTTTTTTAAGAACTACAAAATGTGTGGATCAATTCCCCTGATATTTGTTGGGGGACTACCCTTATCCACCCTCGTTCATATGCTGTAGTGATTTATGGGTGAGTGAACTCAAAGGTTGACAAGTAGTGCGAGAAAGCTGGGTCCCATGGGTCCAATTATAACGTAAACACAAAAATCCTATTGCCCCCTATTTTTGTGCACAAAATATACTGTTTTGAAAATTAGTAGTGAACCATGTGTACATTTTCAGAGTGCTTCAATCTTTAGTATGTGGGTCCAGGGAACATCTATTCATCTGTTTAGATCATTAGAACAATAATTGTGCCCCACAAACACAGTTATTTACCCGTACTACAATTTGCCTCTCGACCGCGCCCAGTGGATCCAGTATGTCACATTTTCCAGTGGCTGGTCGGAGGGTTTTAACCAGTAATTTATAAAATAATATGAGTTTTTTTTTAATTGTGAGCTTAGTACATAACTATGCAGTTCCATAACATTATTTGCATTGATGTTGTTACTTAGAGATAGTTCATCAGCATTTTTAGCCTTCAAACTTCAGGCAGAATTGCTGCTACGAGCACGGGCATTGAGCCATACAGCAATAAGATGCTCTGATTTCCAGTCTCTACAAAAGAGGACTTAATATCAAACAACCAATCCAATAGTTCGATGATTACAAAAAGCTGTCTTACGAAAGAGTGACCATAAGGGAAAGAAAGCAACTCTATTGTTCGCAGATATAGGTATTCCCCAAAGACGCAATACGTTTGATTCACGTCTGTATAGATGATTACATGACGCCTGAAGTCGTAATCCCAGATGGGCATACAATTATATATTTGTCAAATCTGAAAAGCAGTAAGTTGCCAAACAGCTATTGATGAGCAAAGACTCCGTTAAAAATAAATAATAATAAAATTGTCTTAGGATTTGTACAGGAAGCAGAGGACTTCATCAATCTTAATAAACGATTTGTTCCAACTATCTCAATAGGTATAAATTGTTTTCGTATTCGTCTTCTTTTTACCTTTATCGTGTTCTATTTTTGTGATAACAGTAACGAAAGCTGACTATATACAAACAAGTTCACATTTTTTCCCGCTCAAATCTGTGGTTAAAAGGGTACGCACAAAATTAAAAACATAAATGTTCACAGATGTGCACATAACTTACATGGTATAACATGGTGGAAAACTTCCCTTGAAATAGTTTTGCTTGAAATGCTATGGTTTTTTGGAAATGGGGAAAACAATTAGTTTTGATCTGTGTGTCCCAAACCCGATGTTTGAAAACAAAAATTTGGGTTTTCCACTATTTTCTCGTGACTTCAATGGCTGGCCGATTGAGCTTAAACTTTCACAAGTTTCTTATTTCATGTATATGTTGGGTCAAATCAAGTGCAGATGTCTTTGACATTTACCAATGTAATACATGTGCTTTAATTAAATTGGTTGAACAAAAAGAAAACACTATGGCTGTGTTAAAGCCATGTCTTTTGTGAGATAATATTTTAAAAAAAAACATTGTCTGAGGAAAAAACGGTATTTAATAAATGAGACAAGAAGCAGTGGCTACTGATACTTATTTTGTATATCAATGATTGGATTAGGAGTAGGGTCAAAGAAAATAGCATTGTTTTGTTCTTTAGCCCAAATTGTTTCACTAATTAAAACCCTGCGGTGCAGCATGAGAATCTATTACCGTAGGTTTGAATAAGTGTGCAATATGTTTGTTTTCAGGATAGAGGTCCTCTAGACCCAAGGAAACACTTTCATTCCAAAAATATTATATACGCATGCCCAAGGGAAACTTATATTGTAATATAAAATTTAACAACTGTTTTATTGTAGAATATTCTATGTTATAATGGTTTGTTTGTTTATTTATTTTAAACCTTTTTTCCCGGTGTAATTGTATCAATGTCATTACTATTCTTGTATTCATATGTTCGAAACAATAGCAGTCCTTTATTTTTAATTGTCAATGCCTATAGTTAAATAGTTAATAGTTAAAGTTATTATTATTTGGGAAAAAAGAATTATTATTATTTGGGAAAAAGAATACGCGTTCAAAACTGCAGTCAGCTTGTCTGATATATGTTTTCGTTACATCTCACGACGTGCTTATGCATCGAGTCGTCAACCTTCATACACATTAATTTGAGCACCACACTTCCAGGTAACGCTTGCGTGTTCTTTCTTCTGTTGTATCTTCGTTTTCCTCCCAGCCTCGTTCTTCTCTTCATTATTTCCAATCATGAGAAAGGAGACAACTCTAAATGAGAAAACGGTACAATGGCAAGTTCTTTCCCCCGAAGTAGAAGATTTTCAATCGGTTTTGAATCTTTGCTGCTTGTAGTAAGAATACAACTTGAAATGAATTTTCCTGAATGTCACTGATTGAAATACAATGATCGAACTGAACTCAATTGTTGGTACAAGTTATTAACGTTTGTTCAGACAACTCTAATGTCATAAAAAAAATGTCTACAACAATTAAATATACACCTAACAGTACAGTGGTTTAAGATTACGGCAGGACCTTTTCAAATTTGATACTCGTCATGTTCACATACGAATACTATGTTTCAAATAACTTTTTTATCAGAATACTCAGAAATGAGAAGGAAAATCTTCAAATTCATATTTGGACAATTTGATGTCATGTAAATGATCTCAATAGTAAGAGTGTTTGATTAAGGATTGCTAATGTTAACCAAGAAAGAGAGACACCGCAGTTGGACATATGACACGTGACACATGACACATCGGTAAACGATACACTAGACTGTCATCATTATCGGTGATCACAGTTTGATTGCGTGCAATTTGCGCAGCGATACGTGAAAACAAAGATTGTGGCGGGCTAGCATGGGGGAGTATCCCAACACGTTATACAAGTGTAATGACGCTCAACGTATAGCGTAATGATACCCTGTGGAAATGTCCCATGAACCCAAATGCTTACCCTTGAGAATTACCAAGTATCTGATTTCAATATTTGGTTTGTTGCCCTTTGAGATATGGTACATCATGGAATATCGGAAGAGTTAATCCACTCGATCAAGCTGTAAAAATTTCATCCAATTAAGTGGCAACGTTTTCGATAAAACAACAGATAACAGTTTATGTTCTGTCAGTGATTTTATTCAAGTTTGTACGATTATGTCGAGTTTGGCATTTAGGAAGGAAATATCTCACTGGTAATATTGTATTTTAAGGTACCAAACGGAAAATCCGTCAACCATTAGTAATGATCGTTAAAAGATACAATTGAGTTATTGTGTGGTCCGTGACATTACCACGCGTAACATAGACATAATGTAAGCGTTTTACTTGTTACAAGAATTGCACGTATTTTAAATAGCTTCTGCGAAAGTAAACTCTGTTTGTCGTTCTATAAAAAAAATTGTTGGAAAACAAATTCTTTAAATGTTGGTCTTTCGAAAATTGGGCAATGCATCTTCAAATCTTGCTTGATATAAACTAGCCTCACCGCTTATCAAATCCAAGTACATGCTCCAACGAACACAAAGTAGACTTACCCATTAACTCTTCTTCTTTGAAAAAAGGTATGTAGCCAAACGCAATATTTGCCACGTACAGAACACATTTTGACTAAATTTCCCAATAAAATGTGTTGTTGAATAGCTAAAAGTTGGTGATCCTATAACTTCACCTGTCTGTAGGGTGTTTTAGTTTATAAGAAATTCAAAACAGTGTCCAAATACTTTGTAAGAGGGTTACCCTTTGATATCCAAAAACCTTCTACAAGAACAGTTCGTGCACGCGAAACACTGAAGAGATTGTGTTCCTCGCAAAGTATTGCTAAGCAATTTGACGCTAAGCATAAAGTCTTTGACTATACCCCGCAATTTGTTAACTTTGATAGTTGCTGTAAGACTTGCTTAACAATTTGTTTAGAAATTTACTGTAAAATTTTTAGATATTTTGATCTGGGCAATTGTGTTTTGTATTGATGATTATAATGTGCAACTTTCAAGTGCTTTGTTTTTTTAAAGCAGATCTGCACCAAATTATTTGATTATAATAAGCTGTACAGAGCAGGCAAACCGTTATTTGTGAAAACACAGAGATACTGCTATGCTTTCTTTCTCTTACTTGCCCTTTTCATGATTTCACTTAAATGCAATTCAACGGTTTACGTAAATTGCTGGACCAACATCGATCGATACTGTTTTGAAAAACAGCAACAACATTGATGTGAAACAGTTTCAGCTGCCCACTTTGGTTTCTGGGGCGTGATGATGCTGCCGATCAAGGTTTTTCCTATAACCTTAATTCAGCATTGCCAATCCAGCAACTCATCTTGATAGAAATATGTGCAGACATCACAAATACTAGTTTTCTGTCAATTCTTACTAATAGTTTATAAGGACTATTGTCTTGATCTAAAGACAGCAGCAATCCATAAATGCTCCTCAAGTGCAGCAGTTTTGCTGAGTCAAAGGAAAGTATACAATTTCTAACATATTACCGTAAATCATGAAGACCCATAATCCTATTAATACAAGTAACCTTGTCGGTGGGATTTTCATACCCCAGCCTCAATATCAAATAATCAAATATTTCAACAAAGTGTCAACAAAGAAACTACTGTAATTTTAGAGAGTTGTTGATTCTTTTCAGTGACAGCAATGAAATCATACTCTGCCAATGTCATGCCTGGGACAATGCCATTGAAATGTTCAATGCTACCAGTTAGATTAGTTTCTGATAAACAAGGGACATGAATGAATGTTTCATTAAAGATAATAAATAATCAATGATTGAGTCATCTAGAAAATGAATAAGTAACCTTTAATCCGACAATAAATCATGGTTCATTTCTGTGCCCATATAATATTTGTGTGTGGAGCAGAGTTACTTCTCACCCGCAGTCGATGTGTAACGCAAAGTCAATTTTTTTTCCAAGTAATTGGATTGGTTCAATGTTTGCGAATAAAGTGCACATCGTATACGGGTTACACATCCTCATGGAGGAAGAAAAATAGTAAGTATCGAGGGACCGTGTTTATGTGTCCGTCAGACTGACTCTAAATGTGACTTGACCATTAAAAGACTCCAAGTATTTACATAGAATTTAGCAATGCCCTCTTCTTGATGTAATGCACACATTTTACCACGTTATGTTACTTGGGTGTAATACAGTGTTGCCAAGATACCGTGTGGTTCGATGGCTAAATTCTGAAATATCAGTATACATGAGGATGTGTAACCCAGTCTATCAGTATCACCAGACTGATCACTAGGCTGTATAGAGAATGTATATCAACACTAAAACAATTACCAACACCTGGACCTCAACAAGTATGATTGTGAAATGGAAAAGGTTTTCTTTTAAATTAATGTTTTTAAAGAAGTTGCGAACAAAAATCCTCCTCTAATTTGTTGGCACGTTGCTTCGTATGTGGCTTTCGCTCATCTACAACGATTCAGAACCGTCTTATATAAATGTATTTGGTCAGAGAACCAGGAACTGTGCACATTTATGTCCCAGTGCCATTGTGAGAACAATGAAGAGTTATGAATTAGTATATAGCAGTTTCCCTCAAAACAGTACGGCTCTTGTGTAAGTTTCTCAAGTCATAAATCAATAACTTTACTCTTTGACATTTCTTGGAACCCGGAGAGAACTCAAAGCAGTGGTGTACTTTTGCTTTGTATTATTTTCATCTTTCAAATGATGATGAAGGCATTTTTAGAATACCCCGAGGGGCCAATAAAGCCCGCATTTTCTTGAGTTAACAGCCCAAGCAGAGTCCAATCAACCCAGTTCAACTCATGTCTACCCACAAACTGTACGGTGAACTCATCTAGAATAGACGTATGCCGCAAATACTTATCGACCCTAAGTTCACACAGAGTGCACTTAACCACAACCAAATTTTACTCATATTCTCATATCGAATGCCAATAAACTGTTATTCAGTATCAATATAAAAAAATACACTTGTTTTTAAGTCACCAAAAATAAGATTTAGTTCCACTCCATTTTATGTAGTGAAAGGCTATAAAACTATTCCACGGTACCATTTGTAAGCAGTAGTGAAATATATATTGATAAACCAAAGACAATCCCAACAAAAGCTTCCAAATAACCTATTATAGCCCAATTTTGTAAATATTGGAGTAAAATCCTTACTTATTGCAAGTATAGTACACCTATTATTACCTTTAATCCAGTCCAACCCATTGACGCCTTCATCATTTCTTCAAATCTTATTAAGAAGCAGTGTGGTATTAAACCTTATAGGCCAAACAAAAAGATAGATGTGTTTCCTATTACACTGACACTAAAGTAGAGTGGATATGTGAGAAAAATCTTGGGTTTGGGGATTTTTTCACCTCAAAGTTACGTTCATCCCGAAATGTTAGGATGTATTTTTGTTTCTTTTGCACACTCATTTGTAGCACTTTAACAGTAAACCATTTTCAATGTCAGTTTCTTTTAATATTATATTGCATGTTATCACCACTCAGCATGTTCACGAGTTGAAGTTTTTTAACCGCAGAGTCGACCAACTTCAATATAACAACCAGACCATGCACACACCACTAAGGCTCGGGGTCGGTGCCTTAATTTTTTCAAATGAAAATAATAGGTTCTGCGTGGGTTTCTATCTAGGTTGGTTGTGGTAGTAGGAAACACGAATTGTTTCGTTTGGGCTTTATACTTAGGTTGATCCACACCCACACGGAGCCCACATCAGCCAGTCCTCCCTATTTCAACCCAGAGATGAGACTCACGATTAACCACTTGCCAACGACTTGAATTTGTATCAGCAAGATGAAGTAACAACAGTGGCAATTTATCTTAATATCTAAACCCAACCAGTGACTACTTAACCCAGTATAACCCATCTTAACCCAATTTAATACCCAGTACAACCCATTTCGACCCAATTTACACAGTACAACCCATTTCAACCCAATTTACCCAGTACAACCCACCTCGACCCAATTTACCAGTACAACCCATTTCAACCCAATTTACCCAGTACAACCCATTTCAACCCAATTTACCCAGTACAACCCATTTCAACTCAACTTACCTAGTACAGCCCTTTTCAAACAAATTTTACACAGTACAACCATTTCAACGAAATTTACCCAGTACAACCATTTACCCAGTACCAACCCAATTTCAACCCAATTTACGGCCGAATATAAATCACTTTGCACATTATAATAGACTGTTCAACTCTCGTGCGTATCAAAAACTAAAAAACAACTCAAACAAAGACTGTATTTTTCTATGAAACGAAATCTTCTTTTAAATTTCTATTGATACAACATTCTTGAAAATAGAAAATATCCATAGCAATTTTTTATAAATACAATTTCAATTCCAAGACTTGCACGGTCTATACACTGCATTCAAAATCAACCACTGCCCAATTAACTCAAATCATTCCAACTACTTCTGAAAATCAACCACCTCCTTCCCCTATTTTATTCTCTCATCTAGTATACAGACACTAACTAAACCATTAATTAACCCCATCACAACTCAACCAGAATCCACTTAACCCAGTCCAACCCATTTCAACCCAGTATCTAGCGATTAACTATTTCCCCAAGATTGGATCTATTGAAATCCTAATGCAGTATAGTGCTAATATTTGTGTGTGTGTAACCAAGCCCTAGACGCATAGAGCGAGGAAATTGCCTACCCTCGGGAAAGCCTTCCTATTCACTTATATGCTTATAATAAGTGATGTTAACAGATGTACGCCATAGGGGAACAAAAACCTGGAAAGTTATATTTAATTGGACTTATCTTTGAGGATCTGTTTTTGTATGGGAATTATTCTTGCTTCGGGCAAGCATAGCAGGAAGGGAATTCTTAACAGTGTATTTATCAAAGTTCAGTATGAGTAGATTTCAGAATTGGTACTGAGCCTCGAAACCCCATAGTCAACGTAATTGTGCAGCTAAATTGGAATTAAAAATATATTGATGTATCCTTTTCAATTAAATGAGACGATGTATATAATTAACAATTAAATAAAATCATCTTTTGAAATAAAGTAGGAGCAACAATTACTAATATAAGCAAACACGAGGGAAATGAAACAAATATACATGTACAAAATATGTCTACAAAATGTATTTTAAAATATATCAAAAACATAGAATAAATAATATGTACGTTATTTCTCCATTTGTTGATTATTAAAAATATGTTACATTGAAATATGAATTGGAATGACATGTTTTCTGTAATTACTAATAGGTTTGTCCAAAAGTAATGCATTTGACGAAGGTAATTATGCTAATGTATTCATAGAAATGGCATGTGGTTATTGTGAATCTAACGCTTCCACGCTGTGAATGACATTGTCTTGATTTGTTCTGAGCCGTTGGCATGCTTAGTTCTTAGTAGGCATAGGCACTCTTGGAAATTGCCTCTGATTGGGGTTTATTGCATCTAGAAAATCACAATCATAGATGAGTGAACGCACTAGTTTCAATCATTCCTTCATTACGGAAAGCAAGGCCGACGACGGCACGGACGAAATTGCGCCAGTTATATCGATACAGTGTGATTTTATGACTGATGATTATTACCGCGAGGGCTTCACTTCAACACACAAACACATGAGCCGTATCCCATCTTCCGGTGTGCTACGTGATCACGAATGAAGAAGTACCCATAAAACAGTGACGTTCATTTGTACACGGAATAGAGTCATTACTAAACAGTGGGTAAAGTTGACCTTGGTGATGAGCTGTATAGGTTTCATTTAAAATGTAAACTAAACTAAACTAAACAAAAGCCAACTTAGCGAGCGGCTCCTTCTTATCTTGCGCAACCGTTTATAGTTAATTTTAATTGCCAGTTGCTGTTTTCCCCCCAAACTCTATCTGGTTGTCATTTATTTCACACCGTTCATTCAAATTCGAAGCTTTATTTATCAGGAAAGAATTTATACTTAGTTTTGTATGAGACATAGGGCCTAGATTAAGTAAATGGCTAATGAACCAAGGACGTTAAGACATAATTTGGCACCTTTCCTTGGTAACCGTTAGTTGAAAACTTACCAGCGTTTTTAGAGGACACCTAAAGTGCACCAAAATTTACAAATTGGGATGGATGTATTCAGTTAGATTTCGTAAGTTTTTGATGCACTCGTGCGAACCTACGATCCCCCAACATAAGGAGGGGAGGGGGACACGGTCGACATAATCGCAAACATAACGTGATCCCCCAATATAGTTTCTGCCCATCCACCATCAAAAGAGAAATCATGCTGAGTGCAACAATACAACACGCCCATCACCTTTTGACATCTTGAAGGATATCGAGTTGAAGCAGAATGAACCATTTCGGTACTGAAGTTTGCTCCACCATGACATTTGACCATCCTATAATGGTGGACCACGCCATCACACCCAGTCCTGTGTAGACCTCGATGCTGCTTACATTATGATTCATGTTAGATACACACAGCCAAATGAACGATCTACAATTTGTTCGATGGTATAATTTTTGAAAACATAACTCTGTATTACTCTCGTAGAACAAGATTTTGTTGAATGCTAATAATTAATTGCGCAGCTTACCTTCACTTCTAGGACATGACCTTGTCCTGCACTAGTTGATTTCCCGGTACCAGACATGATTGTGTGCGGTTTACCAAGTTTTGCAATAGTCGGCATGTTTTGGTGTTCTCAAACGGTCAAACGTTCCGGTCCCATCCGAAGATAATGACTTCTGTACAAATCTACGGCACTAAATCCCTGATAGGCCAAGATCTTTGTAGATTAACAGAGAAACAACGGCGAGGGTATACGAAAGTGATTTTTTATTTCTTAATCAGGCAGCAAAATATTCAAAACACGGTTCGTTCAGTTGGTAATTTTTTCGAGTGACAAATTTGGTGAAATAAGACCCCTGGAGTTAGCATTGATCAGATTTGTCCAGAGATTCAAGCCATTATTGATGTTTTCAGTATGCGCGATATCTGACCATAATCAAACGAAATGCCCGAATGTGCTTGCTTTCATCTAACATGGGAAATCAGGTTGGCCTAACCGTGTTTCTCCCTGCCTTTACTCTCTGTTAAAAGGGTTCAAGATACACCTCAAACCCAGCCTTGCATGTGTGTTCAGTTTTCAGTTCCTTGTTGATTGCCTGGGTTTCCCCATTTCGAGTTTTCCTCCTACATATTCATCCAGTTATTGGAGCTTGCCCAGTTGGGTGTGTAAATCAAATAAAATAAAATAAAAACCAGCTTGTGGTGGTCGTTCGATCCAATGCCACATATCGAGTTCGTTTGGCTTAGTCATCAGAGTGTAGGTTTAACCCTATAGTCATATCACGTTGTGCCCTTGATCAAGACACTTGGTACCAGGGGTAAATGGGTACCCGTGAGGTTGGAAGTTGTTACTGTAATTAGTTAGCAAATTTGCCACCTTGATGCAAAGAGTCAATTAAACTGCTATGCATTCAAAAGACAATTCAGACAAATAAATCAATTTCTTTGTTTAAATACTTGGTTTAACGAGAGAATGAATGAGAGAATTGTGTGATTACAGATTATTTGTTTCTCATTCAAAACAAATGCATCCAGATCGAGGTTGATAAGTCTGTCTTTTTTAAACGTCGGTTCAATAATTATTCATGCGAATCTAAGGAATAATAACGAGGAGGCTGTCGTTGTGATAAAGTTTCATTTAGTCTAACTCTAGGTTCTCGTCACTAGGCAAGCTTGATGGCATAGTAACCGAGACATCCGCGTAGAAGCAAGCCTTTATTGCCATGCAGGTATATTAACATCGTCTCCTTCAACTCTGAAAAATGATTTTGGCAGCATTGATTGAAGCGATGTTAATGAAGCCAAAGCTCTGATATCAAACCCCTCTCTTCATTTTCAACTCTCTGGAGATAGCATCACTGTTCAAGCGGTTTGGGAAAACAAAAGCGTCCTTGGCTCTTTCAATCAATAATCAACTCTGTCTATTAAGAAATAGATTACAGGCGTAAACAGGCGTACATAGACGCATTCTTACAGGCACAATCTTTCTAAAGCTAATGAGCATCATTACCAAACGCATGTCATGTACTTCTCATGATCGACAAGTCAACTCTAGACGTATTCCTACGTCTTCAAACAGGTCAGTTAAGTCATTCTTGGCAAAAAGGTAAAAGTAAAAATTTTCTTATAACTTTAATGATTGAAAAAATAACTGTCCGTCTGTTGTCTGCATAGCTTTTCTTCTCACTCATTCTAGCTTCATTCGTCTTACTACTAAGACTTGTAGTTTTGTTCAAGCTGTATAGTTACACAGTCATGATTACGTCTTCGTTGCCTTTAATAAGTCAACGACTGTTTTCTACATGCACTGACATTTATACCATTTTCACATTGCTGTTGCACAATCACTGTTCTTATGTATACTAATAATATATCAATATTGAATGTTCTAATGTACAAGTGTAGATTTTACATTCACAAGTTTACATTCACTTTGAAAGATAGCGGTACATGGCTACGTAGAACGAATTTTATGTATGTGTGTTCTTTTTTGTTTTTAATAGAAATTATAAAAAACACTGATTGTAGTTTGCATTCCCATCATACAAGACCGCGGGCCAATGATTTGATTTAGTTCACAATTCACAGCACTGATTGCAAGTGTCAAGAGTTCAACATCAAAAGTAACATTTGTTTATGCATTTCATGTACAAGTTCGTTCATATGTTATTTCAAATCTAATCCATTATACATAGAAAGGCTTGCATGTGTTACTATTCATTTTAACAATTCGGCATGATGCATTCTCACTTGTGTCTCGAAGAACACGCGAGCGCCTCCGAACATACTATGACATGCACAGGTAACGCTTTTGTTGTCATTTTTTGTGAGTCGAAGGTTAAATTTCCAAGCAACGAAACTATTTTTTTATAAAAAAGCTCAACAAGATGCGTACCTTTAGGTGTAAAGCGGTAGTACACATACGCATTAAAAATTGCCCATTGGCTGTGAGCAATCACACATCATATAAGGTTATTTGGTCTTTTAAAATTCACCTAGTAATGGGAACAACTTGGAAGCCGTCTTGACATAACATTTTACAGTAGACAAAACCATGGTGGCCCTAAAAGGACATCACACATCGCAAATTTCTAGGCAAATATTTGCAAAGATATTTGCGATGTGTGATGTCCCACAAGGGCCACCATACTAAACTGACGTAGGCCTATTCCCGAACTAGTCAAAGTGGACAGAAGTGATTGAACTTGAATACATATATTACCGCACGACGTCTACCACTGTCGTATTAACTGTGCAAAACAGCGATTGTTAAAATCAAGAATTTCTGGTCGTGATGGATTGAGCAATTGACTGACGCAGACGTGCTATGGCATAATGTTTGAGACTGATTAAGGCTGGATAAGTATCTCCGATGGTGAGGGTTGCAACTGTTTGTAGAGCTGCAAAGAATCAGAGTGAAAAGTTAAGCCGACATGTTTACCGAATAACAAGTAGTTAGAGAGAGTTAGTATTGTCAGTAGATTAATTCTCCTAATACTGCTGTTGATAAATTGAACACTGACTCTGCATATCTTAATTAATGTAATATAAGTCCTTCTTTACAAAATGGTTATTTACACTTCGTTGTATATGTATGTTAATAGATTCAACCTACAGGGCGAAGGAGCCCAAAAGAGCCTAAAAGGAGCCCAAATGAGCCCAAGTTATGAGAAATATTTTTCTGACTTTGGTGTTGGATTGTGTTGTTAACGAAATTGAATATTGTAAAATATTGCATGGGAATAACT